>CALNVZ010003434.1:35893977-35993565 GCA_940671915.1 Paracentrotus lividus | reverse complement strand
AACATTTTCCTTCTTCCTACCCCTCCATAATACCCTGCCTCACGCCTGCCTGACACGACGGTGGGCTAGACCACTAAGGCATATATCTTCTTCTGATTTTCGAGTCGTGCTGATTCGGACCGTTCCTGAATTTTCGGTGAGATCGTTCCTATTTACGATTCTTGAATTTATTATTATCAAATATTTGCGCTTCCTAAAGCCTCCTTTTACGCCTAGCGTTAAATTTGGGTGCTTTAGTTTTTACTGCGCCCCTCCTTTTGGCCTAGAATTACGTCCTTTTCTGGACGTAATTTTCTTCCGTTTCCAACCCAGTCCGCCGTTCTTTTTACGTTGGTGTTTTTGGTGGCCGGTTAGACGCCTGTTTTTCTTTTGAATCAGTCCCGCTCTTCTCCGACTTTTTTTCCCTGGGTTGTTCTCCTTTTGGAGGGTTTCCTTCTTCCTTTTCTTGAACATATTTTGACATTTTTCGTACGTTTTTGTTATATTTATTGTACTTTTCCCGCAGCTTTGTGCCTTTTTGCGGGGTGTCTTCCGGTCGTCTTTGGACTTCCGGTCTTTGTTCTTCGCCATCTTGTTTTGTTGGCGTTGTGTGTTGTGTATGTGTGCTCGAGCGCCTCTTGTTTAGTTGCGCTCTTCTGGTGCATACTCTTCCTTTTGGTCGTTTCTAGCGGACAGGTTCGTCCCCGTTTTCTTCGTCTAGCCTGTTCTAGACGGGTGTTCTTTTTTTTTTTTTTGGAGTTCTCCGTGAGCGCCTAATAGCCGGTCTCGCTTGTCTTGCCTTTAGCGTTTTCTAAGGAATTAGTTTTTACGCTTTCAAAGACATAATTTGTTCTTTTTCTTTTCAGAGGCGTTCTAACCTGATGGACAGCAGGAGTGACTCTTTGACGGACTCAGACGACACAGAGCTGGCGGCTCATTGGTCTCTTCGAAGTCTTTTTCGCCGGGATCGGAAGCATGCCCGGTGGGAGAGTCGTCTCGACCGCCAGGTCGTTCGCCTCTCCTGCCTATAGTAGAGGGGGGGGAGCACGCCAGTGACTTCTTGTGTCCAGCGGCTGGCTCCCACTCCTTCCTAAGTCCAGCGGTCTAAGAAAAGGTCTGTGTAGCTCGAGAGCAGCCCACGCATAGCAAAAACGTTGGCGTCCACTTTTTTCCGGGGTGCTAGCCTTATGTTGTCGTCTCGGGTTGTCTCGCCGGCAAGGGATGCGGAGTTCCGTTCGTATCCACGTACTTTATGCCCCCCGGCCCCCCCCCCCCCCCGCCCCCCTCCCCCCCCCCCCCGAGTGTAGCACAGAAATGGTTAATCATTAGAGAGGTTTTCGCTCGCACGTTGGTTGTGTCAAGGTATGCGCGTGGTCGACGATTGAACGTGTTTGGGCCGTGCTCGCAGTTTGCATGCCGCGGTGCGTCGTGTTGCGGACTGCACTAGATGATCGCCCGCAGGTATTGGCGGCTATGCGTCTTTCCGTCCGGGTTCTCACCCGATCTTCCACGGCTGTGTGCGTATCTCCAGGCATGTCGGCTCTTCCGGCTTCGCGAACGTCCGTGAGGACCCGTCCACCTGGTGCTCGCGCAAGTATTACTGCATCCTGCTACGCCATACGACGTGACGGTTCGTTCCGACGAATCAGTCCGGGCCTCTCGGACCCCCCGATGGTGTAGCACAGAAAAATTGACGGTTTCTGTTCCACGTTAGGTGATGAAGAAGTCAGGTGCGCGTCTCCACGTCTGCGCTCAGCGCATGCCCCGCTAGGGGTGGTGCCGGAGATCACGTGGTTTGGGACGCGTGCGCCGCAGGTTTCCTGCATTTGGCGGACCACCTCACTTTGGTGAACCCCCAGGATGCAAGCCTCCGCTTCCCGTCCGGAGTGCCTCCACCCGCCCCGTTTCCACGGGCTGGGTGCTCGCAGGGCTATTACGGTACCCCTTGGGATACGCCCAAACGGCTCACTCGGGGTTTCGTGCGAATTCAACGCACCACCCCGCGGCTCTCGGACCCCGAGTGTAGCACATCTGAAATATGTTGTCGGGCTTTCTGTCATCCCTCACTGTCGGTGTCATGTGCAGATGCGGTACGTTCACAGTTTTAGCAGACCCCGGGATTGTGCCGAAGTAGCGGTTCAGTTCTCTTGGGACTGACGGTTGTATTCCTGCTTCGCAGGGATGCCTACGGGATGGCTAGAGGTTGGACCTGAGTTCGCCGGCGAACCAGACGGGCGTGCTGTCCTCAGCGTCCGGAGTGTCTCCCACTACCCGTAAACTTCAGAACTCGCTTTATGTTCCGTGGCTGAAAGTTAGCGTGTCGTCCACATGGGCTATTAGCTGGCGTATCCCTTTGGGATAGCCAGGCACCGAAGCGCACCGGAGTTGTCGTATCACGGAGAACACACCTGGTCTCTCGCGACTCCAGGTGAGTTTCGTGTACCCGAACTGTCCGGGCATTATATTCGTTTCCGCTTCAGGGGATGCAGCTGCTCGGCCTTGCGTGGTCATGACCGTGGTGGCATATCCCGATCCTTGGTGGGTGACTTTTAAGCACCCTACCAAGCGGGTCTCGCTCCCAGGTATTCCCTTGGTCTCAGCGCCCAGAAGGCTGACGGAGATAGCAGGTCGTAAATTCTCCTGCGTGGCAGAGTACAACCCGGCCCTCGTCCCGTGACACTGGCTGGTCACTACCACTCCGCCACCGTCGCTCTGGCTTGGGATCACCCGCCTAGGGAGTCCCAGCCGAGCGGCCGCCCGGGATAGGGATGCGTGACTGATCCAAAAAACTACTTGCGGAGTTCCTCTGGCCACCCAGCCATGTCTCCCCGCGCAGACCTCCACGTCTCGTCCGCCCCTTGTGGAAGCCCGAATCGTATTGTGTCGGAAGCTAACGGCTATCCTTTCTTTGGAATGACCATCTGAAGATTGCGCCCGCCGGGCGGTTAGGTTGTTGTCAGTGAACACCCGATAGGTCCGGGACAATGGCGTGGGTCTAGGACCTCGGGCGTCAGTACATAGTCTAGTCAAGATGTCGGGGAGATTCCGGTTAATGCCGTCTTCGAGGTACACACCGGCGTTGGTCAGACAACCTCCTCAGCCAGAAGCTAGGGTTGGTCTCTTCGCACTCAATGCGTTCCGTCGAGGCGTTCGCACCATGAAGTCGTACGCGACTAAGCTAGTCCTTCGTTGTGGCATGGATGCACTGGCCTTGGTACACGTTACACTAGCCTGGGTATCAACTACCCGGCCTCCTCAATTACTGATACTATTTGGTGAGTTTGTGCCTTGCGGCAGCCACCCCATTATTCAGAGTCCGGACGGTGCCTGTAGGTGCAGCGTCATCTAGTACCCTTCACGGGGGCTCGGGGCTTCGCAAGGAAGTGGGACAGGACAGTATGCGTCCCGTTGTGCGTTGTGATGATGCCTGGCCTTGTCAGACGACGGACTTGGGTCTCTAGTCAGCCCGCTCAATTCAAGATTTAGCGTTGTTGGTTTGTGCTCGACTCTTCCTACTCAAGCAGGTTTCGCTCCTATCCCTCGGGCTTTTTCGCAACGCAGAAGGGTGACGGAATCTAGCTACCCCTAGATGCGGCTTGAGTATGTACTGGCCCTTGTCACCGGACACTGGCCTTGAGATCTCAACGCCCGCCATATCAGATAGCCTTTGCGTAGGTTTGCGCCCTTCGCCTACCGATAGGGGGTTTGTCTCGTTCCCTATCCCTCGAGCTGCCGGTTCTGACAGCTACCAAACTGTGGCTCTGGTAAGCTCTGGCATCCTTGTCTACGCGTTTGCATGACCTGCGTTTGTCAAGCCGCGTCGTCTCACGCTGCGGCGCGCATGCAGTTCCCTGGATCGTGGTTATGCCTTCGGTTCACCAGTATAAGCAGCGGGGTATGCCCCCTATCCCTCGGGGCTCTCGCGCCCAGAGGTTGAGGGGACAGGTTACCCCTCTGTGGCATAGGTTTGCTGCCCTAGTCTCATGACGCGGCCTGGTCAAACCGCTGCGCAACTTCGGGCCCCGGCTCGGATCCGCCCATTCGCCAGCCTTGAACTTCGGTGTATGATTCGGCAAGTGCGATGAAAGAGTCCTCCCGCGTGGTTTTTCGCCTAGCCCTCACAGCCTTGCTGGCTCTTGGGAGTGTGGGATCGGTGACCAGGCTTCCGAGCTATCACATCGGAGTTCTTGTTCACCTCAACTCAGGGGACTGCCCGAAGGAGGTCTTGTTTTTACGTGCTTTGTCCGGCCGCCTACAGCGGATTCCGAGTCTTAAATTGTTCAGGGAGGACGTTTTTGTTGGCTCGGTCGGAAGATCTTAATGTCAGACTCTGTCGTTGACGGACAGCGATCCGGCGACACTTAGAGCACGGCTCTAGAGCAGGATTTCCTATCTTCTCAGCTCGAGGATTTGGGCGATACTCTCGTCGAAATTGTAGAGAATGCGTACTTCCATGCTCAGTACGCTAATGTCGTCTCAACCTGTACGTTGGCTTCTTCAGAACCAACTCCAGGGAGAAGCTGGAGCTGCTTCTCCGACTTCTGGCAACACGTAGCTTGTTACTCTGGGAGCCGGTTGGTATTTTGATCTGCGAGCGCGCTGGAGTTCTTTCGGTCTGTCCGAGGACCTGGGTCCCCCTCCCGCTGGAGGTGGGCCCGGCTGCTAGCCCTGGGAGGAGCCTAATCTTCTTCTATTGACAGTTAAGACTGTCTTCTTGGTGGCGGTGGCCTTAGGCCACAGACGAAGTTCGCTTCTTGCCCTTAGTGTTACTGAGGGCCACATCAGATTCGAACCTCGGGGAGTACGTCTTCGCCCTGAACCTCGTTTCATTGCGAAAAACCAGACTGCCTCTTCGGGACCGGTGGAGAGCTTCTCAACAAGCTCTCCTCCTTCTCTTTGGTCCCGGAGGATAAGGTGTGGTGTCCGGTTAGGGCCCTTAACCCTAATCAGACTGGGGGGGGGGCCATGATGGCCCCCCCCTCAACATTTTCCGCGACCACTCCGCCGCACGAAATTTTTTGATCGCGCCGCTTGCTGACTTTTTACTTTCAAGTCTCGCGCATCTTTTGAAACTGTTTTCGCAAAAATCGGTCGTACCGTTACGACGCTGCACGATTTTCAAAAATATCCGTCAGACCATCGTGTAACTGTTTTGTGTAGTCAATGCATTGAGTTTTCTCATATTCATTGTATATTTTTCACTTTCTATGCTTCTTTTTTCTAGCATATTTATGCCTTATGGTCTCATGATTTTTTGGTAAGTAGCCGCGATCATAGATTCTAATCTCATAGATTCTTTTGGAACGAGATTTTTTTCTAGTCATGTAGATCTATATAGGATTATGCAGCATTAGCATCTAGGAGCTTTTTTTTATTGAGCAGTTATTTCATGCATATTACATAGTAAATAATTCATATAAATTAATATTTTTTGGGATTACAAGCGCAGTCTGTAGATTACATGCTCACTCCCATCGGCAAAATTTTCGGACGTCGGTGCGCGATCGGCGGCCGAGATCTTAGGGGGGGCCAATCAATGCCCCCCCAGTCTGACAGCTATACAAAACACCCAAGCTGATTAGGGTTAAAGGTACCATCTCCAGATCCGAATCTCGTCGTAGAGTTAAACTCTTTCATCACATCGAGATTCTTTATCTGCCGCTTTCCACCGAACTCCATCTCCAGATGGTTCGGTGAGGAGGGACTTAAAGCGGCGGGTCCTGACGCCTTGATGTCAGGAAGGAGCCCCCAAGCTCTCGATAACCAGAGGGTATCGAGCGGCTTACTTGGCGCTCTTTGCAGGCGTTCCCACTGAAGGATGTTTTGAAGGCAGCGTTCTGAGACGCTCTTGTTTTCCTTCATTTCATTTTCCTAAACGTGACGTTTGCACGGGTGAGGAGTGTTTTGGTGTCTCGGCGTTGTCGGCGGACCACGCCGAGAACTACTATGTCCTCTTAGCCCCCCCCCTCTGCCTCTCGTTTGTCCACCCTAGGGTGCGTCGGTGCTGGTTCTGTTTGGAACTAAGCAAGGTAAGAGAGGGTTCATGTGATTATTGAAGGTAAAATTGTAAAATTAGCACTCAATTTTTATTATTTACGAGATAATCACATGACCTCTCTTACGCCCCTTCCCTCCGGCCCCCAACCTTGTCTCTATGACGAGTGTCGAATTGGTTGGTTCAGAATGAAGATATATGCTTAGTGGTCTAGCGCATACACCGCCATCGTGTCAGTGCAGCGTGAGCGGGTTTATGGAGGGGATAGGGAAGTAGGAAAAATGTTTGGTAGTCTATTTGTTGGTTTCGGTCAATAGCATTGTTCTCGGGAACAAAAGCAAGGTAAGAGAGGGTCATGTGATTATCTCGTAAATAATAAAATTAGTGCTAATTTTACTAATTTTGGTTAAAAATTCAAGGTTTCCTTGATCCTTAAAAAAAATCCACTCAAGTCATCAATGCCTGCGCTTGTAGTTGTAATGTAAACGCATACAAATAAAGTGTGCGTAATTCATTTAACGCGTAGTCCCAGCTCAAACTGGCTGAAGTGATTGTTAGGTAACAAAGAAAATTATAAAATGAATTGTTACGTCACAGAGCAATTTAACTGTCGCTGCATGTGATGGTAAAATGATAGTACAAAAAAACCGAGTGACAACTGACTTTTTTTTGCGCATCCTAAAAATACTTGATAACGCGTTATGGCTCTACATGCTCTATGGGGCCCTGAAGTGATCTGCGAAACTCAAAAGTACTATCATTAAATGTGATGATTGATGGGAAAACTAAAATTAATCACATGATTGACTTTTGACCAATCCTGCTGCAACATTCTTAGTATGTGGAATATATAATAACTTCCAACAAAAGCAGGGTAATGACCAAAGAAAGATAGCAGTCTGCTGTCTGTATTTTCTTGCCAAAGTTAAATATAATATTTATATTTCAAACCTTTTGATGCCATTATAAATTGTTATAGGTCGTTATATGTAAGCTTGGCAAAACTCATCTGCTAAATACATTTAAAAATGCAAAGGGTAGGAACAGTTTGTATGCTTTTTTCTACTTATATTTTGTAACTATATGTAATTGTAGATCAGTGTACTACTACCTAAATTGGTATATCATTTATTACCCAATATACCTAAGAACTGTATTGCTGTTACAATATAAATGTTATTGTTATTATTATGAAGTTTACTAAATTGTTCATGCCTCATTAAGTATTTTTACCAAACTCTTATTGAACAGAATACACAGGTACGAGCCAACTTTGGCAGCCGAGCCTTTGCCTACATTGATGGCCACTGCCATCACACTACCACGATAGAATCCTCTGACTCGCAAGAGGAAATTGCGGCTAACTTTGGGGCTCTTCCATTTCATCTGGAGGGGGAGAGCGACAGCGATAAGGAGGCTTCCCCTCCCACAACGCCATCCACGGAACATGCATCGCCGATCGTCAGTGCTGCTGTAGGGATCGCGTTCAAGGTGGCAACACCACAGAAACCAAAGAAAGGTAATAAATTTCTAGCTGTTGGGATCTTTTGTATAATTTCATTAGACAAGCACGTTGCTTTCTTTCAGAAATGTGGGAAACATTTACAGGTACGAATCCAGGATTCCCAATTTGAATAGATTGTGCAAGCCCAATAGTCTGGGGACAAAAGCGGCTCTATTATGTGTGGGCGTGGTCAAGGCTGCAAGGCACCCGTTCAATGCCCCTATCATGCGAGTAGTGGTACACGAGAATCCCCATGTGCGAATTAGTTTTCATCGGTTGCTAGATGTGCCTCACTGATGACCCCCATTTATCAAATGTATTATTCTACCTGACTACTAAGAGAGCAATTGAATGTTTTTATGTAAGCAACCGAAGAACTGACCATTTCAAGTCCTACCTGAAGAACTTTGTATTGAAGATTAATGCCTAATTAAAGGGAACTAGGGAATGACTTGCTTTCGAACCTCCCAGTTACAAGACCAATGCTCAACCAAATGAGCCATCGTTCCTCCTCATGCAGCTAGATTTGTATTATGAGATAAACATTAAAAAAAAGTTATGTTGTAGATTCGTCTTAATTTTTTTTCAAATTAAAATTGATGGCAAATAAGGTCGAATTCAATTACAGTAACAATATTTAACACACTTTCCTCTTCTGATTACACAGAATACGACATCACCGAGTCCCAGCTCTACAGCTTACCCGGAGTGTATGCCGACTTCACAACCACTGGACTCTCCCCCCACCAGACAGCCTTGTCCTCCGCCCAGGATGACTCGGACGAAGAGGAACGGGACGGAGAGGGCCAGCAGGACCATGTAGCCCTACTGGTCCGGGCCTGGGAACTGAAAGTGTTCCCGGTGATCAGAAGACGGTTTAGGAACGAGGCCGAGAGAAGGTCTGGTCTTGAGCAGATCAAGGGAGCTTTGCAGCTAGGTGAGGGGCAATTAAGGATGAACATGGAACTATAATGGACATGATTGATGTTGATAGTTGTAATAAATGATGAACAGAATACATTCTTGAAGAGCACAAGTCACATTATAATCTAACATCTCTTTGATCTGGTGAATACACAGAGTAGCTCTGTAATCAAGAATTTACATGGTACTGGAGAAAAGTTATTCAATGATACTCATATATGAAGAAGTAGTTTGTTCCACAAAATGAAAATTACACAGAATAAAAGGCTTTTCGGACTTGCACTTATCAGAACCAATGCAAGAATGGACAGAAATACGAAACAGGAAAAGTTTGATTTCTGTTTATTCTTTGTGTGCCTCTGATGAGTGCAATTTTGTAAAGCTCTAATAGCCAGCTATGTCTTGACTATCATACAATTATAAAGAATCTCGTCCATTATCTCACATCATTATTAGAAACTTTGTGTTAAAAAAAGGTTAAGTTAATACCATCACATGACAGAATCAATCTTCATACAAAACATCTCTTGAATATTCCAGGCATGACAGACATTGCCCGGCAGACGGTTGAGTTCCTCTACGAGGAGAATGGCGGCATCCCTCGAGACCTCCACCTCCCGACCATAGACGATGTGAAGCAGGAGGCGGCTAAGTTCACCATTGATAAGGTCAGGAAGGGTACGACTGTGATGATCAGGCCTCTGGGTGAGGAGAGCACTGGTGCTGCAGGAGGGACGTTGGTGCCCAAGTATGCCATCCGTAGCATGCTCAAGACTCTGGGTCTCTCTGGAGTCGTGCTGGACGTTGATACGGTAAGAGCTATCAAAGTTCACAAATGTCGCATCTATGAACCTTCATAAAGTTTAGTAGGGAGAACTTTCAACTACTGTATCCGCTGTTATTTTTGTGTGATTAATTTTTCGCACTGAGCTGTCTCACAACATATTCACAGGTTCTTATATTCGCGCTGCATGTTCGTAGGCAGGCAACTGAACCCATACAATATGAAAGCATTTCCATATATCCGCGGGGTCTTTAAATCCATGCCTGCCTATCGTCGGGCGAAATCAATGAAAATTAATGCACCACTAATATTTCCACAAGTACAGTATTCTTGCAGACTTCCTTGTCCCAACAGATTGTCAACTAGTTGATGTACATGTGCATTGTAGGATGGTAAAGGGCAAGTGCATGTGTTGTGTTGACCCTACTAATGAGAGTCTTTTGCACTATCAAATTTGTACCTACATATATCATGCTACTTGAATCCCTTGATTTGGTTAATCTGAAATGTCTAATTCTTTTTTGGGGGGTGCATAATGTCAGATTCTCCGACAGTTAAATTCATTAAAGGAAAATGAAAGGCTAGAGCAATAAAATTGAAGTAAATCCGTTGACATAAGATTCCGATCTGATATTGGCCGAGCCTCAAACTTCAATCTCAATATCTTGATTGATAGTATTACCTTATTGTTTAATCCATGTATCCGCGGAAGGGAGTTGCTCTCAATTGAGCCGTAATTTGGCATAATTTTTCCTCCTACAGGTTCCTACTGCGATATTGTACGTCACTCTGATCGAACAACTCGCACGATCGGACGAACAGCTTCGAGCTTGTACTCGCCCATGCCTGACAGCGCGCGTTTTGTGTGTTTGTTTACGTTGCAGTTCGGTCAAATCGCAGAGGTGTAACTAGATAGCATTTGGCTGTCGGAACGGTCGATAAAGGCAAAATATAGTTTTTTTTTCGGTTTCCCGAGCCCACAAAAGAGGCCTAGAGATATCTGAGAAATATATAATTCTAAGCAAAGTAGTCTGTCTGCATTTTTTATCAAGCAAAAGAATAGCAAAAGGACACAATCAGATTGATAAGTTGAATGTTTCGATGTGGGTGTTCAAGCTGGCGTTTGATGAAAGCAATGGCGCAGAACTAGCGCGTGACCGTCCGTAGCCAAGCCAGTGTACATAGCGACCGTGTACACAGAGCAGGATCGATCTCCGCATTCACAGCTAACCTCGGACCGGTCTGCCACATTGCAGGGCAGATCGCGGACGATGAAAAGCAGCTTGGGCTAGCTTTCTGAAATGCGCACGCATACGTGTCCAGTTATTGTTGAATTGTGATCGTAAAAATTTAGAGTTGTATTTTAATAATTTGAATAGAAACAAAATAATAATAATTAAAACATGATACTAAATCATTATATCAATTATGTCTCTTTATAATTTATAACTTATATATTGTGATTCGGAAATTAAATCGTGATTAGTGTATGATGTGTGTAAAACATAGCTGAGTGGGGTTGTCTGCAAGTGAGTCACAGTTTTGCTCCAGGCCCAGCCAACATTATGGCGACCTCGCCGCTTAGCGATGTCTAACCCAAGGTAAGACCCACACTTTGATGGGATGTTCTCCTTCCTTGGAGAATCAGATTTTGGTGGTTGATGGCTTATTTTTGACTGTCATATATCAAAGATTGTTACCAGGATGGGGTTTGATGGCTTATTTTGACTGTCATATATGAAAGATTGTTACCATGGGGTTGTAGCTCTAGAGTTTCATTTTCCTTTAAAGCATTTACAAATGACAATTGTTATGCTTGGGCCTTGTTGGGCCTTCTATAGTAAAGAGAAAAATATGTGGATTTTGTCAGCCAGGATGGTTGGCAAAATGAGCAGAGGTTGAAATTAACATCTGGCTTTCATCAAAAATATCAAGCAAAGATATTTGTAATTTTGTAATTACTGATTTGTTTTGTTTGTATTATAGCAACATGAGCTGGTCCAAGTTGAGTCGTACTTGAGGAGCGAAGGCGTCCTTGTCAGATACTGGTATCCGCTAGACATGTTAGAGCGCCCTCTTGCAGGCATGAGACGCGTCAGCAGCTCACTCACTGGAACAACCTCCATTGACATCTCAAATATACAGCTGCACAGGTATGTATGTTTGAAGGGGGGATATTGTGTCAGTATTTCTCTTGTAACATACAGAAATCAACTTACAATGCACAATAGAACTAAAATTACAATTACCAGCAAACTGCTCATGCTCTTGACATTATGATGATTATGTTTTCATTAATATACAGTTGTCAAGATCACTGTTTTGGTATTTACTATGGCTGAACCAATGGTAAAAGTATTGAAAGCCACATTTGTATGAACCTTATAATATGTTTTTAAATGCATTATTCTGTTCTCATACCACAGAGAGTTGCTGCAGCTAGAATCCTCCTTAGCCCGGCTCTACTGCCGAACCGCCCTAACCAAATTCCTCTCGCACTGCCAGAGCCCAGAGGTCATTGAAGCTATCCCCTGCTCTCTCTCCCTCTCACCGAGCGAGCCACATCCCTCCTCCGCCTCTCCGCTAACAACCAGTGGTGGCGCTAGACAGCACATCTCCCATCTCCAGCTTCTGTCCAATCAGCTGTTGACGTCCTCGCAGCAGAACGGTCGACTGCACGACCCTTCGTTGTTGACGTCCCGTGGCGTGGGTCATAGTCTGGCTCCTATTATTACCAGGAGCCTGACGGCGATTTTCTACGGAGCCGAGGAGTGGCCGCATCTCAAGAGGGAGCTTGCTATCTCCATAGCAACAGCATCACAACAGGGAGAGAGGCATCTCTTGGAGTTGACAAATCAGATTTGTGGAATCTTCCAGGTAAGTGCATTTTTGTGAAGAGAATTGCAACCAATGTACAACTCCTGTATCTTTGATACAAACTGTAAAGAAGAGAGGCTAATATGTATATTCACAAAGGATAATTCAAACTATTGTTGAAAAAATTTCACACAAATTCTATGTTTGATAATAAAGAATGCACAAACAAATTCATGACCCACTGCAAATAACTTACATTACCTTTATGTCTTACCAATACCTTGTAATCTTATTTGCAGGAACCATGCTCAGCCTTCGATGTAGAATCAATCACCATCGGGGATAAGATCAACAACAATTACTTCTTCAAGAATGCAGTGGGTTTGGTCGTCAGTTGCAAGAGAAACATCCTCTCATCTCACAGAGAGTAAGTATTTGCTTTATAAGTCACTTATCTTTGGATTGCAGTGGGTTTGAATACCTGATATCTATGTTTTGTGTTTTGAAAGTGAATTTATTGACCTGGTAGAACCATCAATGGTGAGGGGGGGGGGGGTCCATATGCTTTTATTTGAAAGTCATTAAAAAACAATGAGTCTCCTTTGGCAGACGATGAAACCAAATTTCCTGTGGAGATTAGTGCATAAGGCTAGCTCAGCTGGGGCATCGCACCTTTGCCTTGCCGTTTCAATGGTGAAAGGCTTATGCAAAATTTGGCTACATTTACTAGTGGAAGTTACGTCAGCATCCTCTTCCTACAGTTATAAGATGAAAGATTATTTGGGTATTTTGTATTTTGTATTCCTTTTTTATTTATATTTCAGTTTTTAAAGTGTTGTATTCTTTTGCACTAATGAATCAAATGGTTAAAAACAAATAAAAATCTGTTATGCTTTTATAAATCTACCTAATAGACACATGATTGATCGTGACTTTCTCTTATTGTTATGAACAGGTCATCTCTGTACCAAGCCCCATGGGCAAAGGTCAGCTGTTATGGTATGGGTCATAGAGTCAAGAAGTCTGGTAGTGTGGCACCAGTTGAAGTGGTGAGCTACCCTGCTGATGCTACCTTCAACACGTCTGGTGGACTAGCAGCACCTTCCTCTCACGTCATCAACCCTTATCCATCGGTGGTGCTACCATGCAACAAGATCCATGTCAAAGCAGGAGTGTCCCCTGCACCTAACTACGTCATGAGCATACATGGCCTGCCTGCTGAGTTCCCGTTGGCCATGGCGTTTGTAGAGTCACTGATTGGCTGTCGGCAAGAGCTAGGTGACCTAAGGGTCGAAGGTCATGCAAACGTGACGTTGCGCCCTGTAGCAGAGAGCATCGGGGAGCGAGAGGAGATCCTGAAGAAACCCAGGAAGATCACAACGGCTATTTATGTCAGGGTGCTGGAGTTGCTCAGTGGGTATGTAGGTAGAGCAGCAGTGCCAGCTGTCATCAAAGAACACTTGTTTCTCATCATGGCTCAGATCTTAAGGCTGATCCGCAAGGTGGATGATGAAGATGGAGCAAGTGCCTCTCCAATCACAATGGTGCCCCAGTCGGTGCTGGCAGAGCTGAGACGGTTCCGTTGTGAGCTTGGGAAGCTGTTTGATGAGGAGGCTCTTCTTGCTGTCATAGGGAGTGGGTCAGTGACACCAGGACAACACACATCTTACTTCCAAGCCCTCATGGAACTCTGCCTGGCCATGTCTGAAATTGACCAGTTTCCTTCAGCACCTCAGACAGGTTCAAGTTCTATTTCAGTAACAGTGACTCTTCCCTCGCCCCGACCAGCCTCCATGGTCAGCCCCAAGCAGCTGGTTAGGTCCAGCCCACAGGTCACATCCCGCAAACGCAGACCAAAGATGAAGAGAGCAGGAGGACAGAAGAGGACGCCACACAACAGTGAGAGCGACAGCGGTGAAGCATCGTCCAATGGAGCCAACAATCCTGAAGATATGCTTTGGTTTCATCGAGCTTCTACCTTGAATGTCATTATGAGATACCTTGACAGTCAAGATCCTCAGGGGGAGTCTTCCATGAGAACAGCCATTAGGGATGCTCACCAGAGTGTAATAGCGCCATCTGCTTACTCTAGGCTGGTGGTGATATCAGGGTTACCACCAAACATGGAGGAACCAGCAGCAAGAAGGGCACTCCTGAAAGCATGTAATCAAGCTGGTGGTCTCTTCAGCGATGAGATCTGGATCCCGGTCCAGGAAGAGGTGAAACCACCAACTGCTATTGATGCAGATCCAAAAGACCCACAAGTACAAGAACAGGACGTAGGGCTCAAACAAGCTGATGCATCCCCAGCCACCACTGAAGATATAGCTTCGGAGCAAATACCCCATGACTCGTCTACTTTGGAATATCATGAACCCGATAGGACTACTGAATCTGAAATATCAACCAGTCTTCCAGAAAACCAAGATGTCAATCAGGATGAAGAATCCAAACAAGAACCCAGCAGCGAGCCTGAAAACACTAGCAAAAAGAATTTTGTTCAGGGATATGCCGTCATTGAAGTGCGCAGTAAAGCCAAGGTTGAGGACATCGAGCATGCTCTCCTGAACAGCCGCATCCTGGACGAATCCCTTCCATGCGACAACGACTCGATGATGAGTGTCACTGGAGAGGACCTTCTCACCATTGCAACAGTCACTCCTTCCCTCCTCACAGAGCCCTCTGAGATGGAAGCATTGGTCGGATACTTGAGGCACAAGCTCTTGCCTCGTGAGAACTCTGAGCATCTAACCCTCGGCCAAAGAGCTTCGTCCTCTCTTGAGGATATCTTCAACAGCTGTGTCAGGTGCTCCCACTTCAGGTCTAAACCTGGACCAGTCTCGGATGCAGCCCATCCAGAGATCTGCCTCTCCAAGGAACAGATCCTCTCCACCTGTCCTGGAAACCTCCTGCTGGAGTTCTTCAGTACCATGCATCCATCCAAGATGACTGTAGAGGAGTTTGTCTGTGACATCATCCAGAAATATGGTGTGCTGTTGCCTGAGATCAAAGAGAAGAAAACAGGTTGGTGTATAAAGTCTTGTTTTAAAAGGCTTTCAAGACATGACAGCAGGTTTGTCACCAACATGGCTGTTGTACCCATCACCATAAACCATTTACTCTTGACCCACAATACCCACAAAAGTTTAGCGAGAGCCCTGTTTATACAGACTTTTCAATTTTATCCTAGACCCCCGTCTGTGACCCCAATGAAGAAAGCATCACTGTGTATACTGCAATTTCAAATATTTTTGTAAAGAAATTCCAGTCGCGCATCAGAAAAACCTGTGGGAAAAGACCAAGCAAGACATTCCATAATTAGGGATGCCAGTTTTCAGGCTATTGCCTGGCTTTTTCAGTGTGTTTGTAACTGTACAGCATGTATGGGGTTTCAATATGTTTGGGCTTTTTGGGGCCTTTTGGGTAAAACCAACTGGCATCCCTGCATAATTCATATCCCAATGTTAGCATATAACTCTTGATATACAAGTAAAATTTTATTTGAATATTAACATGTAATAATTCAAGATTTAAAATGTGTTTAAGAAAATGAAAATAAAAACAAGATATTATAGATAGATGAAAATAACATTAATTAATTAGGGAAATAGTGAATAACATAGTTGTAATTGTTTAAGAATTGTTTAAATACAAACAGTGTATTACAGATCATGTACATACATACAGATCATGTACATACATACATACAGTCATGTACATACATACATACAGTTGTTATTTATATATATTATTTTTTTTTTAATGCCCAAAGCGCTTTACAATATATTGAATTAACAATTAAAACATTTCTGCTCTCCAAGTGCTTACAAGGACGAAGGGGATTAGAGACAAAATAAATAAGTTTTCAATTTCTTTTTTTTTTTAATGTGTTTTATTATTTTGAATTGAGTAACCTTTCTTGTATGATGTTATTTAGTCACCAAACCCAGTAAAGACAGCAGCAAGAGCTCAGGGAAGAGACCAAGCAAAACACTTACGAAGGAAAGATACAGCCCAGAATTCACTTCTCCTAAAGGAAAGTAAGTATAGTGTTACCCAGAGTGGGTAGATAGAGAGAGTGGCGACAACGGAAGTCTTCTCTGATTGGTTAGTTTTTTCATGGGGCTCGAAATGGAACTATTTTAAAAGCAGTTGATGCCCTCAACAGCTGATTCAGCGCCAATGGAACTTTTTTGCAACCAGCTGATGTGTTTTAATCATACGCTGCCAGGATGCGTCTTAACATAATTGCGCAATGATCACAAAAATAGTTCCTTTCAGCTCCCCATGTTTGACCTTTGACTGTGGGCACCTAGTTTTGGGTACGTGTGTCGTCACTCTCTCTTTCTACCCACTCTGGTGTTACCCATATCTGGGCCCTGTAACATAAAGAGTTACGATCAATAGCGAATCGATAGTAGCCAATCATGATCCTTGTCGCATTAACTTCTTGCATAAAAGTCTTGCTGTCAACCAATGAGAATGGTTGTTTCAAATTTCCAACTTATTGTAAGTCTTTCTGTTACAGGGCACTGGACAGAGTCTTTCAAGACAAATAACCCCTGACCACAACCCCCTCTTCCAGAAAGCTACTGTCTAATCCTATACTTTAATAGACCTAAACTTTTTTTTTGTCCTGGGCAGTAATTGCCCAGGGGGTAGTTGTCCTGATACGACTGATACATGTACATGTAACATATGACTGCGTGTATTGACGTCATTTGATGATAAAGGAAGATAATTTGAAAATCAGTTTTGATTTTGCTGTTGTTATATGTTTTGAAGGGATGGGTTCAATGACAACTACCCTTGTAACTGCCTCACCTGACACCTTATGCTAACACTATTTCTGGGGGTTATTTTCCTTAGATACCGGTAGTTGTTGTCCTTAGGTAGTTGTTGTCCTTATACGACCTGGTGATGCACATGTATGTCTATGAAAAGGATTTCATTGTATGTTGTTGCAAACAAAATCAAATCCAGTCAAACAAGAAATATGCATCCATATAAAATTCCAACTTTGAGCAATGAACATGTGTCATGGAATAGATGTATTTGCGATTGTTTAGATTTGTACCTGTTGAATCTATGTGAAAATTATGTAAATGTGAACTATTATCCTTTTATGAAAGAAAATAAATAACAGAAATATTTCTTTTGTGCTAGACCACCATTTTCAGCAGACAGGAAAGTGAAAGCCATGGACAAACGATCCAGTCTCAAGGATATGAGCAGCAAGGAAAAAGTCTTGATGGAAGAGACTAGCAGTCAGAAGAAGGTCTTGAAGAAAGGACTCAACTTACATGGATTGCTATGCCTGGGACTGGACAAGGCCAATGAAGATGTCTGCTCTCTGTGGCGGGGTTTGCTGGCTGCAGGGTTTGATGTTCACTTTGAAAGGTTAGAATGATTTTCAATTTAATTCACACGAAAGTTATTTCTTTCTTCTTTGATACAAAAATACAAGCACAGTACAGACTGATGTAAATATAATTGCTGATTGTAACCAGTGAAATATACTCTTACACAAAACTGATGGGTGGAGCCTAAAGGGACCATCGAAAGCTTAAAGTACAGTGTAAGAGGCAAGTGCTATCTGTTTGAGGAACCAGCTCCCTACCATCTTGACAATAGCTTCTTTGCTGGAGCTGCTTAAAAGATGGCTGGTAGAGTTATCGTTGTGTAGGAATTAACAGAAGAAGGGGCCTTTTTTACTTGCACAGAAACACTTTTTAGTATTTTAGTATAGAAGGAAAAGAAGAAGAAGAAGAAGGAGGAGGAGGGGAGGGGGAGGGGGAGGGGGAGGAAGAGGAATTCTGTTCTGCATGCTATTTGAGAGCTCCCACTTTGTAAACCATTGTCTTTGTCTGGTTATTTCAGAACTATCCATGTTTGATATAATACAGTTTATAATTTCTAACATTTGCAGACCTGCCAACAAAAAATCGTATTCCGTACTTTTTCTATCCTCTTTCGCTTCTTAAGGGGGTACTAAGATCTATAGATATCTATGAATGCACATCACCATCATGCCATACTACATCGCACCTGTCTTCATAGAAAACATTTAATTGTTCAATGAATTGTCTATGTCCCTCATTTACCAGAACGAATGCCTTTGGTGCAGGGATGACACACTTGTCAAAATGTTTGGCATATTTACCTTGTTTTCTATTGAAAATAATTGAATAATAAAAGGTTTTCAGGTCGACAGGTGGATGGGGATTGACATTTTTATGATCTGAATAATTATTGACATTTAATGAGTTTGGTACCCCTTATCCAAATGAAAAAGACAAAAATACGATTTTAGGTTGGCAGTACTGCATTTGGTCCTATAATCTTATTTATCTTTGTGCAGGACCAGACATGAGGACCCAAACAAGGCTGTAGCCTCCCAGCAGTCCTGGACCTATCATCAAGACCAGGCCTTGGTGCTATACACCAATGAGCTATGTCTCAAGCTTGCCATTACACCAGCTAGATTACATCCACATGAGCTGGTCTTCTCCGAGGCTGATCTAGCCAGACCTCAGTATAGCTGCCTAACAGGTATAATTATTAATAATATTAATGATATATATATATATAATTATACATGCATTTACGGTCTTCCATCGGTTTGCATTATGGAGAAAAATTATAGTAGAATGACCCGATTGAAGTGCCATCCACTGTGCAATGAAGTCGTGAAGGCTAGTTAAAAATTTGATTTTCATCAGTTTTCCATAGTTTCTATACGTCAAGTAAATATCCTTTCTTACCAAAAATATAACTTTTAAGTTGAATGAAAAATGGTTGTATTTTAAAACTTATCCACTTAACACATTTGTTGGAAATAAGAAAATATCATATTGACTCAAATATTGTCATCTGTATTCTTGTAACATTTTCTTCCATGTTCATATATCAAGCTTCTCCTGACTTTGTGGAAAGGCTTACAAATCTTGAATCTGCCAAGAAATAGTGTTTACACGGCATCTCAATGATCAATTGCATTCTTCGCGCAAACCAATTAAAAATTTTTTTATGGCACTTAATATACAGGTGTTCCCTTAGCAACCATCAGACTACGCTACGCCTTCCTCCAGTCTCTCAATGCCAACCTTGAGCATCACTTCCTGCCTCTGGTTGACCTACGACCTTCACAGTCCCTCCTGGAGAGCACGGCAGCGCTGCTGTCCAGGACGCGCAAGTGGCTCTTCTATGATACCAAGGTGCGCTTCTTCAACTTACTTCTTGATGCTACTGCACAGAGGAATGTGGAGACGGCGGCACCGGAGATCTCGTTAGACCCTCTACAGGTTATAGGAAGTAAGTCTATTGTAGGTTGATTTGCTAGTTTGGTAGAATAGTTAATATCCATATGGGCTAACAGCAGATGATCCAATTCTGTCTGTCTTATACTAAATGGGCCAAACCCATTTGGTATACCAACAATTTGGTCTAATTTCCCATTGGCCTAAAACAAAATTGGTTTAATTCTCATTTGGGGACCGTAGTTTTATTATTGCTGTCGTTCCGCTTCGTTCTTAAGCAATTTGTGGCGAGAACGATAATCAGCGGCACGGGTTCTACCGCAGAAATGACTTTCTTCATGGTCAGCAACTTTGCGGCGGAGCGCAGCGGCCCGACGATCAGCGGAACCAAGCGAAACTAGGCGGATGCTCACGGCGAAAATATTAGCTGCCGCTGGGTTTCGCTACTATGCGTGTAAAACATCGTATGCAAACAAAATGGTGTTTGTGTGTATGTGACTGTGTATGCCTAGCGCTTTATAGCGCCTTTGCGCCTGCACTTCGCTGCGCTGCTCCTCCTGAGATATATACAACGATCGTGATTCTCTCGTTCTGCAAATTACAAAATAATAAAATATCTGTCATGAAACCACTTTATATTTCTTCGATATGAACACCCTTCATCGTACCCACATTATTCCAATTCAAGTAGATTCTATGCCTATGAAAAATACAATAGTCCGAACGTCGTTCATGGTCGATCACAAACTAACCCGGACCCCCGCCCCTCCTCCGCCATATTACCATCACAATGTTTCCTTCAACGGACATTATTTAACTCGAGAATATTGTCTTGACATAATCTTTTGACACTCTGACTGATAACAGAACCGGCATTTGCTGCATTGATCTTTTTATGCTGCAAAATACAACAGTTGACGATCCTATCCAATTTTAGTAATCAATGTGGTCGTAATTTGAAGGACTTCATGTTTGAATTTCATCTCTACTATAATTAACGCAATGTTGTATGTATGTATGTATGTATGTATGTATGTTAGTAAAAGGCTCCGTCAGTTTATGTTCATATTCCGCCAAATTAACACACGAGGTTGATACAAACTGTGGCCGGGTTTTAATCTATATTCGGTTGAAAATGGAACAGTTTAGGCTGAGAACCAGACGTAAAACATGATTTTTGTGGCCTTTTGATTGTGTAAAAACGGGTGAAGTCTGTAGACTACAAAAAATAAAGATACTAGATGCGCGCAAGCCTAGCCTAGCCGCATCAAGGTAAACAAACGCGGAAACTCTTTATGACGTAACAATGCGTGCATTTAAGCCACATCCTGGTACGCGGAATCTCTTTATGATGTAATAATGGGTGTAATAAAGCTACATCCTGCACGCGGAACCCCTTCATGACGTAACAATGAAGTTTGAATCAGTGATCAAATTGCGCCTAATGTTATAGAAAAACGGGATTGATACAAACAGTGGCCGCGTTTTTAATCTTTACTCTGTTGAAAATGGTTAAGATTTTGCTGAAAACAGGACTTTAAACATGAATCACAGGGGCCGCGGCGCATTTTTCGAAAGTGGGTCGGGGACAGAGCCGAAAGTTGAGGGGGGGGGGGCTGAATAGACGGGCAGCAGAATAGGCTTATTATATTCGCGTTTTTTGTGTTTTTCCCCCCCCACGTTTACTGAAAAAAGTGAGGGACGGGGCTCTATAATGAAATAAAAATTTTGTATGACTCTAAAGAAATTCAGAGCTACATACAACAAATAAAAAATCATCAAGAAACTTTAATCATCAATCAAAACTTTGGGAATTAATCACTGAAACCCGCGCAAGGCGCGGGTGTCCTGCTAGTCACTATAAATGAATAAATCATACCATTAGTGTTTTTCGTGTCTATGGTTTTTCTTGATTATACACGTTTTTGTTGTTGTTGTTTTTTAAATCAAAATGGAAAATGTTGGGCTATCAAAGTCAAACATGACCGTATATACCGCCCTAAAAACCTGAATTATTAGGTACTTGTTTTACCCTTAACAATCTCTTGCACAATTTATATAAAAGACTCGAACTATGTATTAATAAATCCTTGTAAAATATTACGATTGCATGAGTAAACAAGTTGAGAGTAATTATTTTACATTCATGTCTATTTCATCCTCTTCAAATAACCCTCTACGCATTCAAATTAAACCTCGACTGAAAAAAAAAAAACTTCATCAAGCGGTGGGTTGCTACTTAATTTTCTTTTCAAACAAACTTGATTATGAACGGGGATAGGCCTACTATCTGTCACATCGGGGAGCTCAATATTTGTTAATTTAATGTAATATTTTAGAGTCCGAATTGCTCGCTTCAATCTCGCCTGAAAGAGTGATGATATTAGCGAGTACAAACTTCAAACTGTCTACAAAAATTACGCTTTTTAATTTCACAGCTTGTATATAGTTATGAACCACAATTAAACAGTAGCCTAATACTTACAAATGCAGAAGAAAAAAATATTTAAAAAATAATTCCTCAAAAAAATCATGTCTACTATCGCTATGATCTAAAATTTTAAATTTGTGCTTACCTTCCTCGTTTTACCAGCCTCGACGCTTGCTTGCGTTGATAGCTGCTTAAATAACGATAATGGTTATGAAGATGAGTATGATGGTGTTTCGATGGGAAATGAATGTTACATAACAATGAATTGATATACAGAATACAAAATATTTCGTCAGAAGATGAAATTGGGAAGCTCAACCTGTGCTTTAACATTTGGTATTGAGAAAAAGATATTCTTTAAATATAATTATAACGAAGGTTTTATGTAACTTTTGACATCAAATAGTGTGAATATTGAACCAAAGTAAATCGCGTGTGATGATGGTTTCCTCCCTATATATATATATACACCCCGATAAATGTTAAGTCTTTTTTTTTTTTTCTCGTTTTACCCCCTCCGCCCCCCCCCCCCAAATGCTCATGACTGTGATGATAACGATACAAAGATGCAGTGATGTGGAAATAAAAACCAGTGAATATTCCAATGAATTGATGAGTAAATGATGAATGGACATGATGAAAGTACCTGTTGCGTGTTCCTTTCCCTTGTGTTACGATGGTGGCAGGAAATGATGCTTGCTGTAGACAATAATACTTTGCAATGTTTTTTTTATTATTATTTTCTCCCAATACTCTTTTTACATGTTTTATGGGCAAACTTTGTATTATTTAATTCATTCATATCGGATTATTATCATTAGGTCCGTTTGTCGTCATTCATTCATTATTCATCATCCTCATCATCATCATTACAATCACCCTGGTAGTACTCAAACATGCATGCGCTCAAAAGTTTACGTCCATAGCTCAACGCAACCCTTCGAGAAAGTCCCCCCCCCCTCCCCGCTTGTCTCGAAGGGTTGTATTGGGCCGTGTTGTGTTGTGTAAGTACCTTTCGAGGCAACCCGGGGGGGGGGGGGGGGGCTTTTCTCGAAATGTTGCGTTACACAACACAACAAAACCTTCAAGACAAACGTGGGGGCTTTACTCCAAGGATTGCATTGAACACATGACAAGACACCGCAACTCAACGCAGCCTTTTCCAGAGCTGCTACAGGGATTACTACGTCAAGTATCAAGTAACACTTCGAGATAAGCCATCTTCAAGTCCACTCGTGAATCAAGTTATTTTTTCATCACTACCACTTATCATCACCCAAACATCATCCATCATTAATTTCAAATGAAAAATAAAAATAGAAAATCTATTACAGAGGGAGGAGGTTGTAAAGGTAAGTTGTCATCAATGGACAAGTCCGCCTGGCAAGATCATTACCTCCTCCCATCTCCCAGAGCATGAACCCACATCTGACGGTCAATACCAAGACGAGGTAGGTCGTTTTGGATTTTAGGCTCATAGGCCTATTCATTCTTTGTGGTGATACACTATAATCGTATTGGGGTGTTAGAGCAAGATATCTTTTGGGGAACAGCGCCATTATTAATACAATCACGAGCAAACATTCTTTTAACCCGCGAAAATGAAATGATTTTTCATGTAATTACTAGAAAGACCTGAATTTTATGATGAATCCATTAATATGGCGCATTTCACTTTTGAAAAAAAAAAAAAAAGATTTGGGGTAGGCCTATACAAAGGGGGGGGGGGGGAGGAGGTTCAGATTTTGACCAAAAAAATATAGTCAATAAATAAGTGGTTTTCAAATTAGGGGGCGTCCTCTGCGCCCCACCTGAATCACCCACTGCTATTTTAGGCGTAACCATATAGTAATTTCGGGGCTACCCCTCGGACCCTCAACCACTCCCCCCCCCCCCCACTCTTTGAGATATTCCGCCGGTGTGACTGGTTGCTTGCGCCGCATGTTGCTGGAACCTGTAAAGAAAGAAAAGGACATTAAGTTACAGGACGTTATATAACTGCCCCGAATTACAACATCATCAATCCAGGAGTTTGCATTTGCAATAATTTATAGGAATACTTAAAATTGTCTGAAAAAACTCCATTATATCCGTATGGATTTATGGACTTTTGCAGTCTCCCAAACATTATATAGTCGGCGCTATGAAGGCCAATATTATACTAGTAGCTTTGGCTATGTCGTAGGCTTTGGCTATGTAAAGGCTTACCCCATTTCTAGGCCAGTTTGGTTTATCTAATCCTTCAAATCCCATCGAGCTCATATGAATATCAACCTTAAATGCTTTCATAAAACGTAGATCCTAAAGGGCCTGTCCCACAGGCGGCGATCGTTGTGGCGACAACCTGATAATTCATAATTATAAGGATTCATCTTTAAAAGGCGATTATAAACCTACATACGACTCTATAAGCTAGGCTACACAACAACTTGCTGCCACACTCACAACAGCAAGATCGCCAGTTGTCGCAACAACGATCGCCTCCAGTGGGACAGCCCCTTAATAGTATCCAAACATGAATCGAGGCGATGTTTTGACTTTTTCCCCCATATAGTCTGCATTGTATCTTGCAAAGAGTTACTACGGGCAACCGGTATACGCGCGTGTAATTTTCAACCAGTATGTCGGCTTTTTTATCACATGAAAAACAACGTGACCTGAAATGAACGACGAGTATTATGACCTCTTCTTTGTTTGTTTACCCGCGCTAATCAGGCTGGTCATGAAGGAGATGGAGTCTCCTGTAATTCAACTATCTCATGTTTAGAATTCCCAAAAGCTTAGAAATGATTTTAAGGATGGTGCATTATGTAATGTCAGTATGAATAATATTGTTGAACTATTATGTTTTTGATTGACACGATAATGTTTGGCCAATGTTGAGTGTTAATCGTGGGAAGTATTGAACTCTTACTAGTGCATGTAACCCTACTCGCTTGTCAGTTCCCGCCTCTGGTTGGTTTAAGTCAAGTTTGTAATTTTCTTCACGGAAGAGAACGAAGAGAGAGAAAGATTAATTATAATGCCTTAAGAGACGACGATTAGAAGAATAAATCATGTTGATAACAAAAGACACAAGCCTTGTATTTATTTATTAACGTTTAATAAGCTCACCTCGTAAAAAAACACAAGATAATATATTATTGTCCGAATCCCGTTCTTTTGGTCGTATCAGTCGCCTAGATTTTCTGATCTCGATTAACTGGCATTTGGGGTTGTCATGGCAACGGGTTGAAACCTACTACATCGCGCGCGTGCTGCTTTGCAGCTGAACATTTCATTCTATTCCTATCTGCAAGTAGGTATTTAGTTCTTCGTTTTATGAATCTTATGACACCTGGACACATTTTATTGTTTTGAAAATGCTTAGGTAGGGCATGGATTTATATATCCATGGTAGGGCGATCATAGGTCTATAATCATTTTTATTTATTAGTAATTAATTCAAATATAGGGTAAAATGATTGACACAGCAGGCACGTAACTAGATTTTTAGGGAGGGTTCGAAATCTGCAAAAGTGGACCAAAGGTACATCAAAATTTTTTCATGTCACGCCGGGCGACAAAAAGGTACACCAAATTTTTTCCGTTACCTGCCGCGCGATAAGCGGGGGGGGGGGGGGGGGTAGGGTGTTCAAAAATTTTCTGCCTTCTGCCCTAGAAAGAAATTGATAAGCAAAAAAAAAAAAAATTATCAATTTTTTTTTTTTTTTTAAAGCGGACCTCTGGTCGCCAGCGGGGGGGGGGGGGGGGTTCGTTCGAACCCGAACCCCCCTGGTTAGGGCCTGCACAGCTCCCCTGAAATAGTTTTTTCATTTCTTAACACATATTAATATATGCATATGCCTTCAAATTAATCATATATTTATAGGCCTACATGAATCGTTTTCAGGGCCGCGGAGCCGGGGGGGGGGGGCTGGGGGGTGCAGCCCCCCCCCCCACTTTTTTCAGCCAACGTGTACAAAAATGCAAAAATGACCATACATTTTGTGATTTTTAGCCTATTCAGCCCCCCCCCCACTTTGGCTCAGCCCCTCCACTTTCAAAATTGCTCCCGGCCCCTGAATCGTTTTGTTTATTTAAGGAGATTTAATTTAATGCAGGCTACCGTTTAACGATAGGCCTAGCTGCTATTTCTTTTTCATAATACTCTGCATGGAAATATAATAATGCATAGAATATAAGCAAGAACCGACATATTCTTGGAGTATGGGACTAAAATGTAAGACGATTTAAACAAAACACACAACACTGTCCCTGTCTTTACTAATATTTCAAGTTAATGAAAACAATATTATTGTAATCATACATTGTATCTTGACCCCGCACAATACCCCGACAAACTCGGCCTACCCAGAAATAGGTTAGATTTAGGGGTAAACATCTTTGGTGGGGTAGTTGTCCTATAACCAAATAATTGATGTTCTGATACCCCATTCCACTGACCTTATGCATTTAGCGGTTTTTTTAACTTTTCGAAAAGGAGTGTCGTTTTCAATCCAACTGTGGAATGTTGGTATCGGGTCAATGTACGATCGATCTCTCGAGTAGTGACTGATTAATTAGAATAGAGTTTGGCCGGATCAGATAGATGTTGGAAGTGCCAGTTTAGAGTCAGATAGCCCCCAAATTACCCTCCGAAAGCAAATTCATGGATTGACAAGCCGATAAAAACGGCGGACAGATGTCGGCAGATACCAGTCTTTCATTCCGATTTCATGCGGATAATAAAAAATGATCAGTGTCACTAAAACAGGCTCCTCGGGTGAGATTTCATCGGAACTCATCAAAATTGCCATTTTGGGGATCAGGTGAGCTCGACATGAGAGTCCGATTGTCAGTGGAATGGGGGTATTACCAAAAGGAGTGTCGTTTCAACCTGAACGGGGATTATTGCTAGTATCGGATCAATGTACGATTGACCTCCGAGGAGTAACTGATTGGAGTTGGGCGTGTAATACAGATGGATGTTGGGAGTGTCAATTTAGTGCCATGCCACCCTAAAATAATACCCTCCCGACATCGACAGCCATTTGATAGATTGGACAAGCCGATGAAAATGGCGGACAGACATCAGTCAGCTACCACTTTTTCATCCTATATAATAGGATATCTATTCGAGGTATACATCGGATAGATATTGGATATGTCGCGGATGACCAAGAAATATCACCAAAACACGCTTGTCGGGTGAAATTTCATTGGTATACCCAGTTATTGGGTGTCCGGACAGGGTGGATGTCTGGACACTGAATTTTAATTAGCCATTTGAAAGGGTTTACCAGCAAAGTCTATGTAGTTTTTTAGCACAAAATGTTAGAAAATATTGTGGAGAACAAATATTGATGATAATAAGAGGAATTTAGCATTTATTTTTTGCTTAATCCTGAGACCAAAACCAGGCTGAATTTTTGTTAGGTGTCCGGACACCCGACCCCCCATCCTACTCACTGGAACTGACATTTTTAGGGATAAGAGGTATATAGGAAAGTATATAAAAATTCTGTTTCAAATTGTGATGTTTATAATTTGATTTTAATTTATGCTCTGCAGGCTTATCTTTCAAGTGTCATTAAAAAATAAGTTTCGTTCATATGATTGCGTCAACTTCATGAAACGTTTTGTCCGGGGGTTCCAAAAAAGGCTTGCGCCAAAATTTCTGAAAATGGGAAATATGATTATCAGACTTTCTGCTAATCAATAGAATTAAACCTTTTCATTATCTTTGCCATTATTTTCGAATTGTACTTTCAAAATTCATTTACAAAGCTATTTAATTCCTTGAATTATTTTATTTCATTGTTTTTCCATTTTAATACGTTATCTTTTAGCATCGAACATTCCTTCAAACTTTGAAGCACACAACCCTAGTATAGGGATTTGTTTAATTGGTTACTAGTAATTAATTGATTGATTGATTGCTTTGTTTCGTTCATAGGCGAAACACAAACCGTGTTTGTCAGGGGTTTAAAAAAAAAGGGCAAGCGTTTTTGTTTTTGTTTTGTTTGTTTGTTTTTTTCCCTGCCTGACAAAAACGTTCCTTGTTCGCTCAAGCATGAACGAAACTTATTAAGTAATTTTTTTGTAATGGATTTAAAAGGTGACATCAGTGCTCTACTATATTAAAATATACACATCATAACTTGAAACCAAATTGATAGACCTTCCAAAACTGTCCCATTTTCTTCTTCTACGCACTTTCTAGGCCTACCCTGATAAAGTAACTCCCTGATTGGTTGACCGATCGAGAGAACAGAGAGACTGAGGGAAATGAAGAGAGAAAAAAAAAACAAAAAAAAGAAGAGGGCATGTGAAAGCAAGGAGAAGCTCTTTGAGACTTTGGTAAAATAAATTTAGATAAATGAAAAGTGAATCCATAAAGAAGGAGGGGGGGGGTACCGGGTAGGAGGTCAAGCTAACTGAACATAAATATAGTCTTTACAGATATGCCTGGCGCCTAATGAATAGACTGATTATATTTCATCAAACATAGATCTAGTCGTTTACAGAGCAGCAAATTGCCGAATCGTGATGGTTTTGTTCTATCAAGTATTTCTATAGGCCTACATATTGTAAGATTTTTAAAAATTATTAGTATACCCGGTTGTTGTATGTCCGGACGGGATGTTTGTCCGGACAAGACGCCAATTTTAGAACCTTTGTGATCAATATTTTCAATCGATTGAAAATAATACAGACAATATAACAAAGCACAAATATTAACAAATATTTTTGCTTTTACTGCACAAATTTTGAGTAAATCCAGAGCAAAAGAGATGTTTTTATCTGCTTAAGTGTCCTGATAACGGACCCCCCCCCCAATCCTATTACTTTTTTTATAGAAACATTCAAAGCACCCCTAGTTGTTTGATGTGCGTGAATAGGAGAGTTAATGAGTCTAGGCTAGCACAGCTAGTACGCACTAACATGCACATCGAGAAAAGATTACCTAATTACGTATTCATATTTTAGCCAAGTGCATGCAGCGCGTCCACCACACACGTACACGTACACAACACACACACACAGTGACACACACAAACACAATACGCAGAATTGAAATACTTTGGCCATGCGCTATGCATGCACAGCACAGCGGACGTACATTATGCAAAGCTAAATATAAATGAGGTCGACTCAGGAGAAGGTCAAATCGTAGTCTTGTAATATAGTCCCAAGTGAATAGTGCATGACATTCTGACAACAACGAACTTGAGTTTACATGAATATAGGACTACATAATTATATTCTGCTTGTTAAATAAAAAAATAATGAAGAAAATGGAAGAAAAAGAAAATTGAAAGTACAATAAGAGAAACGAAAGAAAAATGGGAGGACAGAAATATAAAAACAGAATAAAACGGAAAATTTATCTCAAACATATAGGGGGAACAAATGGAGCTGAAACTTGAATTATATCGGGCACCATATAAACATGAAACCTGGTCAGAATGAGGATGACTAAACATGGAGAAGGGTTCGAGCCATGCATGACCAAGAATTAGCCTGGAAACCATGCTTTTTCATATCATACACAGTATCAGTAATTCATAGGCGGTGAATGTGACGTCACAATGACTAGCGTATCTATTTCAAATTGCATTGTGACATAATAAACATCAAGACACGTCTTCTCATTGCAGTGACGTACATGATGTAATAGAAAGAAAAATGGTATTCCATAATATGCGCGGTTCCAGTATTTTGATTTGATATGATTTATTTTTCAAGTATAACATCATTCACATAATCTTGACGGGATGACCCATGAAAGCCCTAGACTCTAGAGCTTATTTACAACGGGGTCACCAACATAGTAGAATAACGTTCATACAAGTTATGTACAAAATTATAAATTGTAATATATACATGGAACGTATTTACAGCAAACTTTAAACGGTTAATTAACACATATAAACTAGTTCAAAACTTAAACACATGAAAATTCATAGTAGAACATTGAGAAAATAAGATTTCATGGGAACCGGCCCATGGGCCGGGGGGGGGGGGGGGGGGAGTTCATTATTAGATTTAGTCTGAGGGGGGAGGGTTTGTATTTTTTCGGTCATGCGATATTGTCATTGATATTCAAATTGTGCCCCAAATTGTGACCATGTGGTAGGCCCTATATCCTTCCTGCGGATCGCTCAGCCACCCATATTTTTGTTTTGTTTTGTTTTGTTTTTGTTTCTGTTTTTGTTGGAGAAGGGCCGTTACAGAATGCAAAACGAAAGTAAATCATAAGCGAGAAAAAATAATAATAAAACATTAAGGATGTGGAGGTCACGGCAAATATATTAAATTCATGTGAAATAAAGACTGGATCAAAAAGTCTCGGGACACTTCGCAAAGAGTATTTTCAGGGCATAATTATATTAGGTACACTTTTGCCATTGATTGGAATGTGCAAGCTGTAGCTCTCGTTGTTATGACAACAGTATAGTAATCAGTCGATGCTTGGCCGTTCAAAACAAGGTCAATGACCCGAAATGTAAACACGCGGATCTTTATCTTTGAAATTGAGAAGCTTGTTTCACGGAATTCACACGAAAGTTCGTGAACATCCAGATTCATGAGAGGGAGAGAGAGAGAGAGAGATAGACAGACAGACAGACAGACATAAAGAGGAGGAGAGGTGGGGTTTGAGGTGCTCTGATAAGTTGTAATATCGATGTAGGCCTATACGGATCGAGTCGTAACATGGGTTTAGGCCAAACAAGTCCGAAGCCAGTGAATTTTAGGACACAACAATACAGAGTGTCTGATATACTGAGAAGCGCAAATATTTAACTCACAAATAATGGAAATATAGGCCTATACTCGGAGGAATACAAGAGCATCGACCAGTCAACATTATTGTGTACAAGTAAATTTTTTTATTGAATGTGTTTGATCGTATACAGAATTTTAAATTTCACAAAGAAAAAAAACATGGACTTACAAACCTTGAGATATTGTCATTGATATTCAAATTATGACCATATGGGGTATGTAATTTCTTCGGATTGCTCAACCACCCATATTTTTGTTTTGTTTTGGTTGGACAGGGGCCGTTAGGTCCCATATCCAGGACCCCGCCTTAAAACCACGATCCATTCGTTTATATAGGGGAGCATAATTCTATTTATTTATCGATAAATATTTATTCACAATAAAAAATACATGATCAGCCAGAGCCTGTTTTTACATCACGGTCCTGAATAGGACATATTTACATAATAACAGAATGCAAAATAACAGTGAATCATAAGCCAGAAAAATAATAATAAAACAGTATGGCTGTGGGGGTCACGGCAAATATATTAAATTCATGTGAAATAAAGACTGGATCAAAAAGTCTCGGGACATTTCGCAACGAGTATTTTCAGGGCATAATTATATTAGGTACACTTTTGCCATTGATTGGAATGTGCAAGCTGTAGCTCTCGTTGTTATGACAACAGTATAGTAATCAGTCGATGCTTGGCCGTTCAAAACAAGGTCAATGACCCGAAATGTAAACACGCGGATCTTTATAAATTGAGAAGCTTGTTTCACGGAATTCACACGAAAGTTCGTGAACATCCAGATTCATGAGAGGGAGAGAGAGAGATAGACAGACAGACAGACAGACATAAAGAGGAGGAGAGGTGGGGTTTGAGGTGCTCTGATAAGTTGTAATATCGATGTAGGGTCTATACGGATCGAGTCGTAACATGGGTTTAGGCCAAACAAGTCCGAAGCCAGTGAATTTTAGGACACAACAATACAGAGTGTCTGATATACTGAGAAGCGCAAATGTTTAACTCACAAATAATGGAAATATAGGCCTATACTCGGAGGAATACAAGAGCATCGACTAGTCAACATGTGTACAAGTAATTTTTTTATTGAATGTGTTTGATCGTATACAGAATTTACATGCAAGATTAAGATGAAATTTGATATTTGTGTAATTATGGAATGTACTAGCAGTACGCTTGTTGTCATGGGCGCATGTGGTGTACCAAATTAAGATTCCCAATTTTCTTCTTCATGCCGTATTATTGATATACAAAGACGATGATTATTTCCATTTTTTTTTTTTTTTTTTTTTTTTTAACCTCTCCTTTCTCTAGCTCTTTCGCCACTCCCACTCGCTCTCTTTCGAACGTGTAGAAAAAAGTAAAAATGACCATACCTACATTTGTGATTTTTAGCCTGTTCAGCCCCCCCCCCCCCACACACAACACACTTTCGGCTCAGCCCCTCCACTTTTAAAAACGCTCCGCGGCCCCTCTTTGCTCCTTTCTCTTTCTTTACTACCAACCAACTTTCTTCCTTTCTTCCTTTTGTTTAGCAATACAAAAAGTAAATCAATTAAAACTGCAGAGAGAACCACATGACTCCATATTTTGTCTGTGGTGTACGTGTAAGATCTATTTTTCTTTGATTAGTTTGAACTCCGATCTGATATTGTATAGGCTACCCCAACCAAAACGCCACTTTTCAACAGGTACTGCATATTGCTGCTAGTAATCAAAATATATTATTTTCGTCAGCTTTTCAGTCTTATAAAAAACTTTTTCTCTATGTTGTTTCTTCATTGAATGAGAGTAAGAATAAAAGGTCGCGTTGCTGGAGAATAAATGGAATTACAGAAATTTTCACGTGAGCGGCAGCATGTTTTACGCACATCGAGGGAGTAAAATCAGTGGAGATAATTTCGTAAACAAGTACTCCTTCGTATGCATGGTTCCGAATAGGCGATCTTACATTGTTATTTGGCTGAGCTGAGCTCACGTGCGATTCACCTAGCGGAGACTAGATCTAGACGCTCGGAGGAGAAATGGGATTTATTGAAAACAAAACATGAAAACAAAACATACTAGGAAAAATACAAACGGAACATCAATTGGATATAACAATTAAGCAATACTTTTATACAAGTAGGTTTTCAGTTTAATACATTTGGTTATTATTTGGCGGCGAGTGAAGAATGATAATCACACTCGCAACGCAAATGAAGTGATCGTTACTTTTCAAGAGTTATTGCAAATCGTCATTTAAATATGAAATACTAGTAGTTTGATTTATTTATTTATGAATATAGCCTGTTTTATTTTGTTTGACAGATGGCGCTGTGCACAATTTCAATTTGCAGGGAATTTCAATTCTTTGCAGCTAGATCAGCGGAACCACGGCGAACGCAGTGCGGCGTAACGCTGCGGAGCGAATCGGTTCATCATCAATTGAGCTCTCATAAATGCGCCGATAGATTCGAGCGCTGCGCAGGCCAAGCATCTTCATAATTCGGCGCCCATCGTTCCAGGCGCTACGCTTCGTTCCGCTGACTAAAATAATAAAACTACGGTCCCTTGGTCAAATGACCATTTGGTCTAATGGCAATCTCATCTACTTCCCAAATGAATATTTGGTCTATTACAATCATTTTTTTTAGGCCATGTGTCATGAATTGGGTGTAAAATGCGTTACATGTCCAAAAATACGTAGAAATGTACATTGTCATAATCTAACATCTCTATAGTTTCTTATCAGTAAGTCAGAAAGGTATAAAAGTATATATATTTATTGAAAGCTGAGATCGTAAGGAAGATGATTAACATTTTTTTTTGCTTGTACAGGTGTGTCATGAAGTCTATACAGGGTGTTACAGGAAAGAAATTGTTTAGAACGTTCCAAAATTTCACTGGCAAATAATTTCTTATCCTCTGCACCAAATGAAAGAAATCAACTTTGATTGTGTTAATAAGACCCTATGCTTCTAAAAAATATTAAACTTGTAATACTAAATTATTTTTTTCAATGATGCTAAAGGGTGTGTGATCTCTTTTGTAGGTTTGAGTCTGTGTTTTCTGACACAATTGCCGAAAGGCGGTGCCATTGTTGAGAGTTGCTATACCTTTCCTGTTTTGGTATACATGTATGTACATGTAGGTATGAATACAATCGGAAAGCACACTGTCCCTCTGATAGGAGGCGAAACAGAGGTCCCATGAACATAGCAGATTTCTACCCTATCCATTTTAAAACACTTAAAACTATTTGTAAAACAGTAGGGTTCTCCAAAAAATTACTTGTTCTTTCCCTTTTAAGAAAATATGAATTCCATTATTATTGTCTTTATTTCTAATTTTGCATTAGCCTCGACAAAGGACAAATCACCTAGTTTTTGCCAAGCTGCAGCTGCCCTTGCTAACGTGTACTCGTCTCAGTTGTGTGTGAAGATAGCCAGCGGTGGGGATCCTACCTATGCCTTCAATGTTAAACTAGTAGGAGAGGAGGTCCATGGTACAAGTAAGTACAACCTTTGTGTAAAGACCATGGTAAGAGGGGAAACTATTAGTCTTTATAGGCTTGCAGTCTTTCAGTACAGTATTGAATTAAAGGGAATATGTACTCATCTCAGTTGTGTGTGAAGATAGCCAGAGGTGGGGATCCTACCTATGCCTTCAATATTAAACTAGTAGGAGAGGAAGTACATGGAACTAGTAAGTACAACTTTCATGTAAAGACCATGGAAATATGGGAACAAGTAGTCTTTATAGGCATGTGGTTTTTCGATACAGTGTTGAATAAAGAAAAGGGAAAAAAAATCCTGTTCAATGGAAATGGAAAATGTGGTGTTCGCAGATAGGTGTGTATCCATAGTCGCTAAAGAGAGGTTCTACAGTCGTATATAATGTATTCATTAACCAGTGGTGGTGATTGTACATATTACGCTTCCAATTTTTTGCAAGTTTTTGTCAAAGGATGAAAGACTGAGTAGATGCTTTAAATGGTATCACACATTGACCCCAATTAAACTTGCAAAAACTGGACTTGGTACCCCGTCCCATTAATTTGCAAGTTTACTTGCTTAAAAGAATCTATGATTCGAGAGAGTTTATGCAAAAGTTTGGGCTTCTTCTTTAATTATATGTTTCATTTGAATGACCAAAATAGATGAGCTTACAATATGTACCCTCAAAGAATGATTACTTTTTTTTTATACACTCTGTATACAATTTTCTTTTGTTCTCAGGTGGTTCATTCCGCCATTTTCTGGGCGAGGTGACTCAGGAGCTCCATAGCGACAGACTCCGCCTCCTCATGCCCTGTCTGAGCGGGGGTGCAGTCGACAAGTATAGAGGGCGCTATGTTCTTCGACCAGAACCAATGACCTACCCGGAGGAGAGGATGCTTGTCTTCTTCGGGCAGGTAAGATCCACGAGTTACATGTTTTGTACGTTAAGAAACGTTAGACCCTGATACAGACCATGTAGGTCTTCAAATCAGATCATTGTAACAGAAATAACTAATCTAAACCTCTAATTTATTTTCATTTGAACAGCTTTTTGGTATAGCCATGAGAGCCGATATTTCCCTAGCGTTGGATCTACTACCTAGTCTCTGGAAGTGCTTGGTCCAAGAAGCGTTAGACCCAGATACAGACCATGTAGGTCTTCAAATCAGATCGTTGTAACAGAAATAACTAATCTAAACCTCTAATTTATTTTCATTTGAACAGCTTCTTGGTATAGCCATGAGGGCCGATATACCCCTGGCCTTGGATCTACTACCTAGTTTCTGGAAGTGCCTGGTCCAAGAACCTTTAGACCCTGATACAGACCTAGCCGATGCTGACATTGTGACTCACAAGTTCCTTGCAAGGATGGAAAAGGTTAGTTTGTGGAACAATGATTGATTATGCATTTGTATATCAACATGATTAATTACAGGGGTTAAATTGTTTAGTAATCCAGAGTGGGTTCGAATCCTACCTGGGCTGCCTGTGATTTTTTTCACCCTAAAAAAAAGTCTGCCCCTGATTTCACACTGCAGTTGCGTAGGCTACCACTGGTGGGTACAAGTTAATAATATATTTCTTGTTTTGATGATAAATTATGTTAACCTTACTTTATCCAGAAAACATGTGTAAATAACAATACAGAGGACATTCAGCCTCAGGTCCTGTCCACAGGGCTTGGTAATTTGGGACTGCTGTACATCCGAGATGACATTTTCTCTAAATGTGGTTTCATACATCGTGTATGTGACACAAATTTGCATCCACAATCATGGCTCTTTAATATTGATCAAAGTTCTATTAAGTTTTAATTTCATTCATGACAATAACTCGCTGTATATGTAACTCTAATCCTGCATCGTCTGCAGTAATGAATCTTCATTTTGAGTATCCTACAAAACCTTTGTTCACTTCCCTTTGTTACAGGCACAGACGGAGGAGGAATTCTCAGCTGTATGTTCAGACCTAGTAGCAGCTTACCTACATCATGACAATGAATCTCTGTATCACCCTACTGCATTGTACTTGGAAATGAGCTTTCATTTGGAGTATCCTATTAAACCTCTGTCCACTTCTTTTGTTACAGGCACAGACGGAGGAGGAATTCTCAACTGTATGTTCAGACCTAGTAGCAGCTTACCTACATCATGACAATGAATCCCTGTCTAACCCTACTGCGTTGCCCTCTGGAATGAGCCTCCATTTTGAGTATCCTAACATGTTGGGAGAGATGGTGGAACTGTGCCCCAGCGGTCATGAGATTCCAGTCAGGTAAGAATTTGATACATGTTTCTGATCACCAAAGGCATTATTAGAGTTCGCTTCTTGATTTATGTATTGGGTCAGCTGATTGTACACTTTATAATCTGTCAACTTGTCTGTAAACTTGTAGGCCCATATTCTGAACCGTAGACTGAGTTTGTATGAGTTGAAGTTCATGCAAAGCTATTGTGCAATCCTTTTGTGTGATGCATCAGTCAACATCGTACAAAAGGATTGCACAATAGCTTTGCATGAACTTCAACTCATACAAACTCAAATACGGGTCTTAGATTTTTAACTTACCTCACAGATTGTTTTTTCCCTTGATGCTTTTTATCAGGTCTGTCAACATATGACCTGGTGGCAATTATCTGGGCTTTATTTTATAAAAGGTTTAGGGTTAGGTACATGTTTTACATGTTTAGTTCAGGGTTGAAGTCCCCCTCTCATCAATCATTATGTTCATCATCTGTCAATGAATTATTATCATTATAAAAGTAATATAATGTTGTACGGATATTTGTAAAAACGAAATAAAGTCAAGAAGTTGGGGTAATATCTAACCATGTTGTTAAAAAAAGACTGGACAATCTATCTACATTGCAATGTATGTGTAGTTTAATTCAAGTAATGTATTAAATATTTGATACATGTAGGAATATTTTTGAGGTAATTTGTGGTAATTTTCTACGTTGCCTTTCCGTCAACTAGCTGGAGCAACCGTAGAGAGTATGTCACAGCCGTGAGGGAGCTACGACTGAGAGAGCTGGTATGTCCTAAGAGAATGCTAGCCATCCGCTGTGGTCTGGCATCCATCGTCCCTCACCGTCTACTTACCATCATGAACCCAGCTGATATGGAGCTGAGGATGTGTGGAAGACCTCATGTAGACCTGGCCATGCTCAAGGTGAGTACTGTCCTTTGAGCAGTGTCCTCAAGATGATCTTTAAAATGCACTGATCTTTTACTGATTCCATGATATTTGCTCAGGGGGGCGTTTCATGAAAGGACTTGTCAGATGTTTTATCCGACAAACTGTTATAAGCTACTGAAATTCTTGCATCTGATTGGTTGAGAGCAAATTTGTCGGATAAAATGTCTGACAAGTCCTTTGATGAAATGCCCCCCTGAACTGCAACAATTGCTTCGCTGTAAATTCCATACACTCTCAACCATAGACTTAACACCATACCCTAAACTTAAGATAAAACCCCATTACAACCCTAACCCTAATCCTATGTAAAGCCCCGATCACACCTTTGCGTTTTGGGGCTGCGTTCGGCTGCGAATTGCCTAAACGCAGACAAACACAGTCAAAGGCAACATAACAAGCTAGAACGAGGTAAATAGGCAGGTGGACGCAAAGGCCTTGCGTTCAGGTGCGGAAGTTTGAAAATCTTTAAAACATCCGCAACTGAACGAGCTCGAACGCCACAAAAGGTTTAGCGAGTAAATGCGCAGTGAATCAAGGTGAGACGAGCTAGAACGAGCGGCTAGCGAGCAACAACGAGTAGTGAACAAGGTACACACGCAATGGTACGAGTAAACTTCGTATTGAATCGTACTGCTACGAAGGAAAGCGAGCTAGAGCGAGGTGAAATTCAAGCAAACCATGTACGAGCTACATCGAGTTCTAACCGCAACAGTGTGATTGCAATCGAATAATGGGCTGCGTAGGGCTGCCTCAAGGCTGCGTTCGGCTAGCGAGGTAAAACGCAGTCCCAAAACGCAAAGGTGTGATCGGGGCTTAAGTAAAGACTGGAGCATGTTGCAGGAGCAAATGTTGTGTCGCCCTTTCACTCATTCAGGTATACTTGAAGGGGAATTTGTGAAGGTTGCTTTTATTTTAAAGACGGGGAATCTTCAGCTTCCATGGGTAATATGACACCATGGATGTTTATCCAGTAACAGGTGTCACCCATCACCTGACCACTGCCAGACTATGTAATGCCTTGTATATTCCACCCATCCCTCCATCTGGTAGAGTCATTAAATCTCATTTTCAATGGCGAATCATTCCCGAAGCTCTCCAGGGTGGGACAGATTGTTTTGCTGTGGTCAAGAAATTTACCTTCAAGACAAGATACCCCATGCGCTTTTCACCAAGTGTGGGGTCAGCAAATTTTGATCGACTCCCCATGAAAACTCAAGATTCCCCGTCTTTAAGACATTTTAGTGCTAAGAAATTTGTATTTGTTTCAAGCCTTATGGAGACCTAGCCATGGTTATGGAAGGAACTGTTCTTTGTGTAATATCAGGATTGACTTGCCGATTTATGTGGTATCGTAGACTTGTGCAGATACATGTACACATAATTATGTACTTGCAAGTAAATACCGGTATGTGCAATTGAGGTCTAATTTACTATAAGTCATTTGAAGGCAATACTAAGAAAATTTTGTGGGGAGATTTTATGTAGACCTGCAATGTAGGTACTATCTTTGAGCATTATTGTCAAGATTTTATCCCTAACAATTTGAATGTTGTTGTTGTTTGGTTGGTTTTAACAGCGTATGTCATTCAATTTTGAATATTCATGCCAATGTTTTATTGTTTTTATTATTTATTTATTCTTTTTTATTTTTATTTTGGGGTTGTCATAGTGAAATTTAGAAATCGTGATTTTAAATTTGTAGCAAATTTTTAGGGAATACAAACAAGCTGTCAGCACTCAAGTCTCTGCCTGTTTCAATGTATTTCTTGGCCAGTCCGGCTCGTTACATTGAGCAGACTTCTCAGCTGAATTCAAAGAAGCTCAGCCTAGGCCCCTCCAATACTAGTCAGGACCGTGTGATGCATGTTTTTATATTATTCACCTCATCTTTCGAAATGACAATGAAGCATGTAATCATAAAAGGAAAGTTGAATCACATTTAGTTCTTCACACCAGCCAAAGATATAATAGTCCGAGCATCATGAAATGGAGAACAATGCCTATGTATCTTCCCTTTGTTTTTTGTAGGCTCATACCATGTACCAAGTTGGCTTGGTCGAGACCGACACCCATATAGAGTTCTTCTGGCAGGCCTTGGAGAGTTTCTCCCAGGAGGAGCTTAGCCGCTTCATCAAGTTTGCCTGTAACCAGGAGCGTATACCAAGCACCTGTCCCTGCAGGCAAGGGGGCAATGATGCTGCCCATGTACCACCCTACCCCATGAAGATTGCCCCGCCTGATGGTCCTGGTGGTAAGTCAGCAGGGAGAATACTGTATCAGGGTTCCCCAGCCCATCAGGGAAATCAGGGGAGAATATTTTTCTTTTTTCCAGTCAGGAAAAAATCAGGGAATTTGATAAAAATGCCTCAAAATCAGGGAATTTAGTACGGTATGGTACGGTAGTAATCAGGCTAGTGTTTTATACAGCAAAAAGTTCACTGCCACAACATGAAAAACATGCAAAATTGGAAATGGGTTTGAATAATTATCAAGGAATTTTGAGGCTTCATCAGGGAAAAGTCAGGGAGTTTTGTTTTCTTGAAATGCTTGGAACCTTGTGTATAAAGCAATATTTTCCTGTACTTAATGTTTCATGATTTTGGATTAGTTGTGAAAATCTATGAGGGCTAATTTTACAATTTGGTAATGTTTTTGTGACGATAGATGGCCTTATAGTAAAGTGAAAATTTTTGTGATGAAGATAAAACCCCATGCTTGTAAAATATGTGGCTTACACATTGATAGTACTCAGAAATGTGTCTGATGATATAGATTTCATATACAAAAGTATCAAACTGTTGCCAGATTAAAAGGATAACTCTCCATAGATCTTCGAATGGCTACACAGTATAAGATTAGCTTTCTTGATGAAAAAGAAGAAGATAAGATGGTATTCTGTTAGTCTAATTTCAATATCTTTGCCCATTGACATATTTTTTGACTTGCAGACAGCTAGAAAATGGCAATGGAATCATCAGGAAGATTTCTTTCCCTCCATGGGGTTATAATAATAGCATCCTATGTGTTGTTGTAGTCACCATTAATAAATGTAGACAGTTGAAGTTATTTTATTGGTGACGACGTTAATGTAATAAAAGGACCCGTTTGGCATAAAAATAAACAGCATTATTGAAAAATTAATCTTGAATTACTTTCATGTATATGTATGTTTTTTTTTTAAGGACATTAGTTTCATGCCATTTATTGATATGTAGACAAGTTATATTTTACATTTATCCACATAGTTCACTATTTATAATACTTCAAATAATTATTCACGATGATCTTTTTCTTTTGGTATCGCTAGGATCGCCAGACCAGCGTTTCATCCGTGTAGAGACGTGCATGTTCATGATCAAGTTACCACAGTACTCCTCCCTCACTGTCATGAAAGACAAGCTATTGTATGCCATCAACTGCAGGGAAGACCCACTCAGTGGATAAACATGTCAAGCAACGTCTCTTGGTGGTTGGAATACATATTCAACAGGTTACGTCCAGCAAGACAACATTCTGTATGCCATCAACTGCAGGGAAGACCCACTCAGTGGATAACGATGGGTAGCAGCATCTCTCAGTGGTTGGAATACAGATTCAACAGGTTGCTACCAGAAAGACAACATTCTGTATGCCATCAACTGTAGGGAACACCTGCGCAGTGGATAACGATGGTTAGCAGCATCTCTCAGTGGTTGGAATACAGATTCACCAGTTTGCTATCAGAAAGACAACATTCTGTATGCCATCAACTGCAGGGAAGACCCACTCAGTGGATGATGATGGGTAGCAGCATCTCTCAGTGGTTGGAATACAGATTCACCAGGTTACGTCCAGCAAGACAACATTCTGTATGCCATCAACTGTAGGGAAGACCCACTCAGTGGATAACGATGTGTAGCAGCATCTCTCAGTGGTTGGAATACAGATTCACCAGGTTGCTACCAGAAAGACAACATACTGTATGCCATCAACTGCAGGGAAGACCCACTGAGTAGATAACGATGGGGAGCAGTGTCTCTAGGTTGTTGGAATACAGACTAACAGGTTACCTTCAGGATGCCTTCTTAATGAAATGGTCTCATTAGAAAGAAAGATTTGATTGTTTGTACTGCAGTTAATCATGAATGTGTGTTCATGAGCCATACTTCCATAATCAGAATACATTCAGGATCTATAATTTCTCATGAGAAACCATGCATTATCCACATTTCAATTTTAGAATGCAAGAATGCACTCAGAATCTATAATGTATCATTTGAGTACATTCATGATCGACAGTTCATTTCAGAATGCATTCATTAGCCACACATTCATAATCAGACTGCATTCAGGATCTATAGTTTGACATGACTAAACAGTCACTTTTTCTAATTTTGAAGATGGGGAATCTTCAGCTTTCATGGGGAGTCGATCAAAATTTGCTGATCCCAGACTTGGTGAAAAGCACTGGAAATAACCACCTTGAATCTAAATTTCTGGACCACAGCAAAACAATCTGTCCCACCCCGAAGAGCTTCGGGCATGATCGGCAAGGGAAACTGAGATTTAATGACTTTACCAGATGGAGGGATGGGTGGAATAAACAAGGCATTACTAAGGTCTGGCAGTGGTCAGGGGATGTATGACACCTGTTACTGGGTAAACATCCATGGTGTCAAATCACCCATGGAAGCTGAAGATTCCCCGTCTTTAACATTAGCATGTATTCATGATCTACATGACATAGTTTCTAATGAGAATACAGCCCCATTTCAAAGTTTATCATGAGAATGCATTCAGGATCCACATGTTCACTTCAGAACAATACATTCATGTTCAAGAGTTGTTTATTTGAATGTATTCGTAACCATATGACCATCAGAATGGATTCAAAACTTTTGATTTCAAGCCCCTGAATACATACAATGTATTTATCCTCAGTCACCTAAAGTTCTAAAAAGTGCAATTGTTGAATGAGCAGCTTGTCTCAGACAAATTCAGATAGGTTTACGTACATGCATACTCTTATATCCTGAAGTTCCCTGTTATGAACTGTAAACAGATTTTTGTTGAACTACGTGACTGATAATGCAGATAATATTTATTGTTCAAATTGAATATGATAACAAATGTCTCAGCAGCTCTAAAAGTGAAGTTATTAAATCTTTTGAATGATTGCACATGCTGTGAGTGTTAAAAATAACTGGAATTATATGACAACCTTGTGAAAAGTCCATTTGACTGAAATGTTGCTGTTTGTGTCTGAAAAAGAGGTATGTTTGACTTCGCATGGAATAATAAAGGTATGTATTGGAACTATATGTAATGAGAGGTTTAGGTAGACCAAAGCTGTAATATAGAGATCCAGTCTTTGATATATTTTGCATAACTGAGGTAAAAAGAAAACATGAAGACTATAAATAATTGTGATTTATATAAGTATTTTGTGTGACTAATTTGTGCTGATGTTTGTTTGGAATGATTGATTGTGCGAATGCTATGGTTATCTATTAATACAGATATTGTGGCTTTGATGCACAGTGCTGTCCACTCCTGGGGGGCGTTTCATCAAAGGACTTGTCAGACGTTTTATCCGACAAACTGTTATAAGCTACTAAAATGCTTGCATCTGATTGGCTGAGAGCAAATTTGTCGGATAAAACGTCCGACAAGTCCTTTGATGAAATGCCCCCTGTTCTAAAAAGGTACTCAGGACCAAGTCTTGTTATAACGAAAATCTCGCAACATTGAAAACAAGTTTAACCCTCTCGTTACCAGGCCCTTTTTCCAACAAAAAAAATGGATTCTCTCACTTCATTTCAAATTTTCAAAAAGATAACTCAAGCAATACCCCTAGTGTTGCATCCATGCGCAAACTACCGTTTCCAGCTTTCCAACGGTACATAACTCAACAATAGAGGGCACTCTCTTACAAAATGGCAGTAAAATCAGTTTTCTTGTCACCAGTGTTCTATGGTGCCAAAAGGCGACCATGGTAATGAGAGGGTGAAATATTTTTGAGAATGGGTTTGGGAGAATTTCTTCTTTTATTGAACGATATACCATTGTATCTGTGCTTGTTATATCAGGAGTGGATTGTAGTGTACTTCAAGATTGTAGCATCTACCGTGAGTTCAAATTTTGTAAAGAATGCTACTTTGCGTAGATCGCTTCTTGCTCTTAGCAGACTGTATGTGACCTGCCCACTCAAAACCACCAAGAAACTGCCAGAATTATAATTTATGTATGTGAAATAGTTATTTGTAGCTTTCAGATGATATCAAACACATCTGAATGTAGATTATTTCATTACAACCCGAGTTGAAATAAAGTGTTGAGGGAATTAACAGACAAAAATCCAGTTTCTTCAATCTCTTGGTGGTTTTCAGTTGTCAGGTCACTGTTACAGAGTGTGTGTGTGTGCTAGGTTTATTTATATCAGAAGTTTGGTAGACCTTCCTGTGTTTTTTTTTTTTTCATATATAAAGCCAGTACTAGACTAGACTATAGAAAAAATATTTAGAAGGTTCTACTGGAAATGCACCATGCATATTTGTCAGAAAAGCAAAATGGGGTGTGATCCATTGAGTTAATTATCCATGAAGTCCCTTTCACCATATTAATCCCCTATCTGAAGTTTTTGGGCAAATCTGAATCTGACTCGAGAAGATCAATTGTATACAATATTTTTTTTTTTTTTTTTTTTTTTTTTGGCCAATTAAGAGCAAGGTGCATGTATTTTGAATAAAGACAAAGATATTCTATGCCTACAAACATGAAAGCAAAGAATTAAAAGACGGGATTTAATTGTTAAAAGTTGATATTTTGCAGAGGGCAGGAAGGTGAAGTTACATTGAATATGATTTATACTGCTACATGATAATATTTATCTTTAGTATGTCTACATCTCATATCCTTATTGAATTGACAGTGAGTTGTATTTTGTTTAGATAACTGGCATATATGCAATATTTTTTTTATTATTGTTTGCCATTAATCATAGTCATAGAAGTTAGATTTTGTCTATTTATTGGTCTGAAATTTAGGTACTGTTTTTCGATTTTGCATAGAAATGAATACTTTGTTGCTTTTTGATATATGTAATATCTACTGCAGGTACGTGCAGTATGCGTTGTTTATGCCTGTGCAGCAGAAGAAAAAACAAACCTTTATTGTGTGTGCAAGGATTATAAACATTTAATAGATGCATTGTGTTCTTGGTTTATAAGTAGGGTGCATTTTGCATAGAATATTCTTGTATTATTAGTACAATTTTGGAAATGGTACCAGGTAAATATTTTGGGATTAACTTACAGCTTTTTTCTGTTGTTTTGTACATCATTATACAATGGTGATATTAGGCAGAAATTGGCTATTACGTTTGATTGTTTTGTACTAGGTGAAGAATTAGGATGACTAGTATTTATTTATTACGTACTTAAAAAACTTTTGATATACATGTAGTGTTGAATTATTTTGGAGATTTTGTATTTGAGTGGGCTTTGATAGTAATGTGAGAGAATGGTGGAGTAGTGAGTGTTATTAATGATATTTGGGAGTGAACGTGGTATGCGGTATATTTGTTTATTTTTCTTTTGTGCATTATTAAAAACCTAATTCATAATTTGGAATTAATGTGATATGCAGTATGTCTGTTTAATTATCTTTTTGTGCATTAGTTAGTATCATATTTTGTTATGATTTTGATATCATATGCAGTATATTTGTTTACATAATGCAATGAAACCTAATTTTTAGCCAATTAGCTTTCCAAAATCCTGTATGAATTTCGAGTTTGCAAGTGTATTATTGAAATTAATACATATAAAATCATTTATTTGGTTTGTTGTTGTAAACAAAACAACTATCAGATTGCTATTATGCTATTTTTATCATCATAATTATGACGACTGCATGTTTAGTTCATTTGACATTTCATTTTGCTATTGTTATTTATGTTTGTTGTGGGATTGTTTATCTTGAGATTTAATATTATTAACCAGTTTGCTTTCATTAATAAATGTGCTAGATATTGATATTGTGTTTATCGGATTGAATAAGAGAAACTAATTAAACTGCCCTTGTAGTGGCGGAGCACTATACCTTTGTAAAACATGTATATAACCACAGTATGTTGACTCTATCTAGAAGTGTATAATAAATAAAAATTTCACATGAATTTCTATGTTTTATGATTCATTTTCATTACAGTGTTGGAACCGCTAAAAAGTGTCAGGAACATAAAACCCACATCAAATTAAGTTTAATATTGACCAACTTTAAAATCTTAAAATATTATGGAGAGGGAGAAGAATTAGCCACTAAATACATGTTATCGTTTGGAAAGTGGACTCCTCTTCAGTTATAACAAGGGGCCAATAACTCCCAAGCCACTGAAATGCATTCAACCTTGTCAAAGTCGAACTCTCATAAGTCAAATAACTGCCATAGACAATTTATTTTCCTTGAAATTCTATTGTTTTTATCCATTCTTAAGTGAAATTGATTTTAATTTGAAGCTATTTCTTTAGTCCCAAGTGATTCGACTTGGGGTCAACTGTACCTCATGGTAAAATCTAGCATACTGAAGACATAAATGTACTATGTGTATAAGATTGGGAACTGGAAAATTGCCTAATTGAATTGGAATTTTTACAAGGCATTCTTTCAATTTCATAATACATTAAATTTCATGTTTTCCAAAAAAAAATCACGTCAATATTAATTAGGCATGGGGATTGTATGATTCTCGTCCAAATATTTCATGTTGATAGGTTAGACAAGGGAGGATTGTTACAATCTGGCAAAAGTCTAGTTGTATTCTGGCTATTCAAGTACAAGATCTCACATCAGATGAATAAAGATATTTCATTAAAAGAAAACTTTTATTATTTCATGATAAAATTGGCCTCTCCACTACACAATTTAGAATACAGTCCACTCCCATTATAGCAATTTGCTTAGACCAAGCCCATTGCCTTGTTATAAAAAAAAATCTTTGTACTGAACACATCCTCATGTGCATGTTTAAACTTGGGACTGGTAGTATCCCTCTTTAAAGCCAGGGTTAAACCAGAGCCGAATTCTCCCGAATAAATTTGGACCTATTCTGCCGGAATATGGCCTGAATCGGATGGATTTGGAACCTATTCAGAGAGCTCCCCGAATCGGAGACGAATAGGTCCCGATTAGGTCACGAATCCAACCAAATTCCATCCGAATCCAACCCGAATGTGGCCCGACTGGAATTTGTAGGGGCCACATTCGGGAGTAGTTTGGAGGGTATTCGGCTGGTTTTGAACATTTCAAAACAAGCCGAATGCTCCAGAATCCCTCCCGACTTTTCGCTCATTCGGCCTCGGGGAGGGAGAACAGAATGCTCCCGAACCCACCCGAATACGTGTATTCGGATGGATTCGCAGCTCGGTTCCGGTTCCGGTTCAGTTCTGGTGTAACCCAGGCTTTAAGGAAATCTTGTGCTGTACCCACTGTATCGGGAGTGGACTGTATGTACAGCTTGGGAAAAAAATTATCAGACCAAACTCTTTGTTACGAGGGTTTCACTGTGCACGTTTCTCGCTTTTTGTGATGGAAGACATATTAAACACAGACTAAATCTACTTCTATACATTCTTCGGCAAATATATAATTGAAATGCGAGTATAGAGCTTTCATTACTAATGCAAATGGTGGTCTTGTCCCAGAATAGAAAATGAGTTTTTTTTCTAATAATTTTTGCCCAAGCTGTATGTATACACTGATAGAAGAATTTGTCAAGAAACCACTTTGGTAGGATAATTAAGTCTGACAAAACAACACACTGTGAACTATAATTTAAGTTGGACATATCTCAAGTTTATTTTAATAAACATGACATGAATAAAGTGATTCAAATATATTTACATAGAATAGAACTCCACCTAATATTTATCTCTTTATACACAAGTATTGGGGTACTCTCCGAACATACATTATGTAACAAGTGCTGATAGAGCCTGTGATGTAGTTATTCTGCAGATCGTAGATCTCCACATATATATTGAATCTATTGTAGTTCATGCGAATACTTGGTTACCAAGAATAATAAAATAATATATACTAAATACTAGAATAAATTGGCATACTTAAAAGCAAAAGTACTTATTTCAACATTTCTGACATCATCTGATACACCAAACTGAAATAACAGATGTGAATTGTCAACATAAATGAGAATAACAATATGATACATGACTTGATATCACATACATGCAATCGTACATTCAAAACTTGAAATAAATAGGCATAATTTTTAAACAAGGATATTGAAACTTTATTAATTTCTGATATTACCTACATGTACAAACCTTCTTCCAGAGATTGCAAGAAAAACAAGTAATTTGGATATATGTATTACACTAAAAGTCATACACTACAAGTAAAGTGGAGTTGTAAAAGAACTTCAATATAGCATAATATGATATTCCGTATTAATCAGGATTCATACATAAATTAAAATAATAAATTTCCAATTTAAATGAGGCTATACGGGGAAAAAAACACCAGAAAGTTTTGGTAAAAATTTATAATAATGGTAATTTTCAAGGCATAAAGTTCTTGCACGGCTGGGGTAGCAAAGTACATGAACATTGACAGAAGAATCACTGAGAAGATTGCTCATTGTTGACTCTGCCCCTCTCCAGCTCCATTCTTCAATTCTGGATTTTCCACAACCAGTACAAATTTGGAACTTCAAAATACTTTGTATATTGAGACAATGTACATTGTACACTGTAGTTCTACTAATGCTTTGGATTCACATAACATACATTAAAGTGTGATCGATGAATGACAGAATAATACCACATGTAACACACACTATAAAAATATTTGTCACACTTGGCTCTAATTATTGGGAGAAATAAAGAATTTGGCTGTTTTCAATGGCATGACAAGAAGATTTGTTAGCTGTATTGCAAAATTCTTCTTTTGAAGAAAATGCCATCAATATCCCTACTGCCTCCAATAGAAAATTCATAAATTATCAAATGATTTTTTACAAAGTATTCATTTTATTAAACATTCCTTACACAATTTTTCTTAACCAAGAATAATTCATACAAATCTCAAACATCATTTACAGCACCATTCAACAATATTATATACATGTGATAAATAATAATTACATAACTCTCATATATCATTTGATATTAAAGGAATATAGTCGTGGCATTTGCAATAAAAGTGGTTGATTTCTGTCCACTTTCACATACACTTTTTTCTGCATTGCAAATTCCATGATGGTATCAATATAATGGTGTATGGAGCCACTGGTTCTAGGACAACTACCCCAAGACAATTACCCCCCCCCCCCCCCCGGGAAACTACCTCCCCCCTTGCCAAAAATCTAAGAGCTACCCCTACAAGCACCCTACCCTTTTCGTGGGGGTAGTTGACCTAAGGGGGGGGGGTAATCTTGCCTAAGTTGAACTTACATAATACATGCGAGTCAAAAAAATGTCTAAGTCAACCGTCTTTTCAAGTGATTTTCTCTTTCGACACTATGGTTTTTAACCCTTCATAAAAGGTTGAAGCTATATCTTCAGTCCAAACAAGACTCGACTTAGTCATGGTTGACTGAACTCAATTTTCAAAACGCCTGGATAAATCAGCCTTGCTTCCCCAAATCATCACCAATTACATTTTCTGTCACACTTTAATACATGTTATTCAACAAACATACATGTACATGTATGAATGTAAAATGATTACAGATTTTGCAAAATAATATTATACAATTTTCTTTGAATTGGCAATGATTTATTTTCATTCAAGACATTCTTGTTCATACAAATGTTTAAAATTGCCAGCAATATTTTTCCTCTTTCTCATGTTTTCTGTAAGTCATAGCATTCTACGAAAACATAATGCAGGAACTGCAATGGAGGGGACACTGTTATTCTTGCACTTTGCAATACATGCCACACCTGTGGGGTGTAACACAAAGACTTACGATTGATAAAAAGTTACTATTGATTTTTTCTTATTACTATCATGGACAGGATGCTCCAAAATTGATGATCTTAATCTTAACCCTAGCCCTAACCCTACTCTTAATCATATTCAAATCCAAATCCATGACTGTATACCTGGTTTCCAAATGAGGCGACCGAGAAAAAAAATCAATTGTAACTTTTTATTAATCTTTGTCTTTGTGTTACAGGGCACAGTTTTGGCAGCTGTTAGCCAGTATTTCAAAAAATGAGATTTGCAGAATGAAGGTTGAATTTTAAGAAATATTTGATTAACTGTACTATAACAAGCAGAGGGAAGGAAAAGCAAGAGTTAGTAGAACTGATAAGAGCCCAGACAACATATAAACTTTTAAAAGTCTGTGATAAATCAAATTTGAAGCTACATGTATTGTACACTGTACCCGCAGGTTGATTTGTCAAAAAGATTATGAATCTATCATCCGGAATTAGTGCGTGCAGGTGACCCTCGCAAGTGAAGTGAATGAAGGCGTACATGTATGTATGGTGAAATGCAACAATAAATGCAATAAATAAAGGTGTCGCTAATATGACCACACCAACTCTTGTTTATTCACACCCCTATCCAAGGAAATGGTCTGGAAAAGTAATGACTTTAATAACCCATTATTTCCTTCCGAGGTTGTTTGGCGTAACAGTTTTTAATAGAACGGGTTATTCATACCTTTTCTACCATTAGTACAGTTCACAGCTGTTATAACAAGCATTATTACAAGATTTTATTGTAAATCATTAATTCTCCTGTTCTGAATTTAAAACATGTGCACACCATGTGTTTGTGCCCATTTTTTCGGTATAACAAGGTACATTTTGTAATTGGCTTGGTCCAAAGCATTTCAAGACGAGAGTGTGAGTGTGCAGTTTAAGTTTGAATCCAAATAACATATTGAACACATTGGGTGGTATTCTCATAGCCATGGTTTAGTTAACCCTGGGTTAACTTCGACCACACTTTTATGGAGTGCCAGTTAATTCATTCACCAAGTAAAAATTATTCTAATCCGGCAGCAAAAAGTTGTCATATGTGTCATGAAATGAGAAGATTAGGTAAGTATGAAAATAAAATGAACTTTAATGAATTAATTGGTACATTATCTTTGCCATGAATATGGTAGAGTTTAGATAAAACACAGCACTCCATATAATTGTGGTCTAAAATTCTAGTTTAGACTGGGGTTAAACCCAGGTTTCATTAATCAGAATACCACCCATCCTGCTTTGCCCAACTGTAATTAAATCTGAGTAACAGATCTTGAATTAGACATGATAGATTTGCACTGGACTACATGAACAGTAAATAAATCTGCATCAATTCTTATAGACAATCAAACGCATACAAAATGTGAAATAATTCATATTTCTTATAATCCATGTTGAGTAGTATAATCATCCTACAGACCACTCTAAAATTGTGTTCTATACTTAGAATACAAGGCTACATGAACCACACAGTGTTGGTGAAGGCTTTCAATTGTGAAAACACAAATCTGTTTTAGAATGTCATCAAATTTATGCTTGTTTATTTCAAGAGCCTAAACTATAAATGCACTATTCAGTTCATCTCAGATTATACAGCAGTAGCCACCTTACACTACTTGCTGATATATCAGGCCAACCTCATGCCACCCATTAGATTATCAAAGGCAAATTTTGTTTGATAAATATATTTCAGGTTTTGATGCATGAGTAAACCAATCTGGGCTATGGCGTCATGAAGAAGTGGATTTGTTCTCAATTTTTCTGCATGCCATACCACGTACACTAGTATGTAAAGCATATACACATACATGTACACTCACCCTCATACATAATATATATTATAAATTTATCATTGCGTTTATGCCGCCACCGTAGTCCCTGAAGATAAGATTGGTCATGCAGCTAGTCACAATACAGTGTGTCTCAAAATAAGGGCAGTCCAATTTCAGAGAGGCCATATTCCAAGATCATATATCTTTAAAGATCAAGTGTAACATGAAATTTGGGGGCACTTCTCGCCTTTGCAATAACACCTTTCATGCATCACAGATGTCATACATAAGAATCTCAAGTCAATGTACTTGTAACAGGTACAAAATCCAGTTCTTGAAAATTTGGGAAAAGAAATAAAGACTGTCTCACTGCATCGAACACAATCCAACTGAATAATTTTGGACACCAGGGGGGTGATTCACTAAAATTTGAGATCAATCCCAACTATGAACTTCTGGAACTACAGTCTGTGTAAAAAAAAAATGGTACAGTCGGAAAAAAAATATTTAGGTGTGAAATATTTTCAAATAATGTGTGTATGTGGTACCAAAATAAAGCCAAATAATTTTCCTTGTTGATGCACTTTGTTCTGTATAATTTCCTTTCGTAAAACAAAAGTTATGCTAAATTTTGTGCGACGAGAAACAAATCAAAATTGAGCACTTCATGGCCATTATGCGAGACCTATACACAAAGGCATGGGACGGCGTGCAAAAAATGGATTTTTCTTGATTGTAGAAAACTAGTCATATTTCAAAAATCACAACACTAAATGTGATGAAAAAAATTGCAGGTGAAAGCCTGATCTTCCTGCTTTTTTAAAATACCAAACAATAGCAGGTTGGGATTAATCTTCATACTATAAAAAAAATATTTTCCACTTGTACCATTTTATTTGACACAGACTGTATAAAAAATAAAAATAAATGCGCTTGGAATATTGCTCCTCTAAAAATAATTGCCTTTATTTCAATATGGACTGTACATGTAGTATGAAAATGGTCCCTCTGGGATTGCGGGGCATCAAGCGACGAGCAACCAGAATACAAAAAGAAATGCGACCCACAGAAACACTTTGGATAAGAACTGCTCTTCTGGATTGCTCGGAACTTGAGGACGAGCTAGGGAAAATGAGAAGAAAATACATTAATTATAAAAGTTTAAAGCTGGTGTATAGTTTCGGGAGAAAGAAAAAAATAATTTGGATTCACATTAAGATAAATTATGAAAGATTGAATCCAAGAACTATAATAAAGCAAATTATAGTACTTGAAATCTCGCTTTAGTGTCTTTATTTCATAAGTATAAAACATATAAGACGGGGAACCGACTCATGTTAGCGTTCGCGTGGAAAACCAATGGGGATCATCTTGTGTGGGTGTTACACGCAGATCGTTCGCACTAATTCACGCCGTAACCTCGGGCGTGTGGACCTCCAAGCAGAGGTCTAAAACGACGGTTAATTACGCTTCATTCAAACATTTTCAATGGAATTCATCGGAAATCATGAAAGAAATGTCACAAGATCTCTCACACATATCTTTTAGTGCAAAGTGGACGACATGTGACTACATTTGATCGGTTTTGTGGGACGGTAATAGCTTCCAATTTCAGAAATATAGTCTTCTCCTGGCCCTGATAAACTGAACTCTAACATGTAGGCATATAGTAACAGTAACAGAAATTATGATCTCAAACATAAGATAAGGAGTTATCCCTGTATTTTTTATTCTCGGAGCAAAAAAAAATGAATAATTGCTATTTCATATAGTAAAATACAAAATTAAAAGTTATTCAACGACATAATTACATGTAGCTTGCTCATGGAATATGCATGAGATTATGCATAAAACTGTTTTAGGGAAAAAAAAATGCAAAATTAAAAAGAAATCATAACTTTGTTATTTTTCATCTGATTTTGATGAAATTTTCTGAGTTTTACTTGTTATATTTTACAGTATATTTCAAATCATTTGAATTACAGCCTTGAGTTCTCTTTTAATGCATTTATAAAAAAAAAAAAAAGTTAATGCCATTCTCATTTAACTCAATGACTAGATATACTCACGTGGGTGTCCCACTCGTCCGTCACCTAGATTGAATGTTGAAGCAAAGAAACCAAAGGGAAAGGCACCTATACCAAAGGACATGTGGAAGCCTCCATCTCCAAAACCAAATCCTTGAAAAGGCTACATGGATATCAAACACACAATGAAAAATCAATATATGAAAAGAATCATTGAATTAGATGTAAGTTCCTTTCAGTTCAACCGGTTAGGTTCAGTGAATCGACTTTTAGCCCTCTTTGTGCTATTCTTAGAAAAGATACAATTTAATCCTTTGATTTATTATGTAGCGATATGGCTACAAAGCACAATACATTGCCTTTTTGTTTTTCTTCCACAAATTTTTGTATGAATTTGTAAGACGAAAGCTGGTAAGGGGGGTACATTTATTCACGTTTGATACCTGACACAAATCCTCCAATCATTTGATTTGTCGCTTATCAGCATGTTAAATGTACTGAACACTGATTAAAGGAATGTAGTAACATTGAATGATATTCAAATAACATTTTATTTTAGCTTATTTTGACAACATAACTATAAACACTTAGGTCAGTCTGGTATCTCTTCAAAATTGCAAGCTAATTGCTTGCTTTACCTGCGAGATATCAATGATTTCATACTCAAATTTTATAAACCAACCCTGGATGGTTTATAAAACCATGTGCTTTTCCACATAGCACAACATACACTCATTTCCTGTTGTATAGTCCTCGTCCCTAGCGGCCTGCTGAGCTACCAACAGAGGGTACTGGTGTTCAGCTGTATGTAAGTAAATGACTTCCATTTGATCTGAAACTTTCAGTAGATTGTTTTTACTGTTGGAACAATATAATTTTATTAATAATCTTGATCTAATTGCTCTTGTTTTTGAAAGTTACCCAATCCCTTTAAGATGGGATAACGGTACACAATTCTTACCCCTTGAGTCTCTGGTTCATGTCTTTCTCCTTGTGGTCTTGGTGGCATCTTCTCTCTGTTAATACCAAACAAACAATAATCAAAATAAGAATTCTCATCGATCTAATTCTTTACAGGCAACCGCCACAAATATTTTTTTTACCTGTACAGAATCGGTGGAATATTTTCTTTTAAGAAGTATTTTTTTCCACTCACATTCCCTAAAGAGAAACATTAACATCTACACGTACCCGAGCACCTTACTAATGACACTGGGAAAGTAAAAGAAACTTGGGACTCTCATTAGTAATAGGGCAATTCCAGCAAAACAGGACATGGAGCTAAATTTCAATGTGGTGCCGTGCCTTTGAAAATGCAAATTAGGATCTGAAATTACCACAAAGGCTTCTTTACAATGCAACCAATCATTTAAGTTAAAAAATTATGCGATTCAGTTTTCTTGCCCTGAATAATTGATCAAACCCAAATTTGCACATATGGGACTATGATGCTTTAAATGCCTCTTATTCTTGTATCTAGTCACTTTTTGCCGGCTTACTGTAATTATCATGGACTACTCCAACAAACTTTGGTATTAATATTTCTTTATAATGCATTTCTCCTCACGAAAAAGACAAGGAAACCACATGTCACTCCATAACCGGACATGGGTTCAAGTTTTAAGTCATAATTAACAAAATATTCAAAAAAAAATTCTTATGCAAGGTGTAGTGGCATATTATACCTTGAATAACATAGAATCCAATCAATAACTCAAAATTGTGATAGCCATTTAAATTTCACTGAGTTTAAGCAAAATGTTTTCTGCTCAAAAATGCATGTCCATTTTGCGTCACTCCGTAACCATGTTTATGAATATTCATATTCATTAATTAAGAGCATCACTATAAAAAAAAATCATTTTGAAAAGAGGGTACCATCAGCTTTTGTCATGAACCATTTCTTTGTACATAGAGATTAAAGTATATGAATGATAAATTTGTTTGAATGCTGAAATGTTGCTTCTGAATGTCATTCCGTTACCTTGGAACTGCCCATTACACATTTCTTAATCGTTGACATACATTTTTTTAAAAAACTAACTATAAATTTACAATGCCACTTTAGCCCTGCATACATGTATAACATTATCAAATTCCTAAAACTCTCAAAATGTCCCATTTTCTAACAAAGAATGCATCATTTGCAAGTTTTTCTTTTTTAAATCTTTACAACATTCACACCACAAATCTTTGTAACAAAATGATTACATTCTCATACTAAACAATTCTGTTTATACATGTATATCCAATTATAGTTTATTCACATTCTACACTGAAATGTACAAAGGATTTTGAATCATACAAAAACTTATATTTGACGAAATTAACTTTACTGTGTACGCCTCTTTTATAGTTTGGATGGTCTAGTGCTTGATGACCTGAGAGAATTGTTCACCTTTAAAACAAACTTTACCTACCTGGGATCTTGTTGGTCTGTACTCCCCCTTCCATAAAGTGGAATGACCTTGTCTCTACTGATGCCTGCTTTACATACCGGGCATACCTGTCTATTTGGTCTGGTTTCTAGCCACTGATACAGGCAAGGCCAACTGTGAGAGAAACATAATAATGGTAAAAATAATAAAAATAAAAAAAAATGCAACAGAAATAAAAGGGCCTTCAAGTTATCTAAAGTAATGATCAGAGTGATGTCTTTTAGGAATATTGTACATCCTCTCAACTGAACATGATGTATATCTCAGTCTGCTATATTTGTTAGGGTTTTATACTGGAGAATTTCACGAGTGAGAAAAAACAAATTAAAATCTAAAATCATGTGAATTGAAAATATGTATGTTTGTATCTATAGTGCAGGAAGGTTCCTTGGATTAAAATTTACATCTAACGATAAACAATAAATAGTCATTAGGGAAAGATATCTGTACGTGAAAATACTGAATAATTGGTTATTTTTTCCTTTAATTTCTGAGAAAATTCCCACTTTAATATAAAGCTCCACGCATTTACCTACATGTAGTAATAAAAACAAAACAGAAATCACAAAATTATCCACACACAAATTTTTTTTCCAACTACATGTAGTACAAAATCCTGACAGTATCGACTTAAATACAGAAACTCAAAAAGGGATACCTGACATTGTACATTTGAAGCGACTGTAAATACTTCATATTGCAGATGGAAATGGTTGAGGAAAAAATATCTGGGTAGGAGATCTATGGAAACAAACTCACCAGAATAAATGCCCGCATCTACTGACTACAGCATCTTTGGCAGTATCCAGACATATGTTACATTCAAACAAACTCTCTTGGCTGTTGGCATCGTCTGTTGTCGCCGATGCTCCACTGGTACTGGGTTTCTGGTTGCTTTCTTCCGCACTGGGAGTAGTACTATTACTTGCCATGTCTGGTGTTTCTGAAGTAGAGTCCCTTCCTCAAACCAAGCTCCTTGCTCAAAGTTTGCAATCAATTTGATCAGAGCTGGATGATCTATCCAGGTTCTTGTCAAAGGAGTGTTGTATCATTAAAAGTGGCGGCTACAGAGCCATGGTGCCCATGATTAGTTTCAGTCGGGAAAAATCCTAAACGTGTTGCTGTGATTCCTTTGGCCTCATAGGCAATCACATGAAGAGCTAATGTTCTCTATGCTACTCCAACCCTCCTTACTGTAGCTTCCCGATGTACAGCCTCAAACCCAAATGGATTTTCTTCTGAGGTAACTGTGATGGGTTACCAAATTGTTTGGTGCTTGTTGTATCTTCCTTATGGCAATTTATGAGTTTCTGCAGATGATCTACCTGTGATTAAAAAAAATATATAAAAAAATGTGTCAACATTGAATGAATCAAACCATCCCCTCCTTTCTATTCTATTACATGTATATGTTAATCTACATTTAAATCATACTTTTTTTGTTGTTGATGTAAATATACTTTGTAGCATTCCTTGTACCTGAAAAAAAAATGGTATAAAAATGACGCTAAGTTTTATTATTTTATGAATTTCCTATATTGTATGAGGAATGTAGGCCTATTTCTTTATTTTTTGACCTTTTGATTTCATGCCAAAATTTATTTCAGAACCTTTTGAGGCATATAAATATGTTACTGATAAATTAATTTCAGCCGATGAAAGTGAAAATAATCATATCTTCATGAAGAAAGAAAATCCATTTGTATTGACTTTGTACGCAAAGAATTCACATTTTAGAGCAGTTTTTTGTCCGATGGGCCGATGTCTATAAAAAATGTCGGACCTATATGACAGGATAGGTCCAACTTTTTACAGTAGAAAAAATGCCTGATTTTTGCGAAAAAGGTTTTATAGAATGCGCAAGACTTGAAAGTAAAAAAGTCAGCGTGTGGGAGGGTGAAAAAATATAACATGGTCAGTGGTAACAGAAAATGTCAATGGGGACAATGGGGTATACATTTTGTAAATTGATTCAGCACAAGCACAAGTGAATAGGTTTTGAATAGATCTAAATGTTGAATCACATTTCACAATCCTGAAAAAAAAAACCAAAAACCCACCATGCATTGGCACCAAGGAAAAAACACCCCAATTGTTTTTTTTGTTGTTGTTGAATTGAGAAAAAAAAAGAAAATTGGCCCTAGATCTAACGTTAACTGTTAGATCTAACGTTTATAATAATAATAATTTATATATCTAACAATAGATCTTGATCTAATGTTAGTTACTTAGTCTTACTCTTATTTACACTCTAACGTATCAGTCTAACTTGTAATCCTAACTTAACTTACTGCTACTACTTAGTACTAGGCCTACTACATAACAGTTAACGTTAGTTTTGTTGCACACAGATCAGACACTGAGACAGTTAACATGTTAAAAAAATCCAGAAAATTAAATGAACTTATTCAACTATTTTACATCTAGAATCTACACCCAGTTCTTGAATACGGTCCCTATTGAATAATTGTAAATGTAGGTAAAACCGTTATTTGAAAACGTGAAAAATCAAGTTTGCTTTCTGATGGTCTTCTCATTGAATTTTACCATAGTCCCATCTGCCTTAGGTGCGTGTTGGTAAACTGACATGATATTAAGAGTGACCATCACACATACACGTACACAGCCACACAGGCATCACATCATCATCAGTCATCTACGACAGTCAAACAAAGGCCACAAACATTAGATTTATAAGTTCATATTACATCGATTTTGTGTGAATACAATCATAAAAATTTAGGTAAAAGGTGAATAGAACTTACACTGTTAAAAAAACAACTAAAGAGTAACAATTTGCACCAAATCTAGGACAGATTTCGTCGTATTAACTCCCACAGAATTCAGAACTGTGTCCATTTAATGATTTATTTACGTGTTTTAGTCAACGCCCTCTGTTGCCCATGCAATAAGCTCGAGATCGAGGCGGTGATCGTGACCGTATTACCGGTGGCTGCTGGCGAGGTTGGCTTGTGTGTTGGGAGGGGGAGGGGGGGGGGCAGGGAAAGGTTTTTCAGTTGACCTCGGCTAAATTCCCTCCCCTCCCCCCCCCCCCCCCCCCCCATCATGCCCATCCCACCACTAGGCCTACCCCTAACAAATGGTCACAACTTACAAGAAAATATAACAAAACAAACAAACAAACGAAAAAATAAAAAATAAATCGGGGAAGAAAATATAGGCGAAGGGTAATTTGGTATTTGGCCATGCGTTTTAAGTTGGGCCCATGTTGTGTGACACACTCAAAATTTGTACTAATCGTGCAAATTTCCATGAAAGTGGCTGTTACTTTTTAAAAATTTGTATTAACCCAACAAAAGTAGATTTCTGGAAGCTGAATGTCTGAGGAGTTCAGAAATGCGCTTAAAATTAACAGAGGTGACGCTCTTGAAAAATTCATGAAAAAAGATGGCTTTGGAAAAAAATTGCAAAAAAAAAATACTTCATACCCTACAACATTATTTACTGCAGATTTGAACTCGTCACGTTTAAAGCTTTCCAAACATGTATAACTTTCTATACCCTGGGAGGGTTTACCGCATTTTGCTCCAGGCTGGAAAGATGACATCGAAAATTTCAATTTTTTAAAGAAAATTTACCTTGTTGCCATATGTTCTAAGTATTAGTTAGTATTGTAACTCACTGTTTAAGAGACATGTAATGAAGGATCCTATATAAGTTGGTAAGGCAGATAGAAGTAGCAAAGTAGTACAGACATGTGAAAGTCCCTTTATCTTGGTAAACATTATTAACCACAATGTCCTATATAAGAGCCCTTAATCTGTAAAGAAATTGTCATTCATAATATAGTACACAATGTACTACAGTGTAGCCTACAACACTAAACTGTTTATAACTACTTGTATAGATCATAAACAAGCTAAATTACATGTTGTTTAAGTGTTTCAGAAGGGTGAATGAATTTCAATTAGAAAAAAAAAGTCAATCTCTGAACATGATTTAACTCTGCCATGTTTACAGCACATGTACCATAAATTATATTTTGCTGCGCGGCTCCTCCTCCACCCCTGACTCTCGTTAATTAATAGTTAATTAACAGACAATGATGAAATTTTAGCATTTTTTAAAACATGTATTTTGTTGCCTATTACATGAGAGCTTTAATTTAAGACCAAATTCAGCTCTATAGCTTGTATTATTTTTAAGTAAATCAATAAACAAAATCATATTTGAGGAGCAGATGTCACAACTCCACCTTTTTAAGGGCCCAACTCAAAACGCATGGCCATTTTAGAGTTAGTATAGGGACGCGGGGCCATTATTAATGCCCCTATAATACCAATATATGTACATGTATTTTCATTATGAAACAATTTTTAGCGTACTGCTAACCTGGAACATAAAGATGAGCTGTTATTATAGAGTTGTCTTCAATTTTGCATGGGGAAATATCACCAGTAGTATGCCGGGAAGAGTCCAAAATAATTATAGAAAGGACATAATGATTCCGGATTGTGTAACGTAAAAAACCTCCCCAGCAGTATACTTGGTTTTATGTAGCAATCAGTCATAATTCACTAGCCTTTAGTCAAGACACTCTGCGCTTTTATTTCCCAAAATGCGCCAAACGAGTCTGAATACATAAGACTATATGTACATAAGACTATCGGGTGCTTAGCGACTCGCATAATAGTCTTATGTATTCATACTCGTTTGGCGCAGTTTGGGAAATAATAGCGCCGATTGCCTTGGCTAAAGGCTAGCAATTGACATAAAAAGAAATGTGGTTACATGGGTTTTCAAAAATTGGTCAATTAAAAAAATATCTTGACAAAAACATTTATAATAGCAATAATAATTTTTTTTTTTTACCTCCCCCAGTGCACTCTCCCCCTAAAAAGAGGGAATTATGCGGACAGCAAGTGCACCTCCATTAAACAGAGAGTTAGTGTTTTTTTTTGGTTTTTTTTTTGCTATTTGGCTGGGGGCGGTTTGTAGCCTATGCAGGTAGGCTATATCTTTAAAATTCTGCATCTGTTTCATAATGTGTCGATCAATGGTCTGGTTCACGTTAGAGCCCACGAATGAATAGATAAGCCCAGCTATAGGCCCATCTCTAATAAATCACAAAATTGGGTTGTTGTTGCTGTTGTTGTTTTCCTTTTATAAACACGTGTACATGATATGGCGATAGTGTTGATGCCGTGCTGATGTTGACTTTTATCATGAATTACATAACACGTTCCGATTGTTTGCAAGTTTTGCATCAACAAGAATGAATGAATATGCTAATCAATCAGGAAAACTGTTTGATCGAAACCGGGGATCTTTTAAGTACACAAAATAACAAAGGTGCATAGGTATACATGCAGTCAAACATACATATAGGGAGAGTTATATTCTTCGAGAACAGACTATTATGAGCGAGTGAGCTGAAAGCATATCATCGATCAATTGATGCAGCGATGATATCTATGGAGTAAATAATTAAAGTTGCGGTTCGGATGGATAGGCCTAATTCTTAATCTGACAACACACTCTTCAATTCGCTAGTGAGGGTGAGATTTCTTTTTTTTGTTCAGCACACTAATTTCGGTTAATTTAGGTGGATTCTAGTCGGGTAATTGTTTGTTGGTTGAAAATTTCCAAATTCTGTGCAATCATTACCCAATTCAGCATGGACAATAGTTACTCCAAGTGCCCAGAATTGGTTAAAAGTTGGGCAAAATTTAACCAAAAGAATGGGCAGTATATAACTATGTTTACCAGTATTGGTAATGTTTCTACATGAATTTTGAGCCTACAACAAGACTATTAACATGATAAAAGCGGATTTCTTTTCCTTCATAGCCAAGATAAATATCATAGCTGATAAAATTTGATCTTACAAGGATAATAAGGATAAAAGAAGGGGACAGGAAATTAGCTCATGACAGAAAAGGTTTTGAAATGAAACGAAGATAAATACATACTTGGTAGAAGAAATGGGAGATGAACTATATCTATTTCTCAACAGTGCAAATTGTTTGTTTTAACCAGGTTGTGGCAGCAAGGAAAGTGGAAGGAATTCGTTAAACTTCTCTCTATTCATCCATCTTCTTGGCGGACGTCGGGGAATCAACGAGCGATGTGGAAATCAGTCAAACGATTCATTGCCGTTTGGATGATCTGTTTCTCTACAATAGGATGCTTGATCATCTGGATAACAGAACCCAATCGAACACGAGGCATTCACTCTCCCGACATTTCTCCAAACTTCCTCGCGCAAAGGCCATTCCTCACATCCAAGTGCACAAGGCAACTGCAGTTCTGGACCGACACCGACATAACCCCGTATTCAGATGATGTCTTTCGATTCCACTGCCCGCGTGTTCCTTGCGAGGCATCTATCATCGCAAACACCAACATCTCCACTACGAAAGTGAGCGATGGTGTTGTTTTCTTCCCAGGGGCGGAGTGGAGCTGGGATAAGATGCACTTCGCGAGACCACGGGGTCAAAAGTGGATTTTCTTTAGTCGAGAGAATCCTTCGAAGATAAGTCCCGCTGTTGTCCCACTGAAGAAATACTACAACAACTCTTACGATTACATCATGACGTATCGGCGGGATTCGGATTTTGCCGCGCATTTTGGTTACTTCAACAAAACGAAACCCGAAGTAGGAGCAGACGACGATAGGAACTGGGCGGAAAACAAGACGGGTATCGTGATCGGACCTGCCTCAGACGACTGCCAGCAGGCGACTTGGAAGCGAGCGAGCTTCATCGAAGAATTAAGAACGTTCATACCAATCGACATGTATGGGGAATGCGGCGAATCCAAACCATGTTCAGATTTAGAGGGCTGCTCGGAGAAAGTCAGATCACACAAGTTTTCTCTTGCTTTGGAAGACAGCCGTTGTCGCGACTTCATTACCGACAGGTTTTTCAGCAGTCTTGCTGGCGGAACGGTACCAATTGTCGACGGGCCATCCCGGGATGATTACCACCGCATTGCTCCGCCTAACTCTTTCATCCATGCAGGGGACTATGCGAGCGTCCAGGAGCTCGCAGACTACATCAAACTCCTCAACAGCGATGACCATCTGTATAATCGGTTCTTTGATTGGAAGAAACTCGGAACGGTGGCCGAAATGCAAAACCAGGATCTTTTTAAACCTGAACATATCTGTCCAATTTTTGAGCGAATGCACGAAGATGAACTGAAAGAAGGGACAGGGGTGGATTCGAAGCGCAGGCTGATAGATTGGGGGACATGGTGGCTAGGCTCCTGTTCATATTAAATATTATTTGAAATATATTTCCATGGATAGTTCTACAAAACGGTACTGCAACAAAACTTCACGAAGGACAAAATAATAAATGATACCAATTCGTTTTTAAAAGCAGTATACAAATATTCAGTATGTAGTTTCCTTTAAAGGGATTAAGTAGCTTTCAAAAACAAGAGCAATTATATCAAGATTAATAAAATTATATTGATCCAACAGTAAAAACAAACTACTGAAAGTTTCAGATCAAATGGGAGTCATTTACCACCTTAAAGGGATTAAGTAGCTTTCAAAAACAAGAGCAATTATACCAAGATTAATAGAATTATATTGCTCCAACAGTAAAAACAAACTACTGAAAGTTTCAGATCAAATGGAAGTCATTTACTACCTTAAAACAGTGTAACAAACAATGCCCAGCATACAGCCGAACACCAGTACCCTCATGCTGAGAGCTAACCAGGCCGCTAGAGAAGGGGGAATTTACAACAGGAAATGGGTGTGTGGAAAAGCACATGGTTTTATAAACCATCCGGTGTTGGTTTATAAATTTTGAGTATGAAATCATTGATATCTCGAAGGTAAAGCAAGCAATTAGCTTGCAATTTTGCAGAGATACCAGACTGACCTAAGTGTTTATAATTATGTTGGCAAAATAAGCTAAATCGAATAAATGTGATTTGAATATCATTCAATGTTACTGCATCCCTTTAACGAGTTGTATTTGAATCAATCTGAGATAAGAGTGAGAGACTGAAATATGTGATATGCAAAGAAAAATAGAAGAGTGGGGGATGAGAGCGAGTTAAATTAAGAGAGAGAGAGAGGGAGACAGAAAAAAGAGTGTTCTATGAGAGAGTGAGGGAACGAGAGGTGGTAAGCTTATTTTCATTTCTTTCAGGCCATTATGGTGTTTATCATCAAGATTTGATAAAATCAAGTATTTCTTCTTCAACTTTATCATGCTTTCATTTATAACACCTTTTCTTTTATTATTTCCGCATCCTACATATTCATATTATCTGTTTTCATTCCAAACCCGCCTATTCTTGGAGTCATGTCTTCTTTCTACTTGTCATTCATCCTACATCTTGTTAAAACTTCTCTTTTCTCACCATCTTCACTACCATATACTTCATTTCTTCTCTATTCTTTTTATCTTACGTTCTTTTCTCCTCAATTATTTGCTGTCCTCATCCTTTCAAAACACCTTAATCTCACTTCGTCCTTGTTTACTTCTCTTCACATGAAATATGATTCTATGACTACATTACATGATTTTTGTTCAATAAAAATGTCTTCATTTATGAATCTTTCTTTTTCATATAAATAAATCCATGGATGTCATGTAAATGATTAAAAATGCCATATGAAAATACCCTTTTTTCAGCAGCAATTTCAACTTCAAAAACATACCAAAATCAGCTGCTTTTCTTCAACAAAAATACATTTCCAAAGGTATTTCAAGACTTGAAAATCTCTCAAATTCCAGAAAGGATTTGAGGTCTACTTGTATAAAAAGTTTCCAAAGCTCTAAGTCCTATCTATATGACTTGGTATTAGGCATTAACGCCTTACTGAATGGCACTTGGGCATCAACTTTTAAACCACGCATCTCCCTGTTATCAGATCACTGCTCTATCGACTGTGGCTTTATGTTGATAATATCTGATGAATTACTCATGAAACTTGGATCTGCTGAAAGCTCAAATGGCATTTTTATTCTTTTTTTCTTTTCTTTTTTTTTTTAGTTGAGGCCCATTTGCTTTCAACAGATATTCCAAATTTGGATTTTAACCAGATGCACTTTTTCAAATATATGGCAAACATCTGAGAAAGATAAGATTGGTGGTGGTCCTGAGGTCCATGTCTGGACATCCCCCCTACAAGCTAACTCCAGGACAGAAAAAAATATTCCCCAGGGCAACTACCCCCAAGTAAAACTATCCCAAGGACAAATCCCTGCATGGCTGGGTGCTGTATTGGGGCGTTGGACAGAATTTAAGAAGAAGAACATACGCCCAAGGGTAACTGTTGTTGTTGTTCTTACATTTTACAGCGTTTCATTCATTATACATGTATGAATATTTACTAGTACGCCAAGGAAAACTACCCCCAGGGTTTGGATTAGATTAAAAAGGTAGTTTTGTCCTGGGAGTAGTTGCTCAAGGAGGTGGTTATCCAACGGTTAGTTATCCTCGAAGTGGTTTTCCAGAGACAGGTGTTCTCCAACCCTACAGAAGAAATCTGAAAGCAAATTTAACCTTGTTGATCAGGACTAGCTATTAAAGGACACATCCAATCGCTTAAGAACTGTCCCACATTTGCATTTCGCTTGAAGGTCCTTTGTCAAAGGGTGGTCCATCAGGAACAAAAACCATTCAAAACTTGAATTTCACTCGGAGGTACTCTGCGAAATGACGGTCTGTCTTTCTTCTTCGTCATGAAGACGTCAGGAAATGAAACCAGATTGACAAAGGTCGTAAGGTCTGGGTCATCATCCTCTAAGCCTGCATCCCTGAAACAGAAGGAACAAACAAACATACAACAGACATAGGAGATAGTAAATCATAAGTGGAATTCTGAATACTGCTTCATCTTCTTATATTTTGGTGAAAAGACATTATTTGTTACAAAATTAAACCTGTAACTTTAAATGACACTGGATTTTTAAAGAGATCTCTTCATGAACTTTACACAGTCACCTACACGATTGTATGAGCAAACCGTGAACTAGTGATATTTTGTAATTGAAATTTGTTTTGACTTTAAAATATCATATGCAAAAATACAAAATGAATTTTGTTTAGTCCAACTGAAACATTGACACAGTTTGGGCAATCAGAGAAAATTAATTAAACTGCATTCATCATCTGGTGATTCTCACAGTATACAGGTTTACTTTTAAAATGCCTGTTATAAAAAAACAAAAAAAATAAAAAAAACAACAACAACAAAAAAACAACAAAAAAAAACAAAACAAAACAAAAATACTCTAATAATACTTTCTCATGCTCTGCTGCTTTGCACCATTTTAAGCAAAATGTGTAAAGATATTTCAAACTTTGTTAAAACACAACCCTTTGCATGTGTTCTCACAAGGTTTTTGTTGACTTTAATAGCAGTTCAGGTGATGAATATCTTTTGTTATACAAAAACCTTTTGAGAATACTACATTTGTATATAGGGTTCTCTACCTATCTTGATGAGTCTTTGGTTGATTCAGTGATACCCTAGCTGCTGCTTTGAGACTTCGCAGTAGGCCGAGATCTGATTCTAAGGATGGTTCCACAGTGCTCTGACTCCAAGGATCTTTAGATTGTTCTTTTATTTCTTGTTTCCATCTGTATTCTGGAGAGCAAGAAACAATACACACAAAATTGAGTATGCTGGGAGAAATTACAGGGGAGAGGCAGGTTCTTGAGAACACCTAAATGCTGTGGTCACAACTAGTCGTACGTGCATTGTGCACCACTCTACAGCGGATTCCGTAGAAAGAGTCCATGTCACACACAACTTTTTTTTAGACATGCATGGTGCAGGCAAGTTCATGCAGGAGGCATTTACAATTATAGCTTTCATACGACATTTGCCTATGATGACAACGGGCAATGCAGGGTACAGGGCACACTCATGTCAGTTGTGACCATTGCATCAAAGAGTATGGTAATCTAGGGAGTAAAACTGGTTTTAAAAAACCAACTAATTGATCTATTAACAACCTTAAGTGAAAAAAATCTCAGTATTTTAAAGCTCCAACATGTTTGGACGTAAAAGTAATATACAAACACTTTTCAAAGGAAAAGAAAGGGGATAGACCCAAATGGATATTTTCATTAGCTAAAGTTGAAAAATGCAGATACAGATTATCCTTATACTAATATATGTACCAACACACATTTTGAACATTACGGATATTCCTATCAACATATTAAATTGAGATTACAGGGAAAACAGTCAAACCTCGGGAAGGAGTTTGAGAGTAAGCTATTCATATTTTAAGTTGTTATTATTTTTTTTTTTTTGTAGCTCATCATCGACCTGGCAAAAACATCCCTCCCTATTCAACTTTTGCTCACTTGAGGTAGCCTTACTTCTGTGACAACTGTTTATTGCGTCTACAAAAACAATTTTCCAACAGATCAATGCTTAACATAAATCATTTGGGGTGGTTCATTAACAGCTAAAATCAATTCAAAATGGGATAAAATCAATTTTTATATCATTCCTAAAAGCAATATCGATTTTAGGCACTGATTCACTGTTTTGGCTTTAATTTTAAATTTTGTTAACACAAAAAAAAAAAATTTCAACAAAATTTAAAAAACAGTTTTATCGTACCGTCAATGTGTGAGATCAATGATAGGATTTCATTATAACAAGGTATTTATTTGGCTTTGTCGAAGCAGCTCATTACAACGGGAGTGGACTGTACTGCACTCTGGCCTCAACACCCCTTCCCCTTCTGAAAATCCCAGACTAATCCCTTTTCATGCATACCATTCGCCTTTCTTGCATCTCCTTTGATAGGCCCAGTGATGACTCTCATTCTACTTGTAACGGCTGTATCTCCCGGAATGACTGCAACTTTCTTTCTCCTCTTTTTCTTCTTGGGCTTCTTTGGCTTGTTGTTTTCAGTATCTATGGGGCAATGATAAAGAAAAAGTATTGTAATGAATTTAATATTGTTATATCTTTGGATATAGCAAACCTCAGTTTTTTTCTTAAATATATCTCTCCACTAATTGACCAGGATAGCTTGCATGCAAAGATCATGTGAATGTATTGCATTGTACAACACATATAGTATGGTAGTCATTTGCCACAAATTCTTGCATGCCTTTTTGTTATTTTGTATTCCCTTCTAATTTTTTTAACAATTATGAATTTTCAAAATGGTTGGCAGCTGTGCAAAAAGACTAGGTTTTAAAGGAAGTAGCTAAGAAGAGATTGAGATACACACCAAATAAAAAGAGAAGAGCATGCAATCATGAAATTCAAACTTTAACAATTTGATAATAATTTATTATTATTGAGGCATGATGAGTAGTTTGATGAGCTTTTCTGTATTAAGGGTAAGTAATTATGGAGGCATATAATAACCCTTCATTTAATTATAATTTCTCTGTACAAGAACAAAATATCAATTTCATTACCCTTTAGGTTTCTCTTGGGACTCGTTGGTCTTGCCAGTGGCTCTGTCACATGATCAGCCTCTTCTTCTTCCATTCCTCCATCTATGGCATCACAGTTATCCTCAAAGAGATCAGGTGACGTGACAGTCCGTGCTCGATCAACTGCCTTCTCAAAGACTTTCCCACATATCACCTTGATATGGAAACGCCCATCATCAACATCCTCCGAAGCCAGAGTCATTGTGTCGATATTACTACAAGACTCAAGGGCTTTCAGAATTCGGGGAGCAGTATCCTTGTGGCAATACAACTCAAACATTTTCTTGTCCTTTTTCACTTCAGTTAGAGACGGAGATACTGCCTTAGGTACATCTTGTTTGCTACTTGTAGATTCAGGGAGGCATGTAGGTTCTGCAGGAGTAGAGTGGAATGGTATGGGACTTGGATCAACTGATCCTCCTGCACGTGCATGTATTTCAAGGTCAGAGTCATCACTTGATTCAACATCAAGGCTTGCCTGTGATTGGCGCATCTGTGGAATAGTCCGTTCGCCCTTTTTTTCCCCAAAGACAAGGTCATCATGGCCATTCCCTTGCCTATCATCTTGTTCGAGAGCGATTTCACTTTCTCCGATCCCTTGGCTACCATTATTGGAGTTAATATCTGTGAGTCTCTGCCCATCCTCAAGGCTACTTTCATTGTCAAGGGTACTATGATGAGTGTCTTCATCCATTACATCATCATGCTGAGTTTCTGTCTGCACTTTTTGTCCTGCAGTAATAACCTCACTTTCATCAGATGTCATGTTTTGTCCTGCAGTGATAACCTCACTTTCGGTTTGTGACTCCACAATTTGGCCGGTATAAATAATCTCACTTTTTTTGGATTGCACCTTTTGTCCAGCAGTAATTACATCACTTTCATCAGACATTCCATCCTCTGTACCCTGATGTTGGAAACAGTTCTGTGCCACACTTACATCACAAGCAACTTGTCTTTGACTTGGAGAACGTTGCTTTTTACTCTTAAAGAAACTACGGATCTCTTTCTCCAAAACCGTCTCATTTGCCTCATCTTCAGAGCTTTCGCTGACTTCAGAATCCAGATTGTTCATGTCTTCGAAGAGGGTGGATTTTTGAACCATGGTTGAATTTGGTGTCCTGAAGTCAGTCTGTGCTTCCTGTGAACTGAGGAATCTCGACACTGTCCTCTGCACAACGGCTTGGGTATCTGTATCATTTCCAGATTCAATATCAGTGAAGAGTTCCTGACTTGGATTTGATGATTCTTTAAATATTGCCAAATCTTCATCTGGTTGATCTCTATGTTTACCTGACAACTTGTAATTCAATGAAGAAACTCCATTTTGTCCCTGTTCTGTCATTGCCTTATGCCCCTTAATGTCCTCTTGTTGTTTCGAGTTGTGATACCTCTTCCTTCTACTATTGAAAGAATCTCCGTCTGTCTGTGCTGTATGATATTCGTTTTTCTTGTCTTTTTTTCTTCTATGATTACGATCAATGGCGTTCTGGATCTTCTTCGCATCCACAGTTGTCATAGACAGTGTGTGACGGCGTTTTTTCTCAGCTGAACCTAGCAGGAATCCTGATAAGATGCGTTGCTTTGGTGACAGGTGAGAGAAGCTCTTTCTAAGTTTTGATCTCTTCAGAGGGGATTGAATTTGAGGTGATCGGGACGATGAAGACTTTTGTGTCTTTGCTGCTTTTGGTTTGATAAAAATGTCATCATCACTCCCCAAAACTTCTTTTGCAACATGGTTACTTTTCTTATTGGACCCCTTCTTTCTTTTCAGCACCTGGTTAGAAGAAATGTCCTCAGTTTTCAGTCCCGGTGGAGTACTAGGTCCTGAGACATTAAGATCACTTGTGCAAAGCAGCGCAGGTTTCTGAGGCTGGTTGCATAGCTTTTGGAGACCATTGTTCTTCTTCCTGTCCTTTGATTCTTTCTTTCGCTGCTTCTCCATTGTGTTTGCTTGCAGTATCAGAGAATGAAGAAGGTGTTTGTCATCTGTAGAGGGGGGGGGGGGGATAGATGAGAGAAGATGGCAATTACAAATGTTTTAATCTTGAAAAGAAATATGTGCAACATAGAGTAATCAAGAGACACATAAATTCATAAGATGAATCAGCATTCTAATGTAATAAAGAAATGTAATAATCTCTTCTATTCAAAACAAGTCAATTAAGACTTGCTTGTTTTGAAGGAAAATAAATTGAGCAGAAATTGTGCTGGTAAAGTCCAATGAGTAATTCCCAGTAAAAAATCAAGACTAAGCAGAGGTTTTAGAATATTTAGACCCTTTCTAATTCTATCTAAATCTAAACCACTCAATGAATAATAGGTTAAGCCACTCATAGCACAATGTCAATGAATACTTTAGTATTGACCTCGTAGACCAAACTGCCATATTTTGGGGGAAATTCTGCAACCTAAGGTTTTTCTCCTTTTTGCAAAAGCTCTCAGCTCCAAAATTAAGTAGTAGTATATATGTTATTTTAAGGCACAATGAATAGGTTTTGGATAAATTTCAAATCAAAATCATGAAAAAAAAAAAAAAAAAAAATTCTATTTTTTTTTCCCCTTCCCGTCACTCACCAGAAAACTTATGGGGAGATTGTCTGAAATTGGACTTTTAAAAACAATTTCTCATCCAAGAACTCTCATAATACGATGTCAATACTTTAGTATTGACCTAGTGGACCAAACTGCCATATTTTGGGGAAAATTTTGCAACTTGTCAATGTTGTTTTATCTGAGGTTTTTCTCCTTTTTTCAATAACTTTCAGCTCCAAAATTAAGTAGTAGCATATGTCTATGTCATTATAAGACACAGTGAATAGGTTTTGGATAAATTTCAAATCAAAATCATGAAAAAAATTAAAACATCACTTATTTTTTTTTGCCCTTTCCCGCCCAAAAACGTGCGGGGAAATTTTCAGAAAGTGGATTTAAAAAAATAATATTTCATCCAAGCAGAAAGAAAGAAAACTCAAAACATCAGGGATAGTGAAAGGAACATCCAACCACTCAGTTATTGAAGAAAGATAAGTGAAAATGTTCTTTTAAAAAGTGAAAAATTAAGTTTGTTTTCTGAAAGTTTTCTTACTGAGTTTTGTCATTAGTCCCAGATAGTTCAGTTGCTTGTGTGTCCAAGAAGAGAGAAAGAAAATTAAAAACATCACGAATGGAAAGGAACATCATGAACATACACTCAGTTATTGAAGAAAGGTAAGTGGAAAATGTTATTTCAAAAGTGAAAAAAAAATTTCCTGAAAGTTTTCTTATTGGATATTGTCATTACGACATTAGTACCATATACGGCTTAGTTACTGCGGCAGCCCGTACTCTTCGTGTACGGGCTGCGAGTTATTGGCTTGAAAACATGAGGTGCCTATTTTTTTACGCATAGGCCCTAGTCTTAATCTATCGGTCTAAAAAAAAAGAAGTAGATCTAAATTGATAAAACAACTTTTGACTTTGACTAGTTTGAGTTTTTGAATTTTGTCATGTCTCATGACATTCATTTGCATTTAAATTGTGCAGACCATGGCATGGCCCACATTAACAACATTGTCATTAGACAGAACAGTCTAGCCTCTCGAATTAATATACATATGGTACTTAGCTCATTTTATAACTAAAGAGACTTTAGACCGTACCCCTCTTGTGTTTTTGTTGTTCCATTTAGCAATCTCAAGCATACGTCATGTCAGGCCCTTGATCCGCCGGGGCAGTCCCGCTGCTGGTCGTGCTGATTCTCGCACACATAGTTTTCAGCATATGGGACTGGAATCCATAAACTACAATTAATTCCATGATTGACAGACACGTATTTCAGCAATGACTACGAACGATTTCTACTTGAGTGATAAAGGCATGCATGCCATGTCTAATCAGCGTCGATCATCCTTACCTTTGTCAGTATCTGATTGAAGACATATACTGCCATTACTGCTGGTAGATCTAACGTTACCTATTTATTATGTTCACGTTACGTTTCGTTCATGCATAATTCACGTCAGATTGCGCAATACGCAACATGCATATCATGTGCGTGGAATTAATTGCACAGCGCATGCGCATGCGTAAGTGCATGGGATTGTTGTGTTTTTGCCATACAGGTGGATATCCACCTCTATGGTTTTTGCTCTACAAGTACAGTAGGCCTACTACAATTTTGTTTTGTTTTGTTTTGTCTGTCATAACATTAAATCTCTCATTCTCTCATGTAATGTATCATATACTTTCATGCATGCACGTGGGTTTTGATCTCTTCAGGCATACAACCATCCAGTTAATCAAAAGTATTATTGACCTCTCTCTGTCTCTTTCTCTCTTTTACATTGTAGCAGGCTATGTATCTATTTTCTTCGGGGGAAAAATACTCATTTGTTCAATGAAATTTCTAGACCCACGGCTGAGAGTTATGTGGGCCTACAGACGGCTAAACACGCGGCTACCTTTCTCCCCCCCCCCCCCCTCTCTCTCTTATCTCTCAGTTCATTATGAACGTGAAGCCCGTTACAAGTTTTTTGTTCCTGTTTGTTTGTTTGTTTGTTTTTTTCAACATCTAAATCATTTCCATCGGAGACCTGTAAATAAAAATATTTGTCTCTTATAAGTTATATTGTAGGCCTAAGCCTAATCATGACTATATTACAGGCGCGGATCCAAGAAAATCGAATTGAATGCATTTCGGGGGCCCAATTGTCTGGGGACAACAGCGGCTCTACAGTCTGTGTCCAAAAAATGGTACAGTCGGGGGAAAAAAAATATTTAGGTATGAAATATTTCGAAATAATGTGTGTATGTGGTACCAAAATAAAGCCAATTAATTTTCCTTGCTGATGCGCTTTGTTCTGTATAATTTGCTTTCGTAAAACAAAAGTTATGCTAAATTTTGTGCGACGAGGAACAAATCGAAATTGAGCACTTCATGGTCATTATGCGAAACCTATACACAAAGGCATGAGGCGGCGTGCGAAAAATGGATTTTTCTTGATTGTAGATTTCAAAAATTACAACACCATATGTGATGAAAAAAATGCAGGTGTAAGCCTGATCTTCCTGCTTTTTGAAAATACCAAACAATAGCAGGCTGTGATTAATCATCATACTATAAAAAAATTTTTCCACTTGTACAATTTTATTTGACACAGACTGTATTATGTTTACGCATGGGCCCGGTAAGTTCATTTTGTGACTCCGGTCTGTGTCCGCTACTGAATATTTATAAGAACTTCTATATTTCCATTTACATAACTGCGTAGAACGAGGCTGCTCTGTTTTGAAGACAGAGCAGCCTCGATCTAATAACTGCGATGCAAATGATTTAAATGGGGGAAAAAAATAGCCTTAAACGGAGGTTACTTTGGAATTTAAAAAATTTCTACGATCGCATCTTTATTCAAGGACAAGACCAGGAGCTATAACTTTGCTTAAAAATGCTCTGCTTTCAGGCCATTTTATGGCCAACTTTCTTTTCGTGCTCGCTTTATATTATTGAGAGAAGCTGGCCCAGGCCGCTCAAACCGCTTTCTTTTCTTGGTCATTTTATGACTAAATTTCTGCTTGCGCTTCACTCTAGCATGATTTAAACGAACTAGAAAAAAAAAAAAAAAAAAAAAAAAAAAAAAAAAAAAAAAAAAAACAGAGTGTTAATGTTGCTAATGTATTTCTTTGACAAAATTTCTACTTGGGTTTCACGCTTGCATTTTTTATTTAGGGACCAAAAGTTCATAGAAATGCTCTACTTTTACGTAATATAATTTTGTAAAAATTCTGCTTGCGCTTCGATCGCGCTAGCATGTCTTTTATTTGAGATTAAATAAATCGAGCCAAAAGGTCCCAGATTGTCTTTACTTTAATTTATAACAGCATATCTTACATTCAAATTTTGACCAAAGTTTTGTCGACCATTTTTTAATATTCTGAAAGCGGAAACTTTCTGTTTTTCATTCTTGCGACCGGGGGGGGGGGGGGGGGGTCACTCATCACATGATGTGCTACGCATGCGTGTCCCCAAAAAGCGTCGAAAGGGTCTGTTTTCAGCCTTCCGGCGGCGTCGACGATTTCCTTAAAATAGGGGTGTTTTTTAAAATTTCAGTCGCCATTTTCATAAAATGGGGGTGTTTTTAGCGGAAATCGTTGTTTTGGGGTCAAAATTTCACGGTGTTTACGCCATTTAGGGTATGTTTTTCCAGTCTGGCATCGAAAAGGGGTGCAAATTTGACTTCATGCAATGAGTGGGAAGTGCATATAGCAGGTATGACCTGAATCTATATCATTTTTATTTGTCCATTATTCTATTAAATTAAAATAATACTAATAAAAAATAGCCGTTTTTGCTCGCCTGCGATGGGGCAGTTATTTTATTTTGCACTCATTTTTTTTTCACCTTGTCACGCCTGTATTATACATTTTCATGAAAATTGATTTAATTGTCAAATATGTTTTGTTTTTCATCAATAAAAGGTACACCAAATATAAAGGGTTCATATTCAGATCTTATTTCCTTTTTATTTTCAATTTCGCAATGGCATAGTATTAAAGAAAAACTCCTCACCTTTGCAATGAAACCCTTTTTTGCTTCATAGATGTCCATGTGAATTATTAATAAAAGTGACATGGGTACAAAAACCAATTATGTCATTTTAATAAAATGAAGGATGATTGATGGCCGCAGTATTCATGTTATAAAAACAGCCAGCGATTGTATTCGGTGATGCGGGACAGCGGTGAAAGCTTTTCAGCTCATTGCTAGTTTTTCCATGGGGCCCTATGATAATTCTCAATGAAGCTTACATCCAATTCCAAAATTAATCATTTTCCTTTCAAAACCGTTGTATTATGTATCCATGGTTTCAGAAAGGGTTATTGGTTAATCGGATTAGCGTTTCACTTTCATGTGTCTATCTCATCAAGCAGTTTCAGTTGACTAGACTTTTGAGACATACATCCATGAAATTCAGCAGGGTTTACGTGAAAGCTCTCGAATATGGTGAGTAATAATCAATAATAAGAGTATTCAGTGATTGTTACTATAAAAAGATAATAAATCTCCAGGTCTAGATGGGTCACTGCCGAATTTGTTTTATTTTGTTTTTATTTATTTATTTTTTAAAGAAAGAAACAAACGCACAATCTTATCTTTAGATAAAGACTGTGCATATATCTATCCGGAATGACCAACATATTTCTTGACCAACATAATTCCCAAAGGAAATAAACATAGGCATTACTTAAAAAGATAGGACCAATATATTTATCTAAACTTTTGTTCAGCTTGTAGACATTATATAGACATGCGAATTAAAAGCTATTTCATATAGGGTACATGCAGGTAATATGGGCCACCTGAAGCAAATCATGTCGTGACCGTCGACCGGTGACCGGTGACCGGTGTGAGCACCATAATGTTGTTCATATGAACTGTATACGAAAATATATCGTCATGAGAGCATCTGATGCCGAAATTTCTCTGAGAAAATTGCTGAAAACCAACAAGATAGGTAAAACTTACGGCATTTTTTTACCCTGATGTAAAATTTGATATTTCACAGAATGTGATGGTGAAAGAGTGTTTGAGGGGGTAACCTTAATTGTTTTGTAAATTTAGTAAGCTTATAGTTTCATTATGATCATACTAGCGTGTACAGGTCATTTTGTTTTAGTGAAGGGGTGCAATGTGGCATTGAATGCTTGCCTGACACAGCAACATTAGTGCACGGGTAATATGGACTCCAAAATGGCGAAATAGATTTCTGGTATTGTAGTATTGGGATGAGCAATCTCTTTGCTACGATTTTGGGGTATATTCACAGATATTTAAATATAAATAACTTATGTAGGCTTATTGACTTGTATAATGAAAATAATATTTAAATAAATTTAAAGATAAGATATACAAAATACATAACAATGAATATATAGTCCAAAGGATTTACTGAAGGTCTTATAATTTCAAATTATGTCTAAAGTTAATGATTTTCAACATTTTAAGCAAATTCCAGACTGTAGAGTCATTGTAGTTTTAAAACATGCATAAATACATGTGCCATATACCTGCACATGCAGGTAATATGGCACTTTGGTATGACGTCAACATTAATATTGCAGACAGGGTTGGTGAAAATTGTTTTTCTTCACATAAGATTAAGGCAGTATTATGATCATATAAACAAAGATTAGACTGTGTGTTTCGTAATTTATCAAATTAGGCAATGAGCTTAGGGTGCCCATATTACCTGCATGTACCCTACATGGGTTTATTCAGGATTCATTGGAAAAATATCCGTTAATTATATATGTTGTATATTATCCTGGTATTTGCTACTTCATGTAACAGATTTTGGAAAGACAGATTGCGGTATATGGGATGGGGGTGGCGGCTCCCGCCGGTAAGCGCGAAGGGGGGCAGAAAAAGGAGGAAAAGGAGAAAGATAAGAGAAAGAAAACCCCAAAAAAAGGGGAGAAAAAGGAAAAAAGGAGACAAAGGAAAAGGGGAAGAGAGGAGGAAGGGAAAGAAGAAAAAAAAGAAGAAAGAAATAAAGAAAAAAATTAGAGAAACGAAAGAGAAAAAAAGGGGAAGGGAAAAGAGGTTGCCAAATCGACTTAAAATAAGGCGCATCTTTGATTTAAATTAAGCTAAGGGATGGTCCGCCCGGTTAGCAGCGATGGGGCAGAAAAGAAAGGAAGGAAGGGAATAGATAAGGGAAAAACGAGAAAAAAAGGAAAAAGAGGAAATGAGAAAAAAGAAAAGGGAAAGGGAGAAAGGGAAATGAAAAAGAAAAAAAAAAAAGAAAGAAAATTTGAGAGACGAAGAGAAAAGGAAGGGAAATGAAGGTTGCCAAATCGACTTAAATAAAGGGCGCATCATTAATCTAAAATAAGGGCATGGTCGCGCCCGGTTTAGCGCGAAGGGTGCAGAAAGGGAAGAAAAGGAAGAAAGATAAGGGAAAGAAAAAAAAAAAGAAAAAGAAGAAAAAAGGAGACAAAAGGAAAGGGGAGAGGGAAGAAGGAAAGAAAAAAAAAGAAGAAAGAAAAAAAAAAGAAATTAGAGAGACGAAGAGAAAAGAAGGGAAGGGGAAAAGAGGTTGCACAATCGACCTGAAAATAGAGGGAGACATCATTTATCTTAAATTAAGGCATGGTCGCCGAGGTTAGCGGCGAATGGGTGCAGAAAAGGGAGGAAAAAGGCGAAAGAATAAGGAAAAACCCTCCCCAAAAAGGGGAAAGAGGAAAAAGGAGACAAAGGAAAGCGAAAGAGGGGAAGGAAGGAAAAAAAGAAAAGAAATAAAAAGAAATTTGAGACGAAGAGATAAGAATTGAAGGGGAAAAGGTGCCAAACGACCTAAAATAGAGGGCGCATATTGATCTTAAATAAATGCTAAAGGGCATGTCGCCTCGGGTTAGGCACGAATGAGCGTGCGAAAGGGGGGGAAAAGGGGAATAGAGAATGAGAAAAGAACAATGAGAAAAGAAAAAGAGAAAAAGAGAAAAAGAAGAGGAAAGAGTGGAGGAAGGGAAGTAGAAAAAGAAAAAAAAAAGACAAAAAAGAAAATAATTAGACAGAGCACATGAGAAAGGAAGGGCCAAGGGAGAATAGAGGGTTGCCAATCGACCTTAAATAAGTGTCGGCATTCATATCATTAATTAAGGCCATGGTCGGGCGGTTAGCGCGATGGGCGTCAGGAAAAGGGGAGGAAAAAAGGGAGAGAAAAGATAGGAAAAGGACATAAAAAAAGGGAAAAAGAGGAAAAAGGAGACAAAAGGAAAAGGGGAAAAAGGGGAGGAAGGGAAAGGAAAAAGAAAAAAAAAATTGGGGAAAAAAAGAAAGAAAATGAGAGAGACGGAGAGAAAAGAAGGGGAAGGGGAAAAAGAGGGTCGCCAAATTGATCTTCAAGTGGTGCTATACTGATCTTAAACTTAGGGGAGCCAAATTCATCTTAAACTTAGGGAGGGGTGCCAAATTGACTTGAAACTAAAGGATACCACCCCCTAAGTCTTAACATTACGAGCCAAAATTGATCTTAGAGTTAGGGGGCGCCAAATTGATATTAAACTTAGGGGACCAAAGTGACCTTTAACTTACGAAGTGATCCGAAATTGGTCCTAACATATAGGGAGCCAAATTGATCTTAAGTATGACTTAATATGAATGTTCGCTGTCACCTATATTTATCTCAATACAGGCACAGGACAAACCACTTCGAGTTTATTGGATATTCATATTTGCCACCATAACCTGTCTTTCATTTGGTAAGTATTATTTAGAGGATAGTACCATTTATCATGTTTATCCCACAACAATAAATCCATAATATTCTCGTAAAGTGTTATTAAGTTATTGTCTTATATGTGAAGCTAACGTTCTTTTTTTTTGTGCGAGTTCTTTAAGAAGATTTTTAGTTTTGGAGGGCAGATTAGGACATTTCATCAGTGACGATAAAAAAAGGAAAGAAAAATCCTAACTGAATATATCTACGGCCATGTTATTTAGAATAATTTTACGTGAAAATCAGGCGCGGATCCACGATTTAATTTAAATAGATTGTGCAGGTCCAATTATTTGGGGACAATAGCGGCTCTTTTATGTTTAGGCATGGGCCCGGCCGATACTTTCAATACTGTGACGGAAGGCTGAACGGTAGGCCTGTAATCCCTTCAACCAATATTGGCCATCGTACTAAAATGGGGGCTCCAAAGTAACAACAGAGCAAATTCACGAAAACATGAGTGAAATGCAGCTGTTCAATTTTGTGTAATATGTCTTGTTAAAAAAATTCAATAAAAAAGTCTATTTTAGTATTAACTATATTTTTCTTCGAATCCAAATTGTTCAAAAAAAAACAAAACAAAAAAAAAAGCGCTCAAAGTCCTGAAAGATGAAGAAAAAAATTTATTTTGCCCAATTAATCGTGGGCCCGGCAGCCACTGAGCAGCGCCAGATCGATATTACGCCAAATAGGGTACAGCAACTCCTATTTTTTAACGTCAGTTAGTAAATTTCTAATAGGGGGCACCAAAATCGTAAATAGGCGGAATGATCATTCGGATGTGAGTTCTGGCCTTCATGCATCTGATAGCATAAAGAAATGCAAAACGGGTAAAAAATCTTTTAACCCTGAAACAATATAAATTATTAACAATTTTAATTGAGTACTTCACCTTCCCTGATCCAGGTTGTGCAGGAGGGTGGGGGGGGGGCGCAGCCGAAAATTTTAAAGTTTTTACACGTACAGTTTTTTGAGGGTTTTTAAAAATAGGGGGGGGGCGCGCAGCCGAAATGTTAGTTTTTTACAGACAGTTTTGAGGTTTTTTTAAAAATAGGGGGGGCGCTGGTTGCGTCTCCTGGATCTGCCAACTGCAAATGATGATGAAATTGTCGTCTATGATACTCGGACATACTTACCAAATTTTTATTCCTCCCATATTCAGCCTTGCCAGTGTTTTCAGGTTTTCAAACTAATCAGCGACGGTCTTGGTCTAAACTACACCTTGGCAAATGTTTATGGAGATGTAAGGAAGAGCCACATCCCAATGGCATATGGTTCAAACCATCCCAAAACTCATCCCGTCTTTCATCAGCTGATATGTCTGGGTGCCAACAGACGACGCGAAACTCAGAGCTACCGACAGGACAAAGAATATCAGATTTCCCAGGTAAATAAGTAATGGTGGGAACAGGTGCGACTTGATGCAGGGGCCTCCCGACGGGCCCGCCCACGCCACCCACTTATTCCTTGCGCGTGAAATGAGAAAAATTTGACTGTACCAGTTTTTGCTCGACCAACGGGACATTAAAACAAATACAATGTACCAAAATCTGAAATTCCAATTTAGAGGCCACCTCTCATGAAATCCTGGATCAGAATAACTTTGGATATAAGCGCTTATATTGGGTGAGAATGATAATGACCTAAATATAGGTCTCTAAATTGTTTTATTTATCTGTCAATAGTGGAGAAATTAAAAAAGGAGGGGAAAAAAGAAGACAAAAAGAATAGGAAGATTCCCAGATTAAAAAAAAGAGAATCACGGGAATAAGACGTCTTCGAAGTTAATTTTGTTCTCACTAATTAACCCGGTAATATTTTCAACATCAGTAAAGGCTGAAGAGAGCCTTCGCCGTGGGTTTAAAAACATCAAATATGATCAAAATTAGTTATGATCGAAATTATAAACAGAGGTTGACCCAGGCGGGGTACACGAAATGGTACAGATATTCTTCAAATCCCGGATTCGCCGCTGTATTAACAGACTTATATTGCTTAATCCACAGATTGTGACCAAAAAGCTTTGTAAAAATGGCTGGTGTGAAGAGACTATGGAAGCCTACACATGTCACTGCTCAATTGGATTTAGAGGGAGCATTGCGAGAAGGTAAGATCAGAACATACACAAATATTTATCATTTCATAACTGTGGAACGAGTGGGGACATAGCAAGACAATAGAAACATAGAGAGAGAGAGAGAGAGAGAGAAGAGAGAGAGGGAGGGGAGAGGGGAGGAGGAGGAGAGAGAGAGAGAGGGAGGGGAGGAGGGGGAGAGGGGGGGAGGGGGGAGGAGAGGAGAGAGAGAGGAGAGAGAGAGAGAGATAGAATGATTGGGTGTGTGTGTGTGTGTGTGTGTGTGTGTATGTGTATGTGCCGAACGAACGAAATATTTATGCGTATGTGTTTGAATCATTAACTTAATTAAAGTCTAAGCAACTTAAAAAAAATTATTTTTCAGATGTTGGACATCGACAAGACGTGAGTTATCCATCGCATCGGTCACAGACAACCCTGTCACAAGCCATTGTTTTAAAAATATCACGACTGACATTTTCCTTTGTCTACAGTGGTAGAATAAGTGGGTCCAACAGGTGTGCGTCCCTACTTTCTTGAGGGAACCATGCATCCATTGACTGTGGGCTACATGTTAATGTCAATAAGTCTTCAGCTGCAAACCCCTAATTTCAAGTTTTCCGGATACGCCCCTATTATCAGTGTCTAGATCAATTTTCCAATTGTTCTCTTCGTTATGAGTATTTCTCAATCATTCTCTATCTTCGTCTTTCCTTTTTTTTGTGTCTAACTCTTCTCTTCACTATTATTGCTTAAGTTGTCAGTAATGTCACGATCATGTGTCTTTGATATACACCATGATGCTTTCTATTTTGAATAAATAGAATCAACGACTTCGAAGGCCACAACCATATCCATGACGAGCGCTACAATTACAACTGAGGAACAACCGGAAACAACGACGTCGCAAGGTGCCACTACGCCCGGTAAGCAATATTATGGAATAGGTTGAAATGGACTTGATCATTATCATGTGAGGGTAGATCAATGCAGTTAATTTGATTAAAAAAAACCAAAAAAAAAACAAAAAAAATCTCTCTATCATCCTCTCCTTCTCTTTCCCTCTCCCTCTCTCTCGCTCTCCCTATCTCTATCGCTTGCTCTACCCACTCAATATATAAAATTAATTTTGATAGACACCATATGATTAAGGAATAGGGAGCTGACGACCGTATCCGTGGTAACTCTATACCATAATAATCACAGGCATCGACAACACAATTACCCATCACCTCTGATGAGCAAATGAAAGAAGCTGTAACTAAATTGCTATGAATAATGAACTGATAAAGGCAAATATATTAATTAATCAATTAATTATCAATATCATAAAAGTTGAAGGCCAAAGTCATACAGTCGACGCTTTATACGTTGAGTTCCGTCCGCCGCGGATGGCACAGTCACACAAAGCTCTGCGTCCAGGGGGGGGGGGGCGTTTCATGAAAGGACTTGTCGGACGTTTTATCAGACAAACTGTTATAAGCTACTGAAATGCTTGCATCTGATTGGCTGAGAGCAAATTTTTCGGATAAAATGTCCGACAAGTCCTTTGATGAAATGCCCCCAGGGTTGTGTAGACTATTCATAAACCCTTCAATACCTTCGCATAGCATGTGACTGGGGTTTTAGTGAAGAGAAATTATCCGCGGATAATGCAGGTTTTTTATTTTGTTGTTATTTATTTATTTATTTATTTATTTTAACGCAACGTATAAAGCATTGTGTGACTGAGGCTTTGGGATTGTGCTCACTTTTATCGCGGTGTACGTATAGGTATTTGACAAAAAATGAGATTTTATCACTCTAAAAAAATCACCTTACAACCGTATATATTTTTTTAAACCACCCCTTTCCTACAATTATGATAATTCCAAAATCTTTCATTTTCTTTTCTCACACATTGGTCTGTTTCAGTTTCGACCCCATCAGCGGCTGCGTGTGGATCTATTTCGATGGAATTTGACGGATCGTGCTACAACTTCAGCATTAACTTGCTGAATCATACTTCTGCGGTTTCGGCTTGTTCTGAATACGGATCTCATCTGGTCTACATCGAATCTGAGCAGGAAAATGAATTCATTAAGTCCAATATGGTCTTTGATCACTACTGGATTGGACTGACCTGCAGTACTTCTCCTTGTGTATCCCCCACGTGGTTAGATGGTTCAAGTCTGACATTTGATAAGACCCACAAGAATTCCTTCAACGATGGAACAGAGTGCTTTTGGAATTGGCCATCAGGAAACTGGCATGATAAGGAATGCTCCCGCGAAGTTAACTACATTTGCGAGAAAGAACTTGATTCTTAGGTTTGATTTACTCCTATGTTATGACTATGTGCAACGTCCTTGGCAAATTTAGCCCCATATTGGACCTTTCGTAGCCATTGGTAGCCGAGTTGGTAGCCGAGATAAATGGTGTGGAGGAGGACTGAGATGGGGGTTAATAAAAAGTTAAATGGAAATCATTTTAAAAACACAAGTAAGAAAAAAAAAATCAGAAGCTATTGAATGGGAAGCGAGAATGTTATCTGGTAATAATAGCAGGTCTGCTGATAACTCGTTGATGTTTCTCCTCTGGCATGTGTGGTTGTGATCATGATGACAATTGTAGGCTATATAATCTGATTTTGTTTGCCTTCGCCTCAGAGGGCACCATGTTGTCTATCTTTCCATCCTTTCGTCCGCCCTTATGGCCACTTGAGAAGTCCTGAGATATGAGGTTCTTATAATATTATACATCATCATAGGAAGACGATCTTATGAGATTTTGGATTATATCTGTATGTATGTATGTATGTAATGTCAAGGGGCAAACAAGAAGGAGATCAACTTTTGATTTTGAAGAATTAAATCGCGATATCTCAACCTTTTTTTTATTAAAAATTACAAAATGATATCAATCAAATAAATATAATACCATGACAGGCGCCGCGAGCGTTTTTGAAAGTGGGGGGGGGGGGCTGAACAGGATAAAAGTACAAATGTATGGTCATTTTACGTTTTGTATACGTTTGCACACAAAAGTGGGGGGGGGGGGCAGCCCCCAGCCCCCCGGCTCCGCGGCCCATGCATGGTTTTTGTTGTAATAATTGGTTAGTATTACAATTAAAGTAAAATAAATACCGTTAGCTATGTGTGACGTAACCTTCTTGAAATATGGACATTACTATTACAAATGATTCGGATCAATCTGAAATAACACTTGTCTTTAGTAATACGCACATTGCTTCATATTTTGTACGAAATAATACATAACTTGTTTTTATTCTAATTCAGATCGTTCCGCAAATAATATGTTCTTTGTAATGCTATTTGCACTCGTTACCTTGTCCTCAGTCTGTTGCATTGTGTTCCTTTTATCAAAAGATGATGAGAGATATGTGCAGGGTGTCAGAAAGTAACAAGTGAGAGAAAGGATATAGAATAAAAGTAAGTAAAAAAAGGAAAAAGAAAGGAAAAGGAAAAAAAAAGGAGCAGATATACAGAGGGATGAAGATATATGAAGTGAAAGAAAGTGAGAACATGATGCATATCCCTGGTTAGAAGGTACATACAATGTGGAAGAAAGGAAGAAAAGCATATTATATACAGAGTTATGCGGCGGTCACATCTCATCGTAGGCTACGGGGCACGTGCCATCAACGTAGCCTGCGTTGCATGTGCAATGCACGCACAGGTCCTGGGTCAACTTCTTCGATTCCTGCGTTTCTGTAGTAAGGGTATTGTAAAAACCTCCTGTACGTCGTACATGCATTGTACCTGCGAGGTACCTCCGCTGCACGATTTTTCTACGAAATCCGTCGTAGGGAGTTGCACGTCGAAGGTACGGCGAGTTGTGACTGCCGCATAAGGATATGGGAAAAACTTCCTGGACGTCGTACAGGCAACGTGCCTGCATGGCACAAACGCTGCACGAATTTTCTACGAAATCCATCGTAGGGAGTTGCACGTCGAAGGTACGACGAGTTGTGACCGCCGCAATGTCCCATCACTTTGAAGTTATCTTGTTTGAAGCATGAACATTTAATCATGGATTTCATGATATTATATAATCACTTGGTAGAGTCATCGTCCCAGCATTTGTTGGTACGATTTTCAATTGGATCGGTGCACGCATGACAGAGTAACAGACTGTAAATTATCAATTGTGCCAAATGGATGGATGATGATTAAAACATGTGGAAGAATATGGGTACACAGTAAACTATTCAAAATAACGTTTCCATTTTCTGATTAAGCATTGATGTTTTGTTTTACCAAGACCATCACTGAATGTTTGGGACGAAGTAATTCCTTGAGGATGTGTGTGTGTGTGGGTGTTTCTGATGAGGTTGTGGGTGTGTATGTGTTTGTGTGTTGGTTTCGATCAGATTGGGTATGTGTGTGTGTCGGTGTCTGTGTGTGTGGAGTTGTAAAGGGTGTGAATGGTGAGGGCTTGGATGTGTATGTGTAAATGAGGGTATGAATTGGTCTTTGTCTTTGTGCGCGCATGTATAGGAACAAATTCTGAATCTGTTTATTCTTCACCCAGCCACTTGCCGCAAGTGAGATTTTGAAGTCTTCTAAAGATTGTCTGTTATTCAATCATGCTTATACAAATATCCAAATAAAATTAATACTCTTGACAAAACGACTTCAAAATGATGGGACGTGTTTATTACTCACTCTTTACCTACATAATAACCAACCAGAGTACAAGAGGACACTCCCTGAAAATCCAGAAACAACACATGAGAGTTGATGCCAGGAAGTACTCGTTCAGCCAAAGGGTCATCCAAGACTGGAACAATCTCCCTCCCTCAGCAGTACAGGCACCATCACTAAACAGTTTTAAAACAGAAATACAGTCATTTTTGGGTTACTAAGGGCGAATAGCCCCCCTCACCCTTGCTGCACTACAATCCACTTCGGTACACTACCAAGATGGAATGTGCGGCCCTTCAGTAAGTTCAGTAAGTTCAGTAAGTTCAGAACCATCCCTGTTCATAAGTATTGCCACATAGCAGAAATGCGTGCATTTCCATTTAAAAAACAATATATTGTTGCAATTCATTCATAATTGTATTGTATTGTATTTATTTATTACCAACATTGCAAAAAATATACATAAACAGAATTCAATATAAATATGCATTTGGTAAATGGAGCCAACAAATAGCTAAAGCTAGTCTAGGTTGGCCCCGTCTAGTTTGCTTACTGTGATTATATATACATTTACATAAAGTAAAACATATGTACAAATTATTACATCATATTTAAAACATATGTACAAATTATTACATCGTATTGTACAGTATTTACACTATTTACATACGAAATTAATTAAATATGAATATACTCTGCAAGAAGAATTGCCTTATATGATTGTCTAAAAGTTTTCCGTGATTTAATTTTTCTAATATCATTTGGAAGAGCGTTCCATATGACAGCACCTGAATACGAAACAGACTGTTTTCCAAGATTCGTCCTTACTTTGATGAGTGTTATATTCTTATTTTCGTTGCTTCTTGTCTCGTAAGGGTGTTTAACAAATGAGAAATAATCAATGAAACGATGAGGAAGTTTGTTATTCAACAAATCACGCACGAATGTTGCAATCATGAGACGATATTGCTTAAAAACATCTAGAATCGATAACTCAGAAAACAAAGGAGCTGAGTGATGATTGAAGGATTTGAATAATATAACACGAGCAATCCTCTTTTGTATGACCAAAATTCGACTAAGGAATGTTTTGTTTGCAGCTCCCCAGACTTCTAATCCATATGTAATGTGCGGTAAAATAAATGCATTGTATAACATAGGGGAGACTGGGGTAATTATGGCCCTGGGGTACTTATGGCCCCTTTGTCTTTGAGAGCTTATAATTCTTTGCTGCATTACACAATGATAATTTAATTTTTACACATGCCTAGCTAAACTCTTCCTACTATCATATGAAAAAAATAAACCATTTACATGAAATTTTATGCTTAGGGGAGCCTAAAATGTACGGCAATTACAATTCTGTTCGTTTGAAAGTGGCAAGTCTGCTTTTTTATGTGGGATGTGATATCATTAATTAAAATCCTTTAAGATGAAATTTTGATTGAAACTGAAACAATAGGAAGTAAAAAACACAACAGAAAAACTTCCTACTGAATATCTTCAATAGTAGAGCTGTAAAGGGGGATCAAATTGAAAATGTCATTTGGGGTAATTATGGCCCCCAGTGCATGAACAGTGTATAAGCGCAGTTAAGCGTAGATGGGGACATTAACTTGTACGATTTTGTACATAAATATATTATTGCTTTGATTGCAAAATTTCAACATTTTGGCTGAACCAATTATTGACTAAATCATTGTTGGTGGTTGATAAGTGTATTAGGAATACCCAACAACATTTATTATACATTACCATCGTTAATTAGCATAATATCTTTGAATTCATACAGTCATTACAAGAGGGGCCATAAATACCCCAACCCGTGGGGTAATTATGGCCCCCAAAGTTTTTAACATAATGGTAATTAATATGCAAATGAGAAGTAGCAGGTTTATACTTTCTATTGTATATTATAAGTATATAGATGACTGTATTTTTACATAATTAGAATATCATTGGACTTTTCATTTAATGGTAGTAATAGGAAATGTGAAAAAGGATTGACCATAAGATTACCCCACAAGCTCCCCAACCACATTCTTTTCGATACAATAATGTCTGAATTCATTACAGAAATACACTCGCCTTTTATTTGTGGCAATTCTTAACAATAATTATTAATATTTCTCACCAGTCTAGTTTACTATCATCAATATTATAAGACCTATAAATGACACTGTATCAACTAAGTTCAAAACTTTACCTTTATTTCACTGCTCTAAATTAACTACATCCTTATCTTAAAAGAACAATATTTAAATATTTTTAATGTATAAGATAAATAGTAAGATTTATTAGCTTCACACCAATGACAACATCTGATAGGTGTTTATTTACTTCTCCTAGTTGTATTCTATTTTCTCCCTTTGTGCAAATGTGGTGAAACAACTCGGATCATCGCAATCAAACAATGAAATTGAAATATGAAGAGGAATTGATAATCATTTTAATATATAGTAAAAGAAGAGGTTGGTTCCTGGGAAGCTGAACCCTGTGACACCAACATGTAATTTCTTTTCTCTGAGATTCGATACCATCATAACAAACATATACTGAAATCGTTATCCAGGTAATTTTTTAAACAGTTTAATGGAAGTCCTCGTATGCCATAATGATTCAGCTTTATTTGCGAGCACTGTATGATCGATTGTATCAAATGCTTGGCAAAGTCTGTGAAAATTCCAACAGTTTATTCTACCCTCGTCAGAGAAATGTGTTAATTCATTTATTAAATTTATCAGCGACAGTTTTGTACTGTAACCATTTCTTAAACCATATTGATGTCTCGAAGAATTTTGTTTGTTTCAGAAACTTCATCAAGCGAGCATTCACTATTTTTTCAAAATACATTTACTATAAATTGGAATATCGAAATAGGTCGATAATTGCCAGGTAAACATTTCAATCCTTTTTTATATAATATCGACTTAGCTATTTTCATATTTTTTGAGGAAAACACCTGTCAAGAATATACATTAAATACATTTGGTATGTGGTTCACAGACATAGTCTACTCCATTTAAATAAAAGCTCCAACAGGTATATTATCATAACCACATGCTTTTGATTGATCAAGATTCATAATTAAGATGTTTTCACTTCTGAGCTGATCACCGGTGAGAAAAAGAAAGATTTAGATTGGACGTCATTCAAATATTCTGTATGATTAACATTTGAATCGATTTACTATAGCTCAAGTCATATAAAACATTAGCAATGTCCTTTGAGATGATGGTATTCCATGGTACACCATACAATTTCAGATTTATTTTTTTCTATTTTTGTGCTTTAATCACAGGAGTTTATTCTTGTCAATAGTTCGTTTATATTGTTTCCAGTTCTTTGCTGATTTAGACTTATCCTTTCTCAATTAGCTCCGCCATAGACATTTTTTTTGAAGTATCTAACAATCGACTGGGTAAGCATATTTCTATTTTCTTATATTTTATCGAAATGAACTTTACTAAAACCAGGACTTGATCGTCTTGAATACATATTGATGCTTTTTCCCGAATTGACTTCTTTATCGAGCGTGTTATCCATGGTTTATTTGTTTTCTCGATGCCACATTTATCTCCTCAATGGGATGCATTTTCTATCGCATACCTCTGAACAAGAAGTGCCATCTCAACAAGAAAAATATGATCAATAAACGCTCGGCTCACATCAATCCTTAGACATTCACGCAATTACAATTTCAAGATCATTTTGTGACCACAGACATCGAGCATTCAGTCTAATTGAAATACTTCCAGACTCAAAAAAATTCCATGATAGCTGATTATTGGTTTTCTTCTCACTGTATATTGCATTGAAAGTTCTCTTAAAGTAGGCATGAATCATATTATTGAGGGAAGAGTTTTATGACGAGGATATTCCGAGCCTCAAACAACCTGAAATGAAACCAACATAGATGAAAATTTTGTATATATGATCGATAGGGTTGCACTTGAACTAGTAATTCGTGTTGGTGAAGAAATCACCTGCTTAAACCAAACGATTGCATAAGGCGTAATAACAATTAACTTTTATCTTCTTTTAGACAATAAATCCATATTGTGAAAATCACCCCAAAATGTACATAGATTCTTGTCTAAATTCAATTTCTGCAATAAACTTTTAAGTTCTGAATTGAATTCATCTATATTCGTTCCTGGTTTTCTGTATATAACATTAGTGTTGTCGATTATTTTTGTATCTCCAGAAAGCCTTCCCCATTTTATTCATTAGAGCAGAAGAAGGCCAGACCTGGCGTTTTTTTTTAACAAAGGGGAGGACAAAATGATATAGACCCTCAAATTAAATTTTTTGAGGTTGGGATTATCAGTGAAAGAAATCATGAGGCCGTTTCATATTCTTTCAAAAGCTGTTTACCAATTCAAGGACAGAGGAAAACAACAACACACAGAGAAGAAATATTCATTGTGCCGTAGATGGAGGATGCGTCTAGAATAGAGGTTTAGATCATTCAGCAAAATGTATAAAGAAAATCTTTGAAAATTTTACTTACTTAATCATATTCACAAGAAACTGACTACTAGTATATATTTGGAAATATCGCTTGAAAAACAAGACCAAATCCCCTTGGCAACGGCACAAATAAATCAATAATGAATAAACTTTCAAGGCGTGATGGCACCAACATCCCCGGCTTAGCGACTCTCAAAAATATAGACTTGGAACATTATGTTTGCATATCAATTCTACACTGTTCGTCATAAAGGTGGAATATTTTTTCTGGCTCAAGCGACGTTATGTTGCTCCGTTATTAATTTCTTGAATGTGTTTGTCACCGCTTTCACTTTCTGGGATCCTGGGTATATCTTGGACGTTCCCTCAACCCTTCCCGGGGATTTTTTCTTCAAAAAAGTTTGTCACCCCCAGAAGATGGCCATTTTCGTCATTTTTTCTTAATTTTGGGGCCCTTTTTTGTTCACGCGACCCACCAAGGCCCCCTCAGTCCTACCCCAAGGAAACACGTCTGAGGTGGAGATTTGTTATTGTTCTTTAAATTAAATCTAGTTTAATGGTTACAGGCTCGACTCTTTTGTCTAGGGGAGGGGTCAAAATTTATTTTGATTGGGGTTTAACATTCATTTTATTCATTTTTACACCATGGAAATTTCTATCTTCCCTAAATTGTATTGCAAAATCTCAACCAAACATAAATCAAAATAAAATATTATCAATAATGACTATTTACAGCCTTGTCATCAAGGCTAAACAAAATTTAAGGGGAAAATGATGATATTTAAGGGTTAAAGGTGGTTTTTCATTTCTTTTGTTTTCAGCATAAAGATGGAATAAAATATTCCGAATTTTCACCAATCTCGTTTTCTACTTCAACCCCTCCCCTACACAAGAGACCTTAGCCTGTCCCCAGAAATATAGATTTAACTTAAAGAACAATATAAAACAGTACACCTCAGTCGCTTTTCCAGGGGGTAAGACTGAGGGCGGCTTGATCGACCGGGAAAACAAAAAAATGGCCCCAAAATGAGAAAAAATTACAAAAATGGGCCCCACGGGGGTTGACAAGACTTTTTTGGAAAAAAGGTCCACGTGAAGGGTTGGGAAAGTGTCCAAGATATAGCCAGGGTCCCAAAAAGTAAAAGCAGGGACAAACATATTCAAGAAATTAAAGTCAGAGCAAAATCATGTCTCTATAGCGGCAAAAAAATATTCCACTTTTATGACGGACAGTGTAGTTGTAAACTTAATGGATAGAGGGCGCTACCATTCTACTCAAAGCTAACGCGTCCATAGACTTTTGCACGGTTTTTCACTTTATTTTCTTTATTGTGACGAGCAACTACCTTTTCAAAGAAATGTTCACTTTGAAGAAGTACGCTAAGAGTCTGAATTAAAAAAAAATATGAATAACGTATTGCAAAGGATAGAAAAAGTCCTGTCACTTTTGTCAATTCGAAAGCGTAGTCAGATCAAATTCCTGTACAATATGGTATGTTTTGCTCTCAAAATAGCTCATGCAATGCATAGTTTTGATCCTTGATGCCGCATTATTCTATTTTAGTTCATTGTTCACATAGCAATTAAAAGCTTGAATTCTCAGCTTTCCGGAGATAATACATTAATTTTAATTCACTGAAAAAAAGTCCTGTCATTTTGAACAATTTGATCAATTTCTTTCATCTTCCTGAGTTGTTTGCTTAAACGAATGGACAATACCATTCCACTGCAGGGTGTCTTCTTACGCAACTTTTTGTTAGCAAATTATTGATAGTTCCAGCCGCTCAGCCGTATTTCCAACGTCACTTTTTTGCGTCTCCCCTCACCAATAATGGACGCGCCTTGTTTAGTTACGATTTAATGCCACACAAAGGTATACGTTAACTTTACATTTTACATATAGAGTAGAATTGATATGTACCAAGTACGGTTCACTTGTGTTGGATAAGAACGTATATTGAAGTAGTTTATAGGCTCTGGATAATAACTTAGTTTCCCCTCTCATTTGCTTTACCCTTATCGGACTGGGAAATTATATGTAGCACGATGACAAATGTAAGTACATAATAAAGCTTTTCATCTAGTTCATTTTCTTTTTAAAACAAAGTTTATTATTTGATTATTCTTCAAGAAATTTGTGCACGTCTATTTTTTTTTAAATTTAAGTCTACACTATTTTATGTTGTTTTGTTGCGTTCTTACCGTTTTCTTGACTCATTCATTTCAAAGAGTGAAATATTACTGATTTAAAGAAAAATCGTGAACCTTCGTTGATTCCTAATCATTTAGAGCACACATGACACATAAAAAAGCATTGATCATATTCTTATCAACAAAATTTCATGTAACCCTTTCGTCGGAAATGATTCTCAAAATACTAGTCTAAAAATATCAACGACAAGTCGCAAATGGTTGTGACACAACCTCCCACGCAAAGGGGTTAAAGGAGGACTCCAGGCTGAAATGAAAATGTTTTGGAAAGTAAAGTAAAATTTAACAAGCACAGCACAAAAGAATTCATCAAAATCGGATGAAAAATAACAAAGTTAGGCATTTTTTAGGTATTGATTTTTTTTCGTAAAACAGTTCTTGGCATTGTCTCATAAATATTCAAATTAGCAAACTGATGATGTCACAGTCCCACTTCTAATTGTGTATTTTATTATACCGAGTGAGTAAAAAAAACTTTACACCTAGAAAAATGTCAATAAATAGAAAACAAATTTATAAACCCTAAATTATTTTACATATTCTGAAAGAGTAACTCCTCCCGCATCTTCTGGTACCATGTTTGTGTGGTATGTCTTTACGCTTGGATGAACACGACGCATTGTTTGCGAATATGCAAATTTCGAATTGTGCCAGGGTGGGGATGAAATTGAAACAACAAAAGCTGACAAAAAAAAGCTACTCCATCATGAATAAAATAGCATAACTTTTTAACGAAAGTGTCTTCCGCTTAATAACTTGGCAGGGGTATTCTTACACATATTGACTACATTTTGTATGAAAATTAGATTGACTCGTCAGGTAATGCACAAATGAGTACACATCAAAGAGTAAATTGCCATTGACAGACCTAAAAAGGCCTCCTAATACTTTTGAAAATAGATTATTTTGTCTTTGACGTGTGCTCACTCATGCCCGACTCTACAGATTTATCTCATTGCTCAACCCTTATTTGACTGGAAACCAGGTAGACCTAGTACAATAAAGGTGCAGTGTTCAGAGGAATGTTTAGCCATACTTAATTTTGTCGTTCTGATTGCAGGAAAAAGGGCTACGCGTTTTTTGGATGTTAATATTTTTCCCCATAACCTACTCGTCGTTCGGAGGAGATCTTTATTTATCCTACAAACTTAAATCCATAGCTTTGCTCGGAAATTGTTAATTTTTTAATATCATATAAAATTAGTCAAATTGTCGGCATTATTATTGTTAGAAATGGAGGTTCTGCCTGCTCTTTTCTTGTTTGAAAATTATTCTCAATTTTGGTCGGCAGATATGATTGGACAGTCACGATAAAAAAATCAATGTATATCTACATTTATTCATCTACAATCTGAGTTCGAATCGTTCGTAATCATAACACGACCTTTTTCACAAGTGTACCATAATAGTCCCCTATTCTCGGAGCGCACGGGGTGAGGCTTGGTAACCGTGTCAAAAAAATTATGAAGCAGCAACAAAACACATTTATGAATGGTTTGGATTTTATGAATTGTTTAAATATTTTGTTTTTTATTTTAGGAAATTTTAGGAAATATAAAAGAATGGTAGTGTTTTTCATTGTTTATTATGGAGACAACTGAATTAATCACGTACAGCACCATGTCATTTTTATTATAATATCAGACTACGAAACGATAAACCTCTACAGAGTAAAATATATGTTCCATCATTTTGAAGTTGTCTTGTTTGAAGCATGAACATTTAATCATGGGTTCATGATATGTCTTGGTACAGTCATCCTCCCAGCAATAGTTGGTATCCTTTTCATTTGGATCTTTGCACGCATGACTGAGTAACAGACAATCTTCAGAAGATAACAGAATCTCCATTGTGCCAAATAGATGGATGAAGATGAAGATGAACTGAATATGTGTACACACATACACAGACAACCTCTCACAACTCACATACACCTATCGACCCTCACACACACGCACATCATCACACATGCACCCACAGAACAGTAACAATTTTTATAGCCTTTTCCCTTTGATGTTTTGTAGGTTCTAGGACGATTACCCCGCTGGACATCTACCCCTCGGCATTACCCCGGACATACCCGGAGGCATTACCCCCGGTGCACATACCACGAGGCACTACCCCCGGAGACGTTACTGCCGGTCAGACTACCCCCCCGGGACATCCCCCTCAACGGCTTGATGTTGGGAATCAAGCAGCGCCCTTGTGTGGCTCCGCACGGTGTCACAGGTTTTCTAATTATTTTCTACTTGATCTTATCATAATGAATCTCTTTTTCTCTTTCATATTTCTCTTTCTCCTTTGCTCTCTCTCACTTTCTTCTTTTTTTCCTTGCTTTTTCCTCCCCCTTTTCACCTTCTGCGCCATGAAAAAATGGAGGGGGGGGGGCTTGCGCCCCACACCCCCCGTTTGGATACTCATATATGCATCAGAAAATATGTAAACGGGCCCTCATATTACCTTTTATTTTCAAAGAACAACAATTTGAAAATTCATGAAAGGACACAAATACATATGATAATCACACATGTTGAATATTTCTGATTCATCTCTGATTCCAACTGATATGATTTTTAATTATTTTTTGTTTAATTTTACGAAAAATGGATAAAACCTTGGTCTGAACTCATGGTTTTTAAGGGCGGCAATAAAGGTCATAATTAATAACTCCATAAATTAACAAATAAAGTGAAAATATAAACTAAAGCTTAGAATAAAGTTAATCGTAAAATTAAATATCATACATAAGTTATTCATTATGGCCCAGATGACCGCCAATAGAAACCATGGTTTCGGATCACGTATTTTGCAGTATCCACCGGTGGGCCAATATGAGGGCCAGTTTACATATTTTCTGATGCATATATAATGTGTATCCAAATGGGGGGCTTGGGGTGCAAGCCTCCCCCCTCCCCATTTTTTCATGGCGCAAAAGGCGCCGCTAAACAAAACAAAAAAGGGGATGGAGGGGGTGGAGGTGGTGTGGTCGAATGGATAAGTCGGCGGACTGACGATCACAAGGTAAGCGGTTCGAATCCCGTCCATTCCACTAATGTCCTTTGGCAAGATATTAATCTGCAATTTGCCAGACTTGACCCAAGTAAGGTAATTGGGTACCGGTAGAAAGAAATTCCTCGAATGCGCTAAAGCGCCCTTGATAAGGCAGCTATGGATATAGCCGGGTAATAATATTATCTGCGCCACTGAATAGTTTACTAGTCGGCGCATTATGAATGCTTAATATTGATATTATTATTAAAATTATTATTAAAGGAAAGGAAGAAAAAAGGGGGGAAAAAAGGAAAAATAAGAAAGTGTGTGTGAGAGAGAAAGAGAGAGACAGAGAGAGAGAGAAAAGGAGAAAGATAAATATAAAAGAGAAAGGGAAAGAGAAAGCCATGAACCCGTTGTATACTGAGAACTTTTTAGAATGCCGAATGAATCGTGAATGTCAAGCAGGCTTGCAAGAAATTCTTTTCATTAAAAGGTGAAACAAAGACAGCTTTAAATAGATCAATGTCAGATAATTTAAATCATATCAAGTCAAACCAGTCTGCAGCAGAAAGAGCTGTTCATCGCTTGGAATTATGCATGGTTGATATTCACAATTGGTTACTTGCGCATTCTCGCAAATTTAATTCCGACAAGAGTGAATTCCTTTTATTTGGTTCTAAGGCTCAGCTCGGCAAAATCAATATAAATTGCATTTCATTTTCTGGTTACACTATTAAGTTGTCACAGACCTGTCGCAATCTCGGTGTTATGTTTGATTCACATATGACAATGTCCAATCAAATCTCAAACATCTGTAGATCGGTTAGGTATCAGCTACGGAATATTGGTTTTATTCGTAAATACTTATCCAAGTCTGCCACAGAAAAAATAGTTCACGCTTTAATTTCTTCCCGTCTTGATTTCGGTAACGCCCTTCTATTCAAGTTACCCCAGGTTCTGTTGTCCAAGCTCCAGGAAGCTCCAAATGGGCTGCGGTCGGAATTGCACCAGCTGTCAATAAACGTTCACACATTACCGCCGGTTCTGGGCATTCACTGCACTGGCTCCCTGTTAAAGATCGTATCGCTTCAGATTTTGTTACTTGCACTTTTTCACTTGCATTCATAGGATCTGTGCTCCACAATACAACATATTCTTTAATCAGGCATTACACTCCAGCTAGAACCCCTGCGCTCATCTACCTCTGGTTCCTTTGTAATTCCAAAATCACGGAAATCCTGGGGGAGAGATCATTTTTCATGCTTGTGCTGTGCTATGGAACAGCCTTCCTGATGAGCATAGAAAGCAATGTGTGGACTTGTGAGTCCATTTAGGACTCGTGTTCAAAACGTTTCTGTTTAAATTGTAGTGTTATTCATGTATGCACAATCGCCCTTGAGCCATCTTACAGAGTGGATTGGCGGCGATATATAATTACATTATTATTTTATGAATTAGGTCTTTATATATGTTTATGCATGCATAAGTGAAATAAACGGTGGACAAGAGGGATGTTTGTCATGTTTCTTCAGTCACATATATATCGCGGGCTTAGTGATTACAACGGGTTAAGATAAGATCAAGTAGGAAATAATTTTAAAAAAAATTGCACGCATCCAGGCGAGACTCACATGTGGCCGCCGGCTTGATTTCCAACATCAATTGCCTGTGGAAGGGGGGGGGGTAATTTGGTCCGGGGGTAATTGTCCGGGGTAAACGTCGCTCGGGGGGCAATTGTCCAGGGATTAATTGCTGCCTCGGCTGGGTGTTGTCCTCGGGAATTAATTGAGTGCGAGGGTAATTGTCCTGGGGGGGGTAATTGTTCGGGGTAATTGTTCGGGGGGCTAATTGTTCGGGGGGTAATTGTCGCGGGGGTAATTGTGTTCCGGGGGGTAATTATCCTTCGGGGGTAATTGTTCCGGGGGGTAGTGTCCTGATACGAAATATAAAAGAAAGAGAAAGATAGAAGGTATTAAGATAAGATCGATTTGATAATATTCGAAAACGCTGCGAGCGAGACTCACAAATTGGGCGCCACTTGATTCCAATCATAAAGCCTGTGAGGGGGGTAATTTGTCCTCTGGGGGGTAGTTGACAGGGGTGGTAACTCTCCGGGGTAATTGCCTCGGGGGTAATTGATGCCGGGGGTAATTGTCCTCGGGGGATTGTCCGGGGGGTAATTGTGTCGGGGGTAATTGTCCTCGGGGGGGGGGTAATTGTCCGGGGGTAGTTGTCGCGGGGGTAATTGTCCTCGGGGGTATTGTCCTCGGGGGGTAATTGTCCGGGGGTAATTGTCCTCGGGGGTAATTGTCCGGGGGTAATTGTCCTCGGGGGGTAATTGTCCTCAGGGGGTAATTGTCCGGGGGGTAATTGTCCGGAGGGGGGGTAATTGTCCTGATACGGTTTTGTAGTAATCCCTAACAACTGTTTATGAGTGTGAGTGAGGGCGTGTGTGTATGTGTGTGAATGTTTTTGATGAGGTTGTGGGTGTGTATGTGTTTGTTTGCTGGTGTGGATGAGATAGGGTATGTGCGTGTGTATATGTGTGTGGAGGGTGTATGTGGGTGTGTGTAATGAGGTTGTGGGTGTGGGTCTTTGTGCGTGCACATAATAATAAATTCTCAATTTGTTTATTCTTCACCCAGCCACTTTTAGCGCAGGTGAGATTTTACCGTCTTCTGAAGATTGTCTGTTATATGCGTGCAAAGACCAAAATGAAAAGTGTACTAACATATGCTAGGAGTATGACTCTACAAAGACGTGTCATAAAACCCATTATTAAATCTTCATAATTTTTACAAGACAACTTCAAAATGATGGAACATTTTTATCGATTCACTCTGTCGTTCAAATGATAATTATTTAAATTGATCGGGCTCATCATCGACATGTAGCATCGGGCTTGGTCTAAACTACACCTTGCCGATGCTTAATGAGTGTAAGGAGAAGCCACATCATGGCAGTATGGTTCAGACCATCCCAAAACTCATCCGTTTCTCATCTACCATATATGGGTGCCAACAGAAGAAGCGTAACTCAGAGATGGTCCCGACAGGACTAAGAATATGCAGATTCCCGGGTATATGTAGGGCCCTCATGATATTTTAAGGAGAAATTAAGTAAAGATAAGCTGTAAAATTTGGCGAGAGCGGTCATGATCTAACTATTGTCATTTAATTTTTTTTTTCTATCGGTCTATATGGTCTGCGGAATAGAGTTTCTCAAAAGCATGAAAAAGGTCCCGGGAAAAAGACGCAACTTGACCTCTATATGCACGTCGGTACAAAATAAGCTAGAATAATATTTTTCAACATCGGCTACGCAGGCGAGAGGTACCTATGTTTTGAAGCAACGCAAACGGGACAAGTAATTGATAGAACAATATTTGAACAAATAGCGGTCCCACCTCCTCTATCTCAAAATTCCTGATGCGCCGCTGAGTAACTATATTGTATATTGCTTATCTTACAGATTGTGACCGAAAGTTTTGTAAAAACGGTTGGTGTGAAGAGACTATGGAAGGTTACACATGTCAATGCTCCATTGGATTTCAAGGGAAGCTCTGCGATGAAAGTAAGAACATACACACAATGTTTAATATGCCATAAATTTGTTTGTAGATTGATTACTATTATGTTTATAAAACCATGCAGTGGTGACATAGTGAAAGATAGAACAAAGAGAAAGAGAGAGATAGATCAGACACAGAAGGGATTTCTCCAAGGTCTGAGTACATCTCAATCCTTCTCTCTGTATTGAGCAGATGAGTGTGTCTCAACCTTTCTCTCTTTATAAGTATACAGTGTATCGAAAAAAAAGGTTATCCAATTTGAGAGGAATCATAATCTGAGCTCATTTACTTCAGCAATTCACATGAACTACAACTCTTCACCTTTACAATGATACTCACTTGTCATATATGACAAAGAAAATTACGAATGAATGTAACAGGTACAAGATCCATTTTTTGCAAGATTTTGTATTGAATTTTGAATTTTGTACCTGTCACTTTTATGTGCTCTGTAATCGATTATGCGTGGCATTTAATACCAAATAGGTATCATTGTAGTGGTGAAGAGGTTTTTATTTTACATGCTACATATAAATTGCCAAAATATGTAAGCTTTGAATATGACCCCTTTAAAAAGAATTACTTTTTTTGATACCGGGTGTATCTCAATCTCTCTCTCTGTACAGCAATTGAGTATCTCTAAACCTTTCTCTATGTATGAATATTTCTCAGCCTTTCTCTCCGTATGAGTATCTCTCAATCTTCCTCTCTATGTGAGTATATTGCAAGCTTTTTTTGCGAGCATCTCTCAACCGTTCTCTCGATATGGCTATTTTTCAACCTTTGTCATTGTATGAGACAGTATTTCTCAGCATTTCTCTCTGTATGAGTATCTCTCAATCTTTCTCTCTGTATGAGTATCTCTCAATCTTTCTCTCTGTATGAGTATCTCTCAATCTTTATCTCCGTGTGAGTATCTCTCAATCTTTATCTCTGTGTGAGTATCTCCCAATCTTACTCTCTGTGTATCTCTCAATCTTTATCTCTGTGTGAGTATCTCTGAATCTTTCTCTCTGTATGAGTATCTCTCAATCTTTCTCTCTGTATGAGTATCTCTCAATCTTTATCTCTGTGTGAGTATCTCTGAATCTTTATCTCCGTGTGAGTATCTCTCAATCTTTATCTCTGTGTGAGTATCTCTGAATCTTTATCTCTGTGTGAGTATCTCTAAATCTTTAACTCTGTATGAGGATCTCTCAATCTTTCTCTCTGTATGAGTATCTCTCAATCTTTATCTCTGTGTGAGTATCTCTGAATCTTTCTCTCTGTGTGAGTATCTCCCGATCTTTCTCTGTGTGTGAGTATCTCTAAACCTTTCTCTCTGTATGAATATTTCTCAGCTTTTCTCTCCGTATGAGTATCTCTCAATCTTCCTCTCTATGTGAATATATTGCAAGCTTTCTTTGCGAGCATCTCTCAACAGTTTTCTCGATATGGCTATTTTCAACCTTTCTCACTGTATGAGACAGTATTTCTCAGCATTTCTCTCTGTGTGAGTATCTCTCAATCTTTATCTCTGTGTGAGTATCTCTGAATCTTTATCTCTGTGTGAGTATCTCTCAATCTTTATC
>CALNVZ010003434.1:35865123-35892539 GCA_940671915.1 Paracentrotus lividus | reverse complement strand
GTCGGAAGTATCTCTCACAAATGTCTTTATTCTCTGTGTGAGGTATCTCTCAATCTTTATCTCATGTGTGATATCTCTGAATCTTATCTCTGTGAGTAGATCTCTGAATCTTTATCTCTGTGTGAGATCTCTAAATCTTTATATCTGTGTGAGGTATCTGTTTATCTCTTGAGTATCCTTCAATTCTTCTTATCTGTGAGTATCTCTAATCTTATCTCTTGTACAGATCTCTCAATTTTCTGGTCCTCAATCTTTACTCTATGGATCTCTCAACTCTTCGTCGTTGCTTGAGTATCTCTAAATCTTTATCTCTGTGTGACAGTATCTCTCATACTTTTCCATTGATGTGAAGTATCCTTCAATCTTATCTTCTGTATGAGATCTTCAATCTTTATCTCGGTGTGCTGAGTATCTCTGATCTTTATCTCTGTAAGTAGTATCTCTAATCTTATCCTTATTCTCTGAATCTGTTCGTCTGGTGAGTAGTATCCTGCAATCTTTTCTTACTCTGTCGTGAGTATCTCTCAATCTTTTCTCTGTGTGAGATATCTCTCAACCGTTTTCTCTTGTAGGAATCTTTCTCAGCTTTCTCTCTTCATCGTATGGTATCTCTCATCTTACTCTCCATGTGGTATATGCATATTTGCAGATTCTCTCAATGTTCTTTCGGCAGTATGAGCTATCTTTGCAATCCTTAGTCTACTGTATGAGATCCAATTTATCGCGTATGAAACGCCAATTTTTCTCTCTGTGTGAGTATCTCTCAATCTTTTATTCTGTGTGAGAGATCTCTCATTCTTTCTCTCTGTTGAGTATCTCTCAATCTTTATCCTGTGTGAGTATCTCTGATTACTTTATCTCTGTGTGTAGTAATTCCAATCTTTTCCTTCTGGTATATCTATCATATTTCGTGTGTGAGTATCTCTCATCTTTATCCTCGTGGTGGGATCTCTCAATCTTTCTCGTCTAGTACTGATTCTTAATCTCTGTGTGAGTATCTCTCAATCTTATCTCTGTGAGATTCTCTCAATCTTTATCTCTGTGTGAGTGTGAGTATCTCTGAATCTTTATCTCTGTGTGAGTATCTCTGAATCTTTATCTCTGTGTGAGGATCTCTAAATCTTTATATCTGTGTGAGTATCTCTGAATCTTTATCTCTGTGTGAGTATCTCTCAATCTTTATCTCTGTGTGAGGATCTCTCAATCTTTATCTCTGTACGAGGATCTCTCAATCTTTATCTCTGTATGAGGATCTCTCAATCTTTATCTCTGTATGAGGATCTCTCAATCTTTCTCTCTCTATGAGTATCTCTCAATCTTTATCTCTGTGTGAGTATCTCTCAATCTTTCTCTCTGTGTGAGTATCTCTCAATCTTTATCTCTGTATGAGGATCTCTCAATCTTTATCTCTGTCTGAGTATCTCTCAATCTTTATCTCTGTGTGAGTATCTCTAAATCTTTCTCTCTGTGTGAGTCTCTCTCAATCTTTCTCTCTGTGTGAGTATCTCTCAATCTTTCTCTCTGTGTGAGTATCTCTCAATCTTTCTCTCTGTGTGAGTATCTCTAAACCGTTCTCTCTGTATGAATATTTCTCAGCTTTTCTCTCCGTATGAGTATCTCTCAATCTTCCTCTCTATGTGAGTATATTGCAAGCTTTCTTTGCGAGCATCTCTCAACCGTTCTCTCGATATGGCTATTTTCAACCTTTCTAACTGTATGAGACAGTATTTCTCAGCATTTCTCTCTGTGTGAGTATCTCTCAATCTTTATCTCTGTGTGAGGATCTCTCAATCTTTCTCTCTGTATGAGTATCTCTCAATCTTTATCTCTGTGTGAGTATCTCTGAATCTTTATCTCTGTGTTAGTATCTCTCAATCTTTCTCTCTGTGTGAGTATCTCTCAATTTTTCTCTCTGTGTGAGTATCTCTCAATCTTTATCTGTGAGTGAGGATCTCTCAATCTTTCTCTCTGTATGAGTATCTTTATCTCTGTGTGAGTATCTCTCAATCTTTATCTCTGTATGAGTATCTCTCAATCTTTCTCTCTGTGTGAGTATCTCTCAAACTTCTCTCTGTTTGATTATCATTCAATCTCTCTGTGTGTGCATTTTCTCTTTGTATGTGTGCCTCACAACTTTTCTCTCTGTCTCACTTTTCTACGTATTTCTCAATCTTTTTTTCTGTAAGAGTATCTCTCAATCTTTCTCTATGGGTTTTTCTCAATTTTCTCTCTTTGTATGAGTTTCTCTCTACCTTTCTCTCTGTATGAATATCTCTCAATATTTAGGCAAGTATGAGTTTTTCTCAATTTTTTTCTCTATATGAGTTTCTCACAGACATCAGCAGTCAATTATAAATCTTTTACTGACATATGTTGGGAAATTCTTAAAGGTTTATTAAATGCAATGCATAAGTAGTCATCAAACTAGAAAATAATATACGAATAAACAAACGTGATAAACCATCAGAAATAAAAACAAGAAACTGACTATTGGTTGAAGGTGGAAGTGTACTTTACACTACGCGAATGAATCTCCTTGACAACGGACTAAACTAGTAATAAATAAATAATGAATAAAATTTCAAGCCGTAAGTCGGTAACAGCACCGGTACATCAACTCAAAAGTTATATTCCTAGTACATGATGTTTTTAACGTATAGGTTTCACCCGTGTTGGAGGAATAACGTATAGTTTACATCCTGAGCAGGAAATATAACGATAATTCCCTCGGTTAGTTTTTTTTTTATTTCTCATTTGCCCAATTGGACTAGGAAATTATATGAATGACAATGAAGAGTGTAAGTAAAGTAAAGATTTTATACAGTTAATCTTTTTAAAATAAGTTTAGGCTATTCTACAAATCTTAACAATGTCTATTTCTTATTTAAAGCCAGTTCTTTGTTGTTGTTTTTTTTTCATGCGTTTTGGCGTATTGCTTTTCTGTTTATGATAATTATATCATGTACATTATTCAGATCATTTCAAGGTTTGAATGAATGATACGATTATTATGTAATCACTGATTTTTAGGACAGCGGCGAACCTTTGTTGTTTTCCATTCCATTCGTCCATGGATATGATGAAAGACAAATTCCCAATTTTTGAAATGTTCGTGTCAAAAGTGCTTAGGAAAGGTTAGGGCAATATAAAATCATTGAGAGGAAGTTGTGAGTTTTACCCATAATAATATCGAAGAGAGGAAATTTTAAAGACATGCCGCCAACAGCCCCAGTCTAGCAACTCACAGACGTAGTAGTTGTACTGAGTATATATGTTTTACTTTTTAGTTCGTTGGAACACGCCACGGATATAAGTAAGTTTCATTATTTCCCCTTATTGATGTGGGAAATCATTATATAAGACAATGAAAAATGTAATTACAGGCGCGGATCCAGAGACGTACTTTTACGGGGGGCGAAAAGGTACCTTAAAAATGTGAAATTTAATGATGGCCGATGGCCGAACAGTTTTCAACAAACTACCGCCCCACCCCTCCCGCTTAATCAAGCTGCATTCTTACATTTATAATTCAGGCGCAGATCTAGGGGAGCGGAAAATGCGGGCGCACCCCGTTGAAATGTTATTAACCTTTTTTAAATTGTTTATCCATTCATATTATGTCGTTCGACTTGCAGGAAAAAGGAAAAGATCTGCGGGTTTATTGGACGTTAATATTTTGCACCATAGCCTGCTCTTTCATCTGTAAGTAACATTCAGTGGACAGTTCAAGTTTTCTCGAAAAGTGCACCGTATTTTCGTTGATATTTCATTGATTGACAAGTTGCCGGCATAATTAATGTTAGAATCAAAGAACCAGCTTGCTTTTTTTCTTGTTTGAAAACTATTCTCATCTTTGGTCGGCAGATATGGTGGGACATTACAGTCATGATAAATAGAATATAACAGCAACAAAACTTAAACCCCCTTGACAATAAAAAACAATAATAACAATTTCCGTATAAAGTGGTCTTTGATTCGTTGCGGACAGTACGTCATGTCCTATTTAAAAATTCCTAACCAAAATTGTCAATATTCGTCCTTTAGATTTCATCATTGGTATTATCATGACTTTGGCGATCTACTATCACGATTATACAGAAATCCTCACAAGGTAATCAAAATGTGCGATTGTGTAATGAAGAACTTCACTTTATCTATAGTAATTTCTCGAATTTTCCTTTCCCGTATGTAACCTTACCAGTGTTGTCTGCTTCGCCATCGACATGCAGGGACGGTCTTGGCCTGAACTACACCTTACCGATGTTTATGGAGTGTAAGGTGAAGCAACATCCCAATGGCAGGATGGTTCAGACCATCCCAAAACTCATCCGAATTTCAACTGCTATCTCAGGATGCCAAAAGAGGAACCTAAGCTCAGAGATCCCGGCAGGACAAAGAATATGCAGATTCCCAGGTAAATGAGATTTCAGAGGAAAGAACTTAAGGATAGAGCTGTAAAATTGCTAGGAAACGGTCATAAATTAACTCTACGCCTCCAAAATTGTTTTCTCAATAAGCCTATGGAGTAGAGATTCATAAAAAAAAATGCAAGTCGTAGGGATTAACCAAATGTGAACATTAGGAAAAGCTGAAGAAAAGCGTGTTGTTGTTTTACCATCAAACATGATAAAAAATTATTGTTATTTATTAAACTATGTTATTTTTATATAAACAAAAGAATTATAAGAAATAACATCTGAAGAAATTGCCGACTGCGCCCCATCTCCTAATTCTGGATCCACTGCTTATTATAATATTGCTTATTACACAGATTGTGAAAGACACCTTTGTAAAAACGGCTGGTGTGAGGAAACTATGGAAGGTTACGAATGTCACTGCTCATTTGGATTTCATGGGAAGCACTGCGATGAAAGTAAGCACATACCAAAAATGTAATTTTCTATAAAAGTATTGAGGAACGATTCCCATCTTATCATTGATAACACCATGCAGTGGTGACACAGTAAGACATAAAAGCATAGAGAAGGAAAGAGAGAGAGAGAGAGACGAGAGAGAGAGAGAGAGAGAGAGAGAGAGAGAGAGAGAAAGAGAGAGGAGGTGTGGAGAGGTGGAAAGAGAGAAACGGAGAAAGAGAGAGAGATGGGGAGACTTGGAGGGGGTTTGATTGAAGCACATTCGCAAAAATCATAACGAACTTATGATAATACAGAGTTGTTGAGACAAAGTATGATGGGCCTACTCTTTTATTATAAATTACCACTTGGTGTGTAATCGAATTAATCCCTTTTCTTCTCCTCCTAGTGAGTCTATATCTTAATCTTTCTCTCTCTCATTTTAAAGTAGATCTCATGTTTGTTTTTTTCTGTATACATGCATTTGTGTAGTTCACAATCTTTCTCCTAATCTTTCTTTCTTTGTCTTTCTTCGGCTTGCCTCTAATTTCGTATATTTTTCAATGTTTTCATTTTTTTTTCAATGGCGTATGTGTTGTCAATATGCATTTTGACGTAGTTCCCGTTTAAAATCAACAGATTCAACGACTACGGAGGCCATAAATGTGACGAAATCTATAATGACGATTGGCATTTTGGGGGAAACATCAACGTCACAAACTGCCACAACCTCTGGTAAACAATATATATTTTAAGCATATGCGATGAATGCCCTTGATAATTATCATTTTTATGATCAGGTATATGAACATGTCCAGGTAAATGTTTCTTGCCCTCTCTCTCTCTCTCCCGATTGCTCTCGGGCAAGTCCAAGCTGTATTACGCGGTAACAAACGGGACATTTAGAGCCAAAAATGGGGCTTTCTTGATAAATCTTAAATGACATCCCAATCCTTAGGTATAGACGAATTCGGTTTGGGTGATGTTTTGTCATTGTGACAATTCTTCCCTGAAATATTTTTTTATTAAACATTTTGTGTAGCAGAGTTTGTTTCATTACTTAAGGTGGGAGGGCGAGAAAATAAATTTACATTATTTAACATCAGCTCAGTAAGTCTTCGATACTATTTCTGAGACATGAATACTTTAAGAAAAAAATGGAAATTTGCATGCTAGGTTCGAGACATTTTCGCCAGAGGTAGCCGAGATGATATTAAAACAGAAAACGCATACTTTTTTGCTGTACTCCTATGACAAATCTTCTTAAAGACTGGTTGAAAATAGCATTTTTAATACATTCTATTATTTTTTTTCATGAATATCATCGAGTTTTGTGATGTCATATAACCATGAAACGACTTTTTCCCCTCATTTGCATGAAGATTATGTCATACCCTTTATGGTGATATATGACACACCCACTGAAACACTTGACACAAAAATTGTCAAAGAGTTGAAAAATCACCGCCTTGGGAACAAATAGCTAGGACTTGCCCTCTGCTAACTTAGTGTTGAAATAATTTTGGAAAATCCTGGCGACCACATCCAAGGCAACCCTAAACTATAAGGGCTAAGCAACGTTTGTTTAAAGACAACAATATTAATTCAGTGGAGAATGGAGGGAGGGGGCTGACAACAAGCGTGCATCCCCCTATTTATTTTGATATCCCCATACTTGAACATACATGTCTTCGGATATTTTTCAAAATGTTCGGCCTGCAGTGCTCCCCCTATACAGGCGCGGATCCAGGGGGGGGGGGGGCTAAAGGTGCTAGAGCACCCCGTAAGATTGGGAAATCAGCATACCTTTTGAACATAGACCTTTTTTTTAAAATTTTTTAAATTTGTTAAAAAATAGCTAATAACCTTTTTTTTTTTTTTTTTTTTTTTTTGCTTGTCAGTTGTTCGAGTCGGAACGCTGACCTTACCCTACCCCTATATGTAGTATGTTTGGAATTTTATAACGGCCGACAGCCCAAAAATTTTCAACACCTACCCCCCCCCACCCCCCCCCACCCCCCCCCCACCACCCCCCCCCCCCCCCCCGCTTTTATCAGTCTGCAACCTGACGTGGGAAATTTTTAGCTACCTTTAGCACCCCATTAAAGTGTCTCTGGATCCGCGCCTGCTATACATATATTTTGTTAAAAATCTGAATCTGCCCTGGATATTGAAATGATAGGCAAACATGTTAATAATGTATTATGAATTTCGTAACTTCGGATAAATATTTGATGTTGATGTCGTCACCAGACTTGGCGTCGCTTTGCATTGAGACGATGTAATCGGCATTATTGCAGCGTCTTCAAAATATTCTAAGATTGTGTGCACTGGATATTCAATAAAGATCCTAATGCTGTAATCACACAGACACTTACGTATAGTTAAGTTTTTGTTGTTTTATCTTTATTTCATCTTCTGTTCCATCATTTCTTATGTTTTTCTTTGTTTTATTGGATGAACGATATTATCATTATTTCCACTGCTGACTCTGACAGGAAAGCATCTGTGGGGATCAGCAGAAAAATGGGAATTTTTGGACGCAACTCGGACGTAACTCAACGTAAGTGACTGTGTGACTATAGCATTAGAGGAGCTTCATGTATATAAACCCTTCACAAAAAGTTTCGCAAGTCGACTTTGGGCCATGATAACTTTTCAGGTACGCTTTAGTTTTTCCTGGTATTCATACCACTGGAAAGATAATTTATTCCCCTTTTTATTGATATCCTATTTGTAATGATTGTATCATGCTTCGATGCACAGAATATCAGAATATGGAGAAAAGTAAAAAATCAAATGTTGCAAAATGCATTTTTATTGATCACATTAAAGTTCCTTACCTTGATGTTTAGGTCCTGATAAATTTTGGGTTATTTTCGAATTTTTATTCAATTTTATACCATTGTGACGTTGATTTATTCATATTTTTATTGATACCTAATTTGTCATGGTAATGTCATGCCTGGGTCCACAGAACTCTCAATACCACCTGAATACATGACAAAGTTGAAGATAATTTTCAGTTTAAATTTCTGTAACACAACTCTAAACCTTGGTACATTTTAACATGGGGATTTAATCATTGTCAATTTTTATAGCATTAAAAAGTTCATTTATTCTTCTTTTTATTGATACCCTATTTGCAATAGTAACATCATGTTTGAATGCACATAACTCACGAATATAATGCAAAGTAAAAAGTGAAAGTTGCGAATATGTATTGTTATTGCTCGCACAGACAATAATACTCAAATAGGCATTCAATTTGCAACATTTAACTTCTGACTTGTCCTAACATCAGGTGTTCTGTCCATGCAGACAACACTATCGTTACAATTAGGGTGTCATTGAAAAGAGGAATAAATTATCTTGGAGCAATGGTCAAAATTCAATGTAAATTAGAAAATACCCCAAAAATTATCAGAGCCTAAAGTCGAGTTTGCCGGAACTTCGCTTTGATAAATGCATTTTGCAACATTTGACTTTTTACTTTTCTCCATATTCTGATATTTTGTGCATTGAAGCATGACATAATCGTTACAAGTAGGATATCAATAAAAAGGGGAATAACTTATCTTTCCAATGGTATGAATATCAGGAATAACTACAGCGTACCTGAAAAGTTATCATGGCCCAAAGTCTATTTGCGAAACTTTTTGTGAGGGGTTTATATATAATGATCATAAAAGCCGACATCGTTCAATCCGTGCTGAAGTTTTACCGGTTTAAAAATTTACCGGTTTACTGCGGTCTACTGTTCTCAAATCAGGCGCTGTTTACTCCCTGCTCGACACTTCGTCAGTTGGCAGCAATGCATAAAATTCAACAGCATCAATAGCGCGCCATTTTTACCTATAATTAATGCGGCGGTCACAACTCGTCGTAGCCTACGGGGCACGTGCCATCAACGTAGCCTGCGTTGCATGTACAATGCACGCACAGGTCCTGGGTCAACTTCTGCGATTCCTGCGTTTCTGTAGTAATGCGGCGGTCACAACTCGACGTAGGCTACGGGGCACGTGCCATCAACGTAGCCTGCGTTGTATGTACAATGCACGCCCAGGTCCTGGGTCAACTTCTGCGATTCCTGCGTTTCTGTAGTAAGGGTATTGTAAAAACTTCCTGCACGTCGTACATGCATTGTACCTGCAAGGTACCTCCGCTGCACGAATTTTCTACGAAATCCATCGTAGGGAGTTGCACGTCGAAGGTACGGCGAGTTGTGACCGCCGCATAAGGGTATTGTAAAAACCGCATGTACGTCGTACATGCATTGTACCTGCGAGGTACTTCCGCTGCGCGATTTTTCTACGAAATCCGTCGTAGGGAGTTGCACGTCGAAAGTACGGCGAGTTGTGACCGCCGCATTAGATAAACACTGTTTATCGAGCAAAGACAATATTTATCAAATATCATTACTTGGTAAATATCATCGCGCCATTTGACCCTTATCCCGTTAACTATTGTCTTACACTCGATAAACAGCGTTTATCTGAATTATTGGTCAAATGGCGCCCCATAAAGGTCCGAACATTCTGTAAATCAATCGTTCACCCCGCGGCTTTTGGTACCATAGCTTTCCAATCGGATATTTTTCTCACCCCATTATGGGTGGCATCTGACTTCTCCGGGACGTCTCCGCGACAGAATATAAAATTTCGTCTCCACGACGGATAAAAAGTATTAGAGACGTCTCCGCGACAATTTATTTAAAAAAAAGTCTGAAGTAGTCCCAAATCCGTCTCCGAGCCGTCTCCGAGACGTCTCCGCGAAATCGGAGACGTCTCTAATACTTTCTATCCGTCGCGGAGAGGAAATTTTCTATTCTGTCGCGGAGACGTCTCCTTGAAGTGAGATACCAACCTATATTTTGTTTCCTTTGATTTCCCCACGATATTTTCCCGTTTAAGTTTTTACCCCATTTTACAGCCATTGCATGTGGATCTACTTCGATCGAATTTGACGGATCATGCTACAACTTCAGTACGAGCAAGTTGAACCATCCTTCCGCGGTTTCGGCTTGTTCCGAAGACGGATCTCATCTGGTCTTCATCGGGTCCCAGGAGGAACAGGACTTCATAATGGACCATACTCGGAATTCCTCGTTCTACTGGATTGGATTGACCTGCAGTTCTCCCTGTGTATATTTTAAGTGGTTAGATGGTGCAAGTCTCACATATAGCAACATAGGGAATCAAATCCGGGCATTCGACGAAGGAGGAAGGTGCTTTCGGATGGTCAGATCATCATGGTCATCGGGAAAATGGTACGATAGGTATTGCAGTCATTTAGATAAATACATTTGCGAGAAAGAAATCGGTGATTAATTTTGATCTGCTTTTGACGACTCGTCTTATATTTCACGGATACACCATTCAGTCTGTGTCATTGCTAAGGGTGCATCGGCTCTGACAAAGACTCTGACAACGTCAGCAAGTTAACAAAACGGCTATACTAACCAAGGAGGATAAATTATGAATGAGCTATAGAACTCTAAAAAACAAAGTTACATTTCTTCTTAGAAAAAGAGAATATAGCACTGCATGTAACTATATATACTCGTAAAAATCGTGGAAACTCTCTAAACATTTTGGAAGTGTCGATCTGAAGCATGTATATTTCCAAAACCAACAATACATCATCTCCACATACTTTGGAAGTTAAATGTGTTAATTTATTCGAACCACCTATTATGATACCAATATAACAACAGATCTGCCCAGTTTTTGTAATGAACCTTCTGTCATATAAACATCCAGTTGAATATCTTTTTAGCAAAATTAACTGATACCGGATGTTCTCATGAATGTATACAAAAGTTTATACAAAAGTTAACTGATTGCAACAAACAGTTGATTTCGAAGGCACTAAGTTTGATCCACATACTGTAATGATGGACGTTCTTCAAGGATATATACTGGGTCCATTATTATTTTCAATCTATGTGAATACTTTACCTAACTGTATTTCTGATGTTAATGTGGGCTTATATGCAGATGATACCACTTAAACTGTTAGGGGAAGTAGCGTAACATATGTTAAGCAAAAACTGTCTTTTGTATAATAAAATTAATGGTGTGGATTTATCACAATTGCCTCGTTTTCAATACACGAAAACATAATAACATCTCTCAATGTGAAATGCCCGGATTCAATGAAAAGGCTTGTGAAATGTTTTGGTGTATTTAATGTTTTATGAGGAATTTCGTTGGTGTAAACATGTTTAGAATCGACAAACGATATGCAAAGGAATGACAGTGTCATTTAACGGGCAAAACATTAATTACCAGTAATATGTTTAAATTTTCTGTTTATAATACACTAGTGTTACATCACATTGATTATTGTTCATCTGTATGGTCTAATCGATACCAAGAATAAACAAGTAAACTTAACCCTAAAAGGGCCGGGGGGGGGGGCCTAATCAGCCCCCCCTCGACATTCCGCGCGGTAATGTCGCTGAAAACAAATTTCGCGCTCCACGCATTTATGACTTTATTTTCTAACATCTTACGCAACTTTTGAAACTATTTTTTTTTTTAATTGAGCGTACGGTTCGGAAGTTGCGCAACATTATGTAATGCTGCGCAGGCTCAAAAACCAGAGATTTTCTTTTTTTTGTGTACAAAACATATAGGAAATGGCTTTTCAGGCTAAAATCACATTTCTGTGTTTAAAATATGGTTATTAGCCAATATTTTAGTTGATATTGCAGTAATCATTAGAAAAAAATCAATGACCGAAGTATTCCGAACACAAAAAAAACAATAAAATACATTATTCGAAAAACAAGGAAATACATAAGAAATTCCTAAAACAATAAAATACATAAGAAATTGAATTAGATACTTGAATTTTTTTCACGTACAATTGTTAGGAAAGCTACAAAAGAATATTTATACCAAGAATTAGAATTCTAGAAGCCTTATTTAATGACTTAGAGCTAAATGTATGATTTCATTCATAAATTAGCATATTTAATTAATATAAATCAAAAAGACATTAGTTTGGAGAAACGAACTATATTGCCTTGTAGATTACATCGCACACTACTAATGCCTCGATCACAGTTCGTAGCCGGGGACCCGTACGGCGAGGGAATCAGTCGTTTTTATAATTTCTCTATACAGTGCGGTTCCAAAATTTTTTCGCACCAGATTTACCCTCAGAGCGACTTGGATAGAGACCACTATTGTGTCATACCTCCTTTCCCCAAAGCTTCTATTCCGGGGTCCGTACGGTGAGTAGGAAAAGACACTTTAACCTTTACGTGCGGTTCCCGGCCGACTCCCTTACGATTTTATGTGCACACCGGAACATTTTCCAGTAGTTATGCTTTGTAAATGTAGGGGAGCCGGGAAGATCGAGAGTGTGCGCTCGATTTTCCCGGCATTTTTCTCAACCCGGTAGGCCATAGAAAACCCGTGGAGTCACCAAAGGGACCCGAGCGGGGTTCATATGAAAACGTTGGGGCTTCTTTCTAGGAAAACCATTTTCACGCACCGATTGTCAATGGAAGGAATGCCCGAAAAACGGGAGTTTTGTTGAATATACTGGAATAAAAAAAAATCGAGAAGATCATTTACTTAGTTACACAGGTTTTATGAGGGTTAATGTATATAAAACAAGATAAAACCTTGGGAAGAATATTTTTTTACCCCTAACCCTCGCGTTTTGAGCTTTAAAATCTCCCATTTTAGTCATTTTTGGGTCGTTTTTCTGTGTGAAAATGATATTTTGGTCAAACAGCAGTCACTAAAAGCTTTCTGTAAAATTCAGCAGCGCATCGATTTCCTAGTTACGCTGAGTGAAGTAAATATATTAATTTCTCTTTCCAATGATTTTAACTTCTTTGTGATTGGTCAATATTTTCCCCCGCGTTTTTGATATCATAAAAAAAAATATCATGATAAAATACTTCGATCCTGACTGCACAGCTTGCACTCTCCTTTTACACGGTCTTTATTCAGGGCATTGTAATCGCGATATCGACGGTCAGACGTAGAGAGAGTCTATACCCAGTACACACATTTCCCGTAAGATTCTTTCTGGTCGTTAGTGCACTGTAGTGGAACTGTGCGTGTTTGGTATAAAATAACACTGTCCTTTTTGATTGTTCACGTTTTCATATGCTGCCGGTAGCCGTACGGGTTTCTGCCTGTAGCCGAGCGGGCTTCTCCCGTGTTTTCAGTGAGTTCTCCAAATAAAATATTGACAGGCCTCTGGCAATACGGTTCCCGTGCGACTTTCCTGCGGCCCCCGCCAGGGCCACTAAAAGGTTCCTGAAGAGACTATACGAGAAGGTTAGATTGTCTAGGGTCAGATCTCAAACTCTGTCCTGAAATATACTATTGTTTATATATATATATATTATATATATAATATATATATTATATATATAATATATATTATATATATATATATATATATATATATATATATATATATATATATATATATATAATATATATATATATAATTATATATATTTTATTTTCATTTATTTATTTATTTATTTTATTTATTATTTTATTTTTTTTTTTTTTGGGGGGGGGCTATCGCAGGAAGACCACTTTGGTCTTTTTAGATGTTTATCTAGGACTAATTCATCATATCGTTTCCCAATACATGGACCATCAATGTCACTTTCAAATGAGTGTAATTTCTCTCCTAATGGGTGTAATGGTTGTACAAATGAAAATAATATTTTGGATCATCTAAAAAAAAAAAAAAAAAAAAAAAAATATTGGGAGTCGAACTCAAGTCCTCTAGATGAGAGTCTGTTCCTCATAAACCACTCGGCTAGTATTACTGATAGCGACAACTTGATTCCTAATTTAAATGAACCAAACTAGGATATATTAGTGCACGTTCAAGGCTTATTATAAGTAATTAATTTGTAAACGGTTCAGAAAATAAAAATCGCGTGCAGCTCAAACAGAATTTATCAAAACGACTGATACAATACGCCGTCCGGGTCCCGCGGACGGTACTGTGATCGCCCCATTATGTTCAAATTTTCGCGGCGCTCGAGCGATCAGTGGCCGAGATCTGAAGGGGAAGGGGCCTAATCAGCCCCCCCCCCCGGCTGTGAGATGGCAAAAATAACCCGGCCTTTTTAGGGTTAAGAAATATAAAAAAGAGCTATGAGTACATTTTTGAGTAACAAGTACGCGACTCCATTGAATGATGTGTTCAATATTATCAAATGAATGTCAATAAAGAACAGCCATTCCATTGTGAATCGCGTGACATTTACTCAAAATTTCAACTTTTCAAGGTTAATTACTTGAAAATTTCATATTGCAGACTTGTTTTTCTTAGTTATTTCAATCAAGGTAATGGCAATACACTTAACTCAAAGATTTTTTTTTTGTGGAAAGTCTTTTTTGTTGTAGATATTTCAATTTGTTTTCTGTGACTCGCGTGACGAGATTCTGTTGAAGATTTCTGACCTTATTGTACTTGACTGAAATTTCCTCAGAAGTTACTTATCCGATTTACATTAAATTTTTTAAAGATCATTTTGAAACATTAAGCAATGACGTGACAGGTAAAATTTATTATCCTGTGGCTGGTCGTTTTGAGTCAATCGCCATTTCAAAATATGACTCGCGTGACAAGTGTCATTTTTGACTAAAAGTTGAATCAATTATCATGATTACATATACATGTAGTAGAATGGGTCATAATTCAACTAAACAAAACATTTATAGTCAGTTGTTTCACATACAGCTTAAAACAAAGATATTATTTCATTCAAGCTATATTTGGAGGTCTTGGAACATGATATGCGAAATGGTGATTTTCCCATTGACATGTGTATTGTAACAACATAATTTATAGAAAAGCAAATTTGCAAACCTATGATTATAAATTTTAATAACTCAGAAAATATTTAGGATAAAGGTATGAAACTTTAACGGAATATATATCATAATAATTATGTCCTAACAGGATGCAAAGTTTCATAAGTTTTAATCATGTTAATAACTCCATCAGGGGCCGCGGAGCGTTCTTGAAAGTGGAGGGGCTGCAGCCAAAGTGGGCGGAGAGGGTGGGGGCTGAACAGGCTAAAAATCACAAATGTATGGTCATTTTTTGCGTTTTTGTAACATAACATAACATAACATAACATAAATTTGTATAGCGCAGCTTTTATATGGATATATTTCAGCTGCGCTGGCTCAGAGCTCTTTTTTGAACACGTTGGCTGAAAAAGTGGGGGGGGGCTGCAGTCCCCAGGGCCCCCCCCCCTCCGGCTCCGCGGCCCCTGTCCATGCCAGAGGGGGTTGAAATCCATCCCATTTTCTTATTTTCACCACAATTCCAATGAAAAATTCACCTATTATATCTCATTATGGGAAAGTGTGGTTATTGGCTCAATGTGATAATCAAAACATTTTAAAAGGCTTATTTGAAGGTAGGTTTTATTTCTTATCAATAGAATCCTAATTATTATCTTTGTTTTTCCAAACTTTCATTGTTATGTAAAATATGACTCGCGTGACAGTACCCTAAGAAACCTTAATGTGACTCGCGTGACAGTGCTTTAGGGTGTTTTTATAATAAAGTGGTTTACACTGGGAAATTTTCTTTGCTGGTATGAAGTTGACGCTTAATAAAATTGTCATTCCTTGATAAAGGGCTATGCCCGAAACATCGGAAAATATTTTGTCTCCACGGTTTTTCATTCAAATTGTATTACTATTTAGTTTATACAGTGTCTTTCTTAAAAAAGGTAACCGAAGTTCAAAGGTCAGGCATTTCAAAAGTATATAGTTTATTTTTGTGATTTGCTTACCAAAATACTAAGTAACCCATCAGCTTTAATTTGAGACGTTGCTTGCGTCCATATTGACAAGGGTCACAGAGTTAGGGTCCTTTGAAGGTGAAAGGTACAAAACCCACTTTTCCAATTTGTTCGTTTGTAGGGTACGCAACCAGCTTATTGTAATTTTTTGGTTTAATCGCTTTTTTTTTTTTTTCACACAAAGTTTCAATGAAATGCAATCTCATCTTCCAAAGAAAGGATTGGCATTGAGATTGGTTCGCCATTATGAGTCTCTTGAGTCGTGGAGACGTTGTTGTCTCCTGAAACTTCAGGTTGTCGTGGTTGAATCGAACAAAAGTCTAGAAATTTGTCAAACCTGACCGATTTCTTTTAATCGCTAGCAAGTTCCAACAATGTCTCTTTGACGTCGTGGATACTTAGGGTACGTCGCGGCAACCCCGCAGAAACGTCACAGAGACTTGCTCGCGTCTGAAAGAAGTCTACTAAAGGATTTAACATGTCTTACATTTTTTGTTTTCTCGCGACTTGCTGGAGACACAGAAGACGTCGAGGCGACCTCTCCGAGACTCCAGAGACTCATAATCGAGAACGCATCTCATTACCAGTGAAAAATCCACTTTACATGCTTTAGCAAAGAAGATGACATATCATTGAAACTTGCTGGAAAAGACCCAATGACACCAACTACTTAACGAAAGGTTTGTCTTGTACACCAAATACAGGTTCACAACTATGGATGCCTGTTAATGCTAAAAGCAAATTTGTTGAGAATACACGTAGGTTTGATGATTGTAAGTTCTCAAAAATAATGTAGAATATCATATTATTGTAACACTACAGCAACATTTCAATTATGTTTGTTAGTATCTGGTGACATTGATCTTAACCCTGGGCCAGGTGAACATCCTTCCCAGAATCTCAATGTATCTGGCATTGATCAGCAGAGGCAGTGCATTAAGTATTATAGGTCCTTTCTTCTACTGGCCAATCCTGGCTGGTCACATCTACCACTTGTGACAATTGAGCATGATCTTAGTAGAGTTATGTACAGAACTTCAAGGAATAGGATGATGGTTGATGTATATACAGAGAAGAATATCATGGCTTTGGGCATCAAGGCGAGGAAACGTGGGAAGAGGTATGGACAGAGAAAACAGAGGCACATGGATATAGTGTCAACATTGCAGGGATATCACTGAAAACCTAAACGGGCAGACCGACTAGCTTTAAAGCTAGTCGTAGTGATGCCCAGACTGACTAGCTTTAAAACTAGTCGGTCACGACGGACTAGCTTTCCTTCAACACAACCCGGTTATTACGGACTAGCTTTAAAACTCGTCCGTCTCTACGGACTAGCTTGAAAGCTAGTCCGTCAAGTTAGTCCGTCATGACAGACTAGCTTTAAAGCTAGTCGGTCACGACAGACTAATTTTAAAGCTCGTCCGTCGTGACCGACTAGTGTGACGGACTAGCATAAAAGCTAGTCGTAGTGATGCCCAGACTGACGAGCTTTTGAGCAGGACTAGCTTTACAGCTAGTCGGTCATGGTGTGAAAGCTAGTCCGTCGCGCTTTTCTGCCGCGATGTTCTTGCTGCTGTCTTGACAGACTAGCATGACGGACGAGGTTAATATGGCTTCACCAGCTTGTCAGAGGCGTCAAATCTGAAATATTAGAAGACATTATAAAGATACGATTAAAAACATGCATTTTGTCACAAGAATTTGAGCAAAAAAACAAAAAACAAAACATTTTATTATGATGATATAAATCAGAAGACAGGAATTAATACAGGAGGCACAATTAGTTAACATTATGGCAATTATCAAATAATGGGCGCACGGGGCCCAGGGGTCGCCGCCATGGCTTGCATCATCATGACTTTTTGTTGTAGGCCTACCTGCTTTTGCATTTTCGGCGTATACACTTGTCCTTGAGAGCCACTTCAAAAACCTTAAAGTCGTGCCTCTAATCCAATATTCTTTTCTTACAGATACAAGTAATCTAAAAGAAAAGTGTCTCCTATATTTATTATCAGAATTAAATTTCAATTTTCATAATTTAATGTGATTGTTACTATTGTTGTAAATACACACAATTTATAAATTGATTTGGCAAGACATAATTTTTCGCGTTGGTGATTATATCATTAATCTATGTGAAAAAATAACGTTATCTGTGAACTGAAACATAAGGAATTAAAAAAGAGTACTCACACAGTCCGATGTCACAGGAAGGAGATCGCCATTATAATCAAAATCTTAAGCTTTACGGGGTGTATCAAGTGTGCGTCTGTAGGCTACAGTTTGCTCAATGGAATTCACATACAGATAATGCAACTAATAGTGATGTCCTTTTCGCAATGCGCATGTTATTCAATCAATATTGTACCACTTTCTATTCACTGCTGTTGCTAAGCCGGGCATTCAACAGCAATCTGTAAGAATAGACGGTTCATGGGTTCTATAATAACGAAGTATTCAATTAGCCTGTAATTAAAGAATGGAACAATATTTCTAACCTACTCGTGAATGGCATACTATTCACGATTGATGTTATTTCGGCTATCGTATTGCTCTCGGATTGTCAAGCCAAAACAACCTTTGTTTGAGGATGTTGATTGTATCCAATTTCTTTTCACTGTTGTTGCTAAGCCGGGCATTCACCAGCAATCTGTAAGAAAATACCGGGTTCTTGAGTTCTATACTAACAAGGTATTCAATTAGCCTTCCGCCTGTAATTGAGAATGGAGAGCAATATTTGGAATCTACCGGTACTCGTGAATTGCATACTTGTCATGATAGATGTTATGTCTCGTAAGCTTTCAGATTGTAAAGCCAAAACAACCTTTGTTTCAGAATGTATCAACTTGATTATGCCCGGAAACAGAATAAATAGAGAAGGTACACTGAAACGACATTGCAACTATTTTGTATCAAAAGCTAGTCAGTCATTTTAATGGGTAAACTGGGTCCACCCAGCTACTTTTATCGACCTAGTCGGTCACGTCGATGGACTAGCATCAAGCTAGACGGACGAGCTTTAAAGCTCGTCCGTCAAGTTGAGAGATGTAGATTCAGTTGTATGCTAGTCGATGCTAGTCCGTCTCGACGGACTAACATGACAGACTAGCTCTAAAACTAGTCCATCTTGACCGACTAGCTTTAAAGCTAGTCGGTCCATTGACGGACGAGGTTAGGTTTTCAGTGTAGGACTAACCGTGGTCAGAATGGAGTCAACATGAACAACCTACAGTTCATCAAAACGGTGGACACAAGTTCTGTCATTATATCTTATGAACACTCGATCTGTTCGCAACAAAACTGTTGAAATTATGACTATGCTATTGATGAAGACATGGATATCTTATCTATCACAGAGAATTAAAATTAAGAGATACAATGTGTCTTAAATACACTACCTTCAGGACATTATAAATGTTTTTTTTTTTAGGCTCGCGCTTTCCGCTCGCAACATTCTCTTAGGGACGCATATTTACTGAATTTTTAACGTTCAAAATTGAAATGATGTGATATAAAATTTTCAGCTAGCGCTGCGCGCTCGCATTTTTTTTCCTTTTTAGCTAAAAGGGAGGTGATCGTCACGGTTTGTGAAAGAATAATAAGAAAATAAAAACACGAAAGTCAAAATATACCGCCTCGGGGCATTTTTAGTCCAAATTTTCGGCTCGCGCTTAGCGCTCGAAAAAAAAATCCTTAAAAAAGATCCACTTTCTCAGATATCGAACCCTCCCTGTGGACATGATGGATATAATATGTATTTGAATCTGTCACAGAAAATGGCAGGTGACCCCACAACACATACGGGTTAAGAGACTGATAATATTGTTGTTCATAGCATGCTATTATTTAATCACGTTCCATTTGGTAATTTTCATACATGTATTGTTTGTTTTTGCATGAAGGTCTTTTTATAAGGTCTTTCCTCTCATTTTAATTAAATTGCTTAAAGATCCTCCGTGTAAATCCTCTAGAATAGCTAGCGCTTTGTAGAGCCCAGAGTCTATAATGATTTTCCCGTCCAACTATTCCAATGCATCGCTGACCAAATATTGTAAGCTGTTCACTCTTCCTGATCTCGTTGTCCTTGGAGCTTGCAACCAGTTGAAGGCACAAATTCAGCCATTATAATAATTGATCGAAAATAGATTACGTTTTTTTTTTCTATGGGTTCATAAAGAAAACTCGATTCTGATCGAATGGATCTTTGTGGTTTGATACCCAAGCATTTAGAGTGGCATCATTCTTTCTGCACAGACGTCAGTATATGAATATTGTTTAGCATAATTTTCATTAAGGCTCTCGAGTATTCATCGTTAATGGTAAGCGATAAAATATATATTTACAAATTAACAAAAAGAAGTAAAATAATCATTGAATTATTTTCGATTACATGGTCTCCTGAACGAAATATCTTAGGTAAATATGTGTACGCTGTATCTATAAAATTTGAAATTCTCTTTTCATTAAATGATTTTCATGTCACTTCGATTGTCATTCATTGTCGATAAATGCAAGTCACATGAAAATTATCTGAACCTGATAGGAACTAATGTACATCACGCTAATAAATGCGCTGAAAAAAAAATCATTATTATTCCTTTAACTTGGGCGATTTCATGCAGAATTTCATACTCGACACGTCAACTTTTTCATTTATTTTTCATCCAAAAATGAAAAATATATTGGTCTTATGATCACTGCCTTATAATTCTGAAAGAAATTGACGTCAATAGTTTTGCAGCATAAACAAATGAAAAATGAAAGCCGGAAATAAAAAAAAATCTCCTCTGAGAAAAATTGGAAAGCAAGAAAAAGAAAAGAAAAGGAAACGAGCAAAATAACTGAACAATTAAAATTGAACGAATTTTTCCAAGAGCGATTTCTTATATTAACCTTTATCGTTGTTGCAGGCAAGAGGGAATGAGCTTCGTATTTTGGGTGAGATTATAGGAGTCCTAGCCTGCTTGTCCATCGGTAAGTGCCATAATGACCATAAAGATTTACGATTTTGTCCTTATTGTCTTTATACAGTATTTCAACTATGTTTTTTTTTGTGTTGTTCGTATGTTGTTGTTGTTGTTTTTTTATTTTATTTTTTTAGAATTGTGAATGTTTTGGTGATTTCTCAGATAGGGAGGGAAATACCAAACACTGATCTTTCCTTAAAAGGAATGTCCACACTGCATGGAATTTAATTGGTTAAAAAAAAAACGGCAAATACAAAAAAATAACAGTGAAAATTTGGGGAAAAAAATCCACAAAAGAAAAAAGTTTTGAATTTGTGACATTACTTGAGATAAGATCTCCCATATGTTGTGTTATGTCAATGCCTCTAAGGAGAAGATCTGTTCCGTCCTTTATATTAAAGAAGAAAATATATGGAATTATAGGTCTTATGCTACAGTCACACAGACACTTACGTTGTGTTACGTCCGGTTGCGTCCAAAAATTATTTTCTTTTCTGCGGAACCCCACGGATGCCTACCCGTCATAGTCAGCAGTGGAAATATTGATAATTTCGTTCCCCCATTAAAACAAAGAAATACATAAGAAATGATAAAATAGAAGAAGAAATAAGATTAAAACAACACAAACGTATCTATACGTAAGTGTCTGTGTGACTGCAGCATTACCCTTAGCAGAAGCGGACGCAGACCGGAGTCACACAATGAACTTTAATAGCGGGCCCATGCGTAAACATAATAGAGCCGCTTTTGTCCCCAGACAATTGGGCCCCCAAAATGCATTAAATTCGATTTTCTTGGATCCCCGCCTGCTTTAGAACCTGAAGGTCTCGTCTCCCTAAACCTAATATTTTGAAAAGTCCTGATTCATAGGGGTCCTAAAACTAGTAACGACCCCTCAGAATCTGTGCCTGTACATGCATAAATTAATGATTCTCTCTAATCGTGTCCCATGTACCCGTGTGGCCTCATTCTTACAAATTTTTGTTTGTTTGTTGCTGTACCGTTTTCTGCTTTATATTATCCTTGTACTGTTTTATTCATTGTAATGTACAATGCATTTTCGTTTGTATATTGCCGTGAGGATTCTTTTGTGTACACCATACAATATACACATGATGCACAGATGTGTGTATCGGTAGGTTTTGTGAGCATAAGGTAACTATGAAACCGTTAAACCCACGAGGCGCAGCCGAGTGGATTTAGACTAGTTTTCATAGTTACCGCATGCTCACTAGTCCTACCGATACACGAACAAACCTGCGTATCATTTATTTTATAGAATGGTCGGATTATTTGGCGAAAAATCTATGCATGGCTAGCCATTATATAATACTTTTGACATATGCGTTGCCAATGTAAGTTTTCTTGTTCTCTACATACATGGCAGCATTACCAACATCATCGGGTAATTCGATCATGGAAACAAAGGCGAGCAGGAATGCATTTGGCCTGAATTGCTTGACAACATTTCACGAGTGTAAAGTAAAGCAACATCCCAATGGTAGTATGGTACAGACCATCTTCAAGTCCTTCCATTTATCATCTTCTATCACCGAATCACTCAGAAGAAGTTATGAAAAACAGAGGCAGCCTGCATATTGTTGCAGATTTTCCTGGTGAATATTATGCTCTATGACCAATCTCGTGGGGTGTAGGGGGGGGGGGGGGGGTCATGAAGAAATGCAATTTTTATGACCGTGCAGCTTTACCATGTGTACACCAGTTTTAGAACTTTTATTTTAATCCACTTAAATTGGTAATATAAATAGGATCAACTACGCTGTTCGTCATAAGGCCAAAAAAAAAAATGTTTGGTTGTCCTCGACCGACCGACCCTCTGAAAACGGCCCGACCCGACCAACCTCTTTTTTTTTCTTTTTTTTCTTTTCACCCAAACGTCCGAAAATACACAGCTCATATTTATTTGTATATATTTTTCATAAACAACATATTATAACATGTGTTATTTTTCCATGCAGTCCCATTTTACATAACTCAATAAAACGTAAAAGTGATCTCAAAAATGGAAGTCATTTCGTTTCTTTGTTTTTCTTTGCTTTTCAAAGGGAGGAAAAAAAAAAAAAAAAAAAAAAAAAAAAACCCGACCGACCGACCCGATTTTTGAAAAAAGGCATTCATTGGACAACCAAACAATTTTTTTTTTTTGGCCTAAGGGTGGAATATTTTTTTCTGGCTCCAGTGACATGATGTTTCTCCGGCTTTAATCTTTTGAATGTGTTTGTCACCGCTTTCATTTTCCGCGATCCAGGCTATATCTTGGACGTTCCCTTAACTCTTCCTGGGGATTTTTTCTTCCAAAAAGTTTTTAACCCCCAAAAATGTCAATTCTTTTTATTTTTATTTTTATTTTGGGGGCCCCTCTTTGTTTACGCGACCCACCAAAGACCATTCAGTCCTACCCCAAGGAAACACGTCTGAGGTGTAGAGCTGCTATTATTCTTTAAGTTAAATCTAGTTTTGTGGTTACAGGTTTGACTGTTTTGTCGGGGGGGGGGGGGTCAAAATTTATTTTGATTTGGGTTCAACATTGAATTTATGCATTTTTATACCATGGACATTGTTATCCTCCCAAAATTGTATTGTAAAATCTCAGCCAAACATAAATCAAAATAAAATATTATTTAAAGTTACTATTTACAACCTTGTCATGAAGGCTGAAAACAAAAATTAGGGGAAAATGATAACAATTAAGGGTTAAAGGTTGTCTTTTATTTCTTTTGTTTTCACCATAAAGGTGGAATAAAATTTTACCAATCACACTTTTTACTTCATCCCCTCCCCTAGACAAGAAACCGAAGCCTGTCCCCATAAATCTAGATTTAACTTAAAGAACAATACATACAATATACCTCAGACGCGTTTCCTGGGGTAGGACTAAGGGGGCTTGATCGGTAGGGTAAACAAAAGAGGGCCACTAAATGAGAAAAAAAATGACAAAATGGATATCATGGTGGTTGACAAAACTTTTTTTTGAAAAAAAAAAAAATCCCGTGAAGGGTTGGGAGAATGTTCAATATATAACCAGGGTCCCGTATGTACTAGGGTTCCATTCCATTTAAACCATTTTCTCTCTTTAAAAAAATCCCAACCAAACAAACAACAAAAAAAAATGGGGAAAAAAAAGGCAGGAAAACAAAAAAGCTACACACAATAAACGACCAAAAATAAACAAATTCGATGCTTTAGTCATTTCGTGATTATTGACCAAAAGAAATTTAGCATGTCTTGTATTAGCTATTTTACAGTTTGAGTTTAACAATCAGAAAAACATGTATCATATTACCAAATTTAAACGAAAAGAAGAATAAATGGTGCTTTTCCTGCTGATTTCTAATTTCATATGTACATGCCATCTTGTATCTCATAGATTGTAATAATGGCGTCTGTGCAAACGGCTGGTGTGAAGAAACTCTGGAAGGCTACAAATGTCACTGCTCCGTTGGATTTCATGGGAAACACTGCGACGAGAGTAAGCACATGGACAAACATGTTGTTTTTATAGCCAGCCCTATTAATAATTTCATATGAGGGAGATGGATAGGAAGAGAGAGAGAGAGTGTGTGTGTGTATGTGTGTGTGTGTGTGTGTGTGTGTGTAGGTGCATGTGGGGTTATGTGTTTGCGTTCATTGTCGAAAACAAAACTAAAAAGGGAACATGAATCTCTCTGTCTGATCGCTACTCTCTGTCTCCCCCACAAACACTCTCTCCCTCCTCTCTCTCTACGTAGACCTACCAAGGAGCTACCTCCTTGGACCTACATATATTTTTGCATCTCTATAAAAAAAAATAGCCGTTCGCGAATTTGAAAAATATAAGCTGCAGACGACAATTTTTATGGTATTAAGTTGTATTTTCGATGCAAAATAAATAAAACGAAAAATATGGACTGTGTATAGTCTCCTCAAACAAAGGAAAGTGGGGTAAAACGGACACCTTTGGGTAAAACGGACCTTCCTATTTTCTCAACAGTACGCAATAATATTATACCTAAACCCAAATCCAGTAATTTTGATTACTTTTAAAAGAAAAGTTTCGAGAAGCCGTCATCCAATATTAATAATATGTCATTTTCGATTCATATTTCGTATAAACGTAAGGATGTCTAATGAGTATTCCATATCAGTGTTTGTTCATCCGGTACACAATATGGAAATAAGGATAAGGTTTGATATTCTCACATATGCATATTTTTCAGTTTCAGGTTCTACCCCATTAACAGCTACAATTGCATGTGTCTCGCTGACATTTAACGGATCGTGCTACAACTTCAGCTCTAGCGAGATGAAGGTGAATCATAGTTCGGCGATTTCGGCATGTTCTGAATACGGATCTCATCTGGTCTACATCGGGTCCCAGGAGGAACAAGACTTCATCATGGATAATAAGGCCTCCGGGAGCTACTGGATTGGACTGACCTGCAGTTCTCCTTGTGTATCTCCCACGTGGTTAGATGGATCAAGTCTGACATTAAACAAAACATTGAGTCATTCTTTCGACGAGGGGGGAGAGTGCATAAGAATTGTGACAAAAGGAAATTGGATCGATCGGATTTGTTCCAGAGAATTTAAATACATTTGCGAAAGAGAAATCCACGAATAGGTTTGTCACGGTTAAGACCGCTAAAGTAAAGACATTGCGTTATTTAGAAGGGCAATTCCATGAATTATGGGGACATTTTCAATAAAAGAAGTCAGTCTCCTAAGTAAATTATTAAATTTATCACTAATCTAATGCCATGGATGTTCGAGAACAACAAAGGTCTTTCATATTCAATATATATAAATAAAAAAAAAGTCATTTTCGTTAATATCGTCAAGATCTCAAACCATCATGTGGGACTGGGGACTATAAATTTCACTAAAATGCAATCTACACAATATTCGTTTAATATTTCTCCTTGCAAATTTCGCTAAAAGAAAAAGGATTATCACATTTCCATATTTCACAGGCTATTGTCATATTTGATTGATTACCAGGGGGTGAAATGACCTCTAGAAGTTCACTAGACAAATGTAACGTAACTAACTGTAACGTAACTAACCATTTTTTGTTGTTTCTACAGAAAATTATCAAGCTATTCATGAAATATAGTATATCACATGACTTGCCAACTCATCAGCAATAGCATGAATGTCACAGTTTGTTTTAGATGAACGTAGTTTCGAGGAATTTTATGGTCAAAGTCAGTCCCCCCAAAACCATGTCCATTTTGAAATATGCCTCATAGTTCTCTTTGATGATGTGAAGTCGGGTTGGTCTATAGGTATTAACACTACGAAAATTGGAAAATAATATCAAAGCATCTTCACGTAGAAGCCATCCTTAGCGAACATTGTACCATAATATGTAACGAAACTAATCATGGAATTGCCCAGAAGATATTTCATATTTTGGTTTTGTTCAAGTGTCTTAAAAACTAGACTAAAGTACGAAATGGTTGTTGCTTTGTTAGGCAAAGCGCGCTAAAACGGTTTTTGATTATCATGTAAATAGACAACGCCCGAATAAAAATTGATTCGTGTGCTTCACACGTATGTTTGTAGCGGCCGCACTGAGCGGATCGCCTTGTTGAAAAGAATCACTGCACCTGTTCCATGAACAATGCCGCGCGCACGCCTGACCTTAAAGCTCATGTATAGTTTTGGGAGAACATATTTTTTGCTTTACTTCCATAGCAGAATAATATGAATTAATACCTCAAATAACCTCTGTGTTCAAAATTATTTGTTATAAAATCCACTCTAAGACCTGAATTTAGCAACAAAACTGTGTAAATCGATTTGTTTCTGGGCCGTGCCTAAACAGGATCACACTGGGGAGAGTGCAATGTGCAGTGGTTTGTGTGCAAAGTATATGCTATTGATACACAGACTGATACACACAGAATGCCCACACGCCATACCAGTCAGCAGTGGTGTGGCATGCCCAGAGTTCTGGGGTGAGAGTGAAGGAAGTATGGCCTCATTTTGATGAATATCTCCCCATGTTTATGCTAACTATAACATATCATGAAAAGACATGCATGGCACATGGTTATATTACTTGCCCATGTATTGATATGTTATTGGGACAATATTAGGACAAGTTGAGTAAGTTTTTGAAAAATGCAATTTTCTCTACAACAACTATACTTGGGCTTTAATGAATATTCATGATGCATAGTCCCACACAATGTATTTTGTGTATGTAATTAAACGACGTCAAGGCCACTCTAATCCTAGATTTACATAAAACCACACAAATACATCTTTACCAAATATCACAACAACATCGTATATATACTATCAAATAAGATACAAGGTACAGGATAGGCACAGAAATTCAGAGAAGACGACAAATTGGTGAAAGTTAGTAGTTCCAAAAATCAAATTATGATAGTAGCCTTGCTTCAATTACGTCAATCATCAAATGAGCATTTAATTGCCTTTGGAGCCTGATTACCTAAATCGTTTACTTAGATGGAAATTTTAGGAGATAACATGACCAAATGCGTAAGTAGAACAGTTTAAATCTCAATATATATTTTACTGAAAATTTTAAGAAATTATTTCAACCTTGGAGAAAGGCAAAGAGAGACAATAATCAGTGGCCTCTTGCGCCCATGCCTATATATCTGTCAAGATGTCCCCGCCTTCAGTGTGCCCATTGGTTGTGTATATAACGAACATACGTGTTCAGCGTGTAAAGGGGCATTGCGTTGTATGATTTTAAGGAGAGCAGACGCTTCCTTTTTGCTTCCCCCGGACAATTACCCC
>CALNVZ010003434.1:35826203-35865098 GCA_940671915.1 Paracentrotus lividus | reverse complement strand
AGCCGGGGGCCCCGGAGGACATATTACCCCCGAGGACAATTAGCCCCCGGACAATGTTACCGCCACGAGGACAACTTAAACCCCCGGGACGATTACCCTCGCTAGGACAGATTACACCCCCGGGACACTGTACGCCCCCGGAGGCAATTACGCCGCCGTTGGGGGGGTGGGGGGGCGGGGACAATTACAGCCTGGGACATTACCGGGCCCGGGAGGGACGACTAACCGCCCGGGACAACTGACCGGCCCCGAGGACAAGTTACCCCCACGACACTTTACCGGCCCGGAGCATTACCGGGCCCGGTTCGAAGCTCGCGTGGCGGGCGGAGGGGCGGCGGCGCGCAGCGGCTCGCGGGCCGGCCCGGAGGGGATGGACAAGTTAACCGCGCCCTCACGAGCAATTGATGTATGGAAGTCAAGCGGCGCCCATTTGGGTCTCGCCGGGTGTCGCAGGTTTTCTAAATTATTTCACTTGATCTTATCATAATGAATCTCTCTTTCTCCTTGCTCTTTCTCACTTTCTTCTTTTTTCCTTGTTCCCCCCCCTTTTTTTCACCTTCTGCGCCATGAAAATGGGGGGGGGGGGGCTTGTGCCCCAAGCCCCCCCGTTGGATACTCATATATGCATCAGAAAATATGTAACAGCGCGCCTCAATACTTACCTTTATTTTCATAGAACAAGAATTAAAATTCATGAAGGACACAAATACATACGATAATCACACATGTTGAATATCTCTGATTCCAACTGATATGATTTTTAATTATTTTTGTTAATTTCACGAAAAATGGATAAAACCTTGTCCGAACCATGGTTTCTAAGGCAGCAATAAAGGTCATAATTATAACTCCATAAATTAACAAATAAAGTGAAACAATAAACTAAAGCTTAAAATAAGGTTAATCGTAAAATTAAATATCATACACACAGAAAAAATAAGTGTCAAAGCGACACGATCAGTGGCTCGTGATGACCAGACACAATAAAGAGTCACATTTCCTATCTGAAGGAGTCGACATGACTCTACGGAGTCAGCATAAAACACCATGCAGAGTCACGTGATCCACTGTGACTCGAGTTTGCAGTGCTAATCAGAGTCACAGATTTCCTCTATTGAGTCAGCATGACTCTTTTAGTGTCACAATCTTATTTGACTATAGAAAGGAGTCGGGAAAAAGGTATCATAGAGAGTCTCTGTGACCCTCTATAATCCTCATGATTCAAGAAAGTAACAATCAGAGTCGGATGTCTCCTTTTGGTGTCTAAATAACTCTTTCGAAGAGTCACTTTTGTATGACTTATGAGAAGAGTCAGGGAAAGATATCTTAGAGTGTCTCTTTGACCCTCTATAATCCTCATGATTTGAAAAAGTAACAATAGAGTCGGCATCTCGTCTTTTTGTGTCTACATAACTCTTTCGAAGAGTCACTTTATATGATATTGAAAGTGCAGGAAAGAGTACATGAGTCTTTGTGACCCTTTAAATCCTCATGTGATCGAAAAAGTAACAATCAGGGTCGGATTTCTCCTTTTTGGTGTCCAAATAACTCTTTTCGAAGAGTCACTTTTATATGACTATTAAAAAGAGTCGGGAAAAAGTATCATAGAGAGTCTTTGTGACCCCCTATAATCCTCATGATTTGAAAAAAGTAACATTCAGAGTCGGGATTTTTCCTTTTTGGTGTCGAAATAACTCTTTCGAAGAGTCAGTGTTATATGACTATTGAAAAGCGTCAGGAAAGAATCATGGAGAGTCTCTATGACCCTTATGATCCTCATGATCTGCAAAGTAACAATCAGGGTCAGGTTTTCTTCTTTTTGGTGTCCAAATAATCTTTTCAAAGAGTCACTTTTATATGACTATTAAAAGAGTGGGAAAAAGTATCATAGCGGAGTCTTGGTGACCCTCTATAATGCTCATGATTTGAAAAAAGTAACAATCAGATTCGGCATGTCTCCTTTCTGGTGTCTAAGTAACCTTTAAAGAGTCATTATATGATTATTGAAAAGTGTCAGGAAAGGGTATCATGGAGAGTTTTTGTGACCCTTTATAATCCTCATGATCGGAAAAAGTAACAACCAGGGTCGGGATTTCCCTTTGGTGTCCAAATAACTCTTTCGAAGAGTCACTTTTATATGACTATAAAAAGAGTCGGGAAAAAGTATCAAGGAGTCTTTGTGAACCCCTATATCCTCATGATTTGAAAAAGTAACATTCAGAGCGGGATTTCTCCCTTTTTGGGTGTCGAAATAACTCTTTCGAAGAGTCAGTGTTATATGACTATGAAAAGCGTCAGGAAAGAGATCATGGAGAGTCTCTATGACCTTTATGATCCTCATGATTTGAAAAAGTAACAATCAGAGTCGGCATGTCTCCTTTTTTGGTGTCTAAAATACTCTTTCGAAAGAGTCACTTTTATATGACTATGAAAAGTGTCAGGAGAGAGTATCATGGAGAGTCTTTGTGACCCTTTAAAATCCTCATGATCGGAAAAAGTAACAATCAGGGTCGGGATTTCTCCTTTTGGTGTCCAAATAATCTTTCGAAGAGTCACTTTTATATGACTATAAAAAGAGTCGGGAAAAAGTATCATAGAGAGTCTGTGTGACCCCCTATATTCCTCATGATTTGAAAAAGTAACATTCAGAGTCCGGGATTTTTCCTTTTTGGTGTCGAAATAACTCTTTCGAAGAGTCAGTGTATATGACTATTGAAAAGCTCAGGAGATAGTATCATGGAGAGTCTTTGTGACCTTTATAATCCTCATGATCGGAAAAACACATCAGGGTCGGGATTTCTCCTTTTGTGTGTCCAAATACTCTTTCGAAGAGTCACTTTGTTGACTATTAAAAAGAGTCGGGAAAAGTATCATAGAGAGTCTTTGTGACCCCCTATATTCCTCATGATTGAAAAAGTAATAATCAGAGTCGGGATTTCCTCTTTTGTGTCGAAATAGGCGAAGAGTCAGTGTTATATGACTATTGAAAGTGTCAGGAGGGTATCATGGAGATCTTTTGGACCCTTATAATCCTCATGATCGGAAAAAGTAACAATAAGGTCGGGATTTCTCCTTTTTGGTGTAACAAATAACTTTTCGAAGAGTCACTTTTATATGATTATTAAAAGAGTCGGGAAAAAGTATCATAGAGAGTCTTGTGACCCCTATATTCTCATGATTTGAAAAAGAACATTCAGAGTCGGGATTTCCTTTTTGGTGTCGAAATAACTCGTTTCGAGAGTCAGTTTATATGACTATGAAAAGCGTCAGGAAAGAATATCATGGGAGTCTTTATGACCCTTTATGATCTCATGATCGGCAAAGTAACAATCAGAGTCGGCATGTCTCCTTTCTGGTGTCTAAGTAACTCTTCGAAGAGTCACTTTATATGACTATTTAAAGGAGTCGGGAGAAAGTATCATAGAGGGTCTCTGTGACCCTATATAATTCAAATCTGGTCGAGTATAGAAAATCACATATTTTTTTTTTCAATTGGATTCATAAAATTAAGGACAATTTTGTTAAAGAAGGATTTTATATGTAGGACTGTTTATTGTACATTTAGGTTTTCCTTTGTTAGTGACCTTATTTCTATGCAGCTTTGGTATGTTAGTGTCAGCTTTCACACCATTTCCTCTTTTGACTTCAACCCTCTTCTCTATCATTTCCATTGCTATTCAATGCTTCATTCATTACATTCCACATCTGATTCTTTTGTTCAACATTCTTATTACAAATCATCTCATTTATTCATCTACATCTTCTATCTCTTATTGGTTTATTCTTATGAATTGGACTTTTACATTTTGAGTTGGTTCCTTTTCCATCTCTTTATTTCTATTGGTTAATCTGACTTAATTTGAATATGTATATGTATATATCTTTGCTGATGTGGCCAAGTAGCCCTTGATAAACAGTGCACTTCAGACTTCATCAAGTTAAGTTGTATTTATTTCGTGCCTTGTTCCTGTTCCGGTTTTTGAATCTTTCGTTGCTGTCATCTCAGGGACAAACGCGTCGACCCCCCCCCCAAACCAAGATGTTAGATGACAACTCATGAGTCTTCCTTATTTGACCCCTAGAGGAGTCTAGCATAGGGAGTTTAGATGACACCTCATTGGAGTCTAGCCCACTTGACCCCTCCAGGAGTCTTAACATGCATTGACTCTTTATTGGGAGTCATCTCGGAAATGCTCAACCCCCAGAGGAGTAATGAGGAAACCATATCAGAGTCTACCCGTCCTAGACTCCTACAGGAGTCCATTATACTTGGACCCAAGGAGGGGTTTAATGACACCCATATTAGGGTACCCACTCACTTCATTGGAGTCTACCCACTTGACACTCCAGGAGTCTAACATCCACGACTCTTCTTGGGAGTCATCTCGCGACAAATGCTAAACCCCAAAATGGAGTTTAAGACAAAACCATATCAGAGTCTACCACCTTAGACTCCTAGCGAGTCCAGCATACGTGAGCCCAGAGGCAGTTTAGATGACACTGCATAAAGGGTTCCCACTGCACTTCATTGGAGGTGTGCCACTTGACCCTCCAGGAGTCTTAACATGCATGACTTTTATTGGGGAGTCATCCGGACAAATGCCAAGCACCCCGAGGATATAGAGAACATAGCAGAGTCTACCACCTTCACTCATACAAGGATTCAAGCATACTTGACCACGGAGTTTAGATACACCGTATTCAAGGTACCGCACTGCACTGCTATAGGGGAGTCTTGGCATAGGAATCCAATTCTCTTCAAAGATCACCGTGAAGACTGAAGAGTACAGATGACACCTTAGAGGCTATGTGCACACCACATGACTCTTTGGGGTTTAGCATTTGTCCGAGATGACTCTCAACAAGAGGTCATGCGCATGTTAGACTCCTGGAGGGGTCAAGTGGACACACTCCAATGAAGTGCAGTGGGAACCCTTTATACTGTCATCTAAACTGCCTTTGGGTCCAAGTATGCTGGACTCGCTAGGAGTCTAAGGTGGTAGACTCTGATATGGTTTTTGTCTAAAATCCATTTGGGGGTTTAGCATTGTGTGGAGATGACTCCCAAGAAGAGTCGTGCATGTTAGACTCCTGGAGGTGTCAAGTGGGTAGACTCCAATGAAGTGCAGTGGGTAACCTTTAATATGGTGTCACTAAACTCCTCTTGGGGTCCAGTATAATGGACTCTGTAGGAGTCTAAGTGGTAGACTCTGATATGGTTTCCTCTATACTCCTCTGGGGGGTTGAGCATTTGTCCGAGATGACTTCCAATAAGAGTCATGCATGTAGACTCCCTGCAGGGGTCAAGTGGGTAGACTCCAATGAGGTGTCATCTAAACTCCCTATGCTAGACTCATCTAAGGTCAAATAAGGAAGACTCCGATGAGGTATCATCTAAACTCGGGTTTGGGGGGTCGAACGTTTGTCTCTGAGATGACATCAAGAGAGTCTAGCATTTGACTCCAGTTGGAGTCAAGAAGGTAGACTCCCACGAGGTGGTTATCATAAACTCCTGGAGGTGTCAAGTGGGTAGACTCCAATGAAGTGCAGTGGGTACCCTTTAATATGGTGTCATCTAAACTCCTCTTGGGTCCAAGTATAATGGACTCCTGTAGGAGTCTAGAGGGTGGTAGACTCTGATATGTTCCTCTATACTCCTCTGGGTTTGAGCATTGTCCGAGATGACTCCCAATAAGAGTCATGCATGTTAAGACTCCTGGAGGGGTCAAGTGGGGTAGACTCCAATGAGGTGTCATCTAAACTCCCTATGCTAGACTCCTCTAGGGTCAAATAAGGAAGACCTCCATTTGAGGTGTCATCTAAACTCGTGTTTGGGGTCGAACGTTTGTCCTGAGATGACACTCGGAGAGAGTCCAGTATGTTTGACTCCAGTTGGAGTCAAGAAGGTAGACTCCCACGAGGTGTCATCTAAACTCTGGTTTGGGGGTTGAACGTTTGTCCCTGAGATGACACTCGAAGAGAGTCTAGTATGTTTGACTCCAGTGGAGTCAAGAAGGTAGACTCCCACGAGGTGTCAGTTGTACTCCAATTAAAGATCTGCTTTAACCAATTTAAGTGTGCGTCTCAGGGACAGGCTGGACTCTTGAAAAGGGTCACTTAGACACTTATTTTTTCTGTGTGTACAATAAGTTATTCATTAGGCCCAGATTACCGCCAATAGAAACCATGGTTTCGGACCATGTTATTTTGCAGAATCCACCGGTGGGAATATGAGGGCCAGTTTACATATTTTCTGATGCATATAATGTTGATCCAACGGGGGCTTGGGGTGCAAGCCCCCCCCCCCTCCCATTTTTTCATGGCGCAGAAGGCGGCCGCTAAACAAATCAAAAAAAAGGGGATGGAGGGGTTGGAGGTGGTGTGGTCGAATGGATAGTTCGGCGGACTGACGATCACAAGGTACGCGGTTCGAATCCCGTCCATTCCTCTAATGTCCTTTGGCAAGTTATCGATCTGCAATTTGCCAGACTTGACCAAGTAAGGTTATTGGGTACCGGTAGGAAGAAATTCCTCGAATGGACTAAAGCCGCCTTATAAGGGCAGCTATAGCCGGGTAATAATATTAGCTGCGCCCTGAATAGTTTACTAGATTGGTCGCGCATTATAAACGCTTAATATTGATATAATTATTAAAATTATTATTAAAGAAAGAGAAGAAAAAGTAAAAATAAGAAAGTGTGTGAGACAGAGAGAGAGACAGAGAGACAGAGAGAGAAAAGGAGAAAGATAAATATAAAAGAGAAAGCCATTAAGATAAGATCAAGTAGGAAATAATTAAAAAACTTGCGACACCAGGTGAGACTCACAATGGCGGCTTGCCGCTGTCCAACACAATTGCGGTTGGAAGGCGGGGGGGGGTAATTGTCCGGGGGTAACTGTCCGCGGTAAATGTCCTCGGGGCAATTGTCCAGGGGTATTGTCCTCGGTGGTTGTTGTTCCTGGGGGTTAATTGTGCGAGGGTAATTGTCCTTGGGGTAATTGTCGGGGGCCATTGTTCCGGGGTAATTGTTCCGGGGGTATTGTCCTTCGGGGTAATTGTCCGGGGGTAGTTGTCCTGATACGAAATATAAAAGAGAAGAGAAAGAGAAAGTCATTAAGATAAGATCGATTAGAAAATAATTCATAAACCTGCGAAGAGACTCACAATGGGCGCACTTGATTCCAACATCAATGCCTGTGAGGGGGCAATGTGCCGGGGGTAATTGTCCTCGGGGGTTGTTGCTCGGGGGTAATTGTCCGGGGGGTAATTGTCCGGGGGGTTAATTGTCCCGGGGGGTAATGTCCTCGGGTATTGTCCTCAGGGGTAATTGTCCGGGGGGTAATTGTCCGGGGGGTAATTGTCGGGGGGTAATTGTCCTCGGGGGTAATGTCCTGGGGGTAGTTGTTGCGGGTAATTGTCCGGGAGTAATTGTCCTGATACGAAAATAATATAATATCTATAATTCAAACAAGCACAAATTTGAATTAAATATCTATTCAAGAGTTTAAGGGCTTTGATGATTTCGAATGATATCTTAAAGTTAAAGATTTTCAACATTTTAAGCAAATTCCAGACATAGTAAGATCATTGTAGTTTAAAACATTGAATACATATATGCCCATATACCTGCAACATGCAGTTAATATGGGCACTTTGGTGATTACGTCAACATTTGAATATTGTAGAACGGAGGGGGTTTGTGATAATTGTTTTTCTCATCATGTAACTGGTGGACATTTGCCTCAAAGAATTAGCGTGCGGGCGTGCGTTGCGCTCCTATAACACGTAAATTTGGTTATGAAATTATTTAATGATGATTAAAACTGTGGTAAGGCTGAACCCCTATTTAGCTAATAGAAATAACCGCTTTGCACTCCATCGAGCAGCGAGACCACTCGCCTGTGACCGATATGTAAACAAACCGAACTCATGAACGGTGAGAGTGAACGGACGCGCACAGAGGCAAATGCCAAAAATAGGCAAATTTTACGTAATGGACAATAATATTAAAGTTAGAGCATTATTATTTATTCATATAAACAAAGATATAAAGCTGTGTGTCGACTTTGGAATTTTATGCAAATTATGCAAATGAGCTTAGGTGGCCAATATTACCTGCATGTACCCTACAAATAATTGGATCTTCGCCTGATGATGAGAATTCATGCATTGCTAGGAAGGGGAATTAAAAAATACACTCTAGCGGAATAAGGCTCCAAAGATATTGGCATACCCAAATTCGAAATAAAATGACTTAAATTGCACATTATGAAGAAACTGATGAAATACTAAGAATTAAGGGTTGGAAGAAATAAAACATGTTCCATGATGCATATAGCGACCTAAAAAAGAATATTTCGTTTGATTATTGTCTCTTTTTTTTTCTTTTCTTTTTTTGAGCAAAAATTTTTGCCTTATAAATTAAATTTCCTTCACTAGCTGATGATCACTGCCCCAAAGAAAATGCAAGTGCGATGCGCCAGTGAAAACCCCATTAAATTTATGGTCTATAAAACCCTTTCTTAATATGATAATTCTAAAACATACGAGCGCGAAGCGCGGCGCAAAATTGTTTCATAGGGATCTGAAAACAAAGTATTGCGTTAATCAATGTTTGTCATAAATTGAAGGGTGCGCATCGTAAAAAATATCTTGATAAAAAGCCGAAAGTGTGTTTATTTCCATCACACTTATCTTTTGGATAGGTGGGCATATACAAAAGCTTGTCCAAAATGATTAGAAGAAAAAAAATGTTAAGCCTTGAAAATGATCATTGTGAGACTGCCCCAGGCACCTTGCCTAAGAACTGACGGAGCGTATCGGCCTTAGTACGCTTGAACCTATAAGGTAATTACGAAAAGTAGTTATGGATATTGTTATGCATAAGCTGCCCATTCTTTCCATAACCTGTGTAAATGAAATTAAACTCACTGACATGAATACATACAATACAATCATATTTAAAATCGATCTTCGGTATATTCATTTGATAGGTTGTTACTGTTTTCTAGGCATTAGAAAGTCTTCTTGATTGATTGATCGGCATATCATGTGGTTAATTTATACAATTACCCGTTGGAGAGCGGGGACCGGGTAAACCCGGGTCCCGTCTAACACACTCATGGACGGGAACCGGGTATACTCGGTTCCCCAATGATCACATCTTTATCACCAAATACCTCCTGAAATTCACTTTTTGCACTACTCTTGTTGAATTTTGCTATACACAGTAGTTAATTTATGAAAAGAGCGATATGTTCTAGTGAAAAAATGTCATAACTATTTGACATAATTTATAATAAGCTTTTAAAATAGCTGTATTTCTAGGCACTCATGAAGAATTGCGTCAACCAGTGTATATCAGTTCCATCAGCGATTTTTAGCTTTTTCGGTTTCGCTGATCCTCCTTTGTACTTCTTTTATTGTTAGCCCAATGACAATTCAATGGATCAGCGGGAGAGGTGTGAGTGATTTTCTAACATGGGCGCGCACACACAAAACCCGGATGTATCTGGAGATATAAAGGTATCAATCAGTGGCTGTAATTAGCCAGCGCTTCCAGTGGCTTAGCTGAGAAGAAACTATTCTTTCAAATTAGAGAACAGGTCGATATCTAACACAAAATGACTAACAATATCTAACCCCCAATCAGTACCTCAAAAGAAGAGGATAGTACGGCTTAGTTTGAAGTTTGTAAGAAATGAAAAGAAAGAGTAAGGAGAGAGTGTCTTCAGAATCAAGTCGGCAACCAAAGGACTGAATTCATTTGTTTCCTCTTTGTAACTAAAACACATAGGTCCATCTAGGCCATGGTAGGCCTATAAGAAATTCAATACATTCAATAAAAGATCTTTAAATAGGGATAACACTAAAAAAAAGCACAATGTGTTCACCTTGGTTCCATACTAATTATGGTGTGAACATTTTCTTTCAGGCCAAGACAAGAGAGCCTACTCACAGTAACTCAGTTTACAAACGGGTAGAATGCTTTTCTTGTCACGATATTATTATCTTTTCTATGTAGTAATATCGAGTTTGACTCGATGTAGAATATGCAATCATGTAGTGATAGAGGGCATTGAGAATAAGAACACCAAAAACATTATAGAAAAAATATATATATTTAAAAAAAACCAAGCTTCGCTTCTAAGGTCCATTACCAGCGTGCGATTAGGCTGGCATTAGCGATAACCAGAGCCCGCACACCGGACATGGTCGCTCCTCTTTTTAATCTCGTCTCCAGTAATGAATCAGGCCAAGCTCTTAGAGATGAAATTCTTCTTACTCGACAGACGTCAGCTTTCAAAGCGAAACACTGTGTTCTGTATAGTACTGTGAATATTGTTCTAATGAGTAAGCACAAATGATTTTGTTTATTGCTATTACAATAAATTAGACATAATCAATTTACTTGGGTTTCACACTGATAAATTTTGAAAATAAAAGTAATCACGTTTGGTGGATGGTCTTATGAAATTTCGGAAAAGTGTTTTTTTTTTTTTAAAATTTTTTTTTTAAAGTATGATTAATACCGATATGATTGTGTTGATGATTAAATCAATTAAACATTTAGAGTCACGCTGAAACTATAAACTTCTTTAATTGTCAAAGTCGTTGCTTTTTCTTGAATCTGCTAAGCATTATTTTTTTCATGCAACCATCGGAGGTGGTATTTTTGGTATAACGTAGTTGCAATCAATAGCCATACAATAAAAACACTTTTATACCAGCAACACTAGGTGGGGGGGGGGGTGGAGTCCAAAATCCAATCAAAATTTGTTCGCTGCTGCTCAGATGAACTGAAACATCTAATTCCACCTGAAGACAAAAAATTAATTATCAACCCCATATGGATATCACCTACGCTAGTATCTGCTTGTCCACTACTTTCTTTGCCCTTTTCTGGCAGGACAAACTTTCGATGAAATAAGAAAGGTATATATTTCTGTTTTTGAGACACAGTCGCATTTATTTAATTGAATTGATGTTATATCTATTAATAACAATTCCATTCAAACAAATTATTCTGAATGAATTTTCTGGATGTCTTGTTGTCGCAAAACTAAGAGTAACTCTGAAACTAAATTTGAAATAATCAAAAATGTAATTATGTCGCTTTGATTACAGGCTAGAGAGAAGGAAATTTGTATTTTTCGTGAGGCTGGTATTTTCAACCATATTCTGTGTGTCCTTTGGTAAGCATCATTCACACAGTATTCACATGTCGGGGGCGTCTCTTTTAGAGATGTAGGGTGCAGGTGCGAAACTAGGATTCCGTAGGGAGTTGGGGGGCGAAATTCGAATTTCTAATTTTGGTATACCAAATTTTTTTCCGGTTAGTACGTTGGCCGAGCAAAAAGGGTAAACTCAAAAAATGTTACGTCACACTGGCCTAATTTTTGTATGCTACTACTACTGCATATGGCGCTTTAGATATTAAGGAATTTCTTCCTACCAGTACCCATTTATCTCACTTGGGTTGAGTTATATCAATTTTGTAGTTAACCCTTTGCTTGCCACATTAGTTTTTAGCATAAACAGTTGACTTTTCTTTTAATTATTCACTGAAAACCTAAACGGGTAGACCGACTAGCTTTAAAGCTAGTCGTAATGATGCCTGGACTTACTAGCTTTATAAGCTAGTCCAGCACGACGGACTAGTTTTCCTTCAACACAATCCGGTTATTACGGACTAGCTATTCCGTCAAGTTAGTCGGTCACGACGGACTAGTTTTAAAGCTAGTCCGTCGTGACCGACTGGTTTGACGGACTAGCATAAAAGCTAGTCGTAGTGATGCCCAGACTGACGAGCTTTTGTGCAGGACTAGCTTTACAGCTAGACGTTAAAGGCAATCCAGCACGGAGTCGCTAAGCTAAAACGAGGACTGAAGATGCGATCTGTGTGCAAGCCGCCATTGTTCCACGAATCATTAATCGAAGAGCATAGCTTAATTTGCATACGGTTTTTATGCAACACACGCCAGCCAATCGCGACGCGCTGCATTAGCGTAAAAGCGGTTTTGTGTGTAGAGCAAGCACTGTATCAATCAGTGTTCTCGTGCATCCAAACATGCGAGCAGCCGAATCAATGCCGAACAAACTTGGCTCATGACTTCGGCAATCGTTCGGGGCGTTCTAGCTTCGTGTTTGGACCAGCGCTAAGAGTCGCACATCGTTGGTATGAATGGGCATCTTGCAATGTTCGTTACCGGGTGCGTACGTATTTGAACTCCCTCTACACTATGAGGAACGGCGATCTTGTAAGATGTCAAAACAAGTCGCGTCGCGCTTGTCTGTCGCGATGTTCTTGCTTTCTGTCTTGACCGACTAGCATTACGGACTAGCTAATATGGCTTCATCAGCTTGTCAGAGACGTCAAATCTGAAATATTAGAGGACATTTTAAAGATACGATAAAAAAAACATGTATTTTTCACAGGAATTCAGGCCAAAAACATTTCATATTATGTAGTAAATCAGAAGACGACATGAATAAATACAGTCGACTGACGAGCATCAAGTGTACGGACCAGCTTTAAAGCTAGCTGTCAAGTTGAGAGATTATATTCAGTTGTATGCTAGTCCGTCTCGACGGACTTACATGACGGACTAGGTTTAAAGCTAGTCCGTCCACTGACGGACGAGGTAGGTTGGTCAGTGTTAAAAATAGTAGAACTGTTAAATAATCATTCCACAAGACAACGGTGCTTGCGATATAATTAGTTTTCAAAATCAGCTGCGCCAACCATTACAGAAAAATTTATTATTACGATACTATAGGTTGATACGTACAATCGTGACTGAAGTCTTACTTGTGCAGGCAAAAACATGTAGGTAATACCTTCCAGAGATATTGGAGTGGACTGAATTCTAACTTACAGTATACATGTATGAGAATATATGTGACTTTTTTTGGGTAATGAGCTCACAGTATAAAGTATGTTTCTTCATGACAGCATTGTCATCAGTTGTATCGGATTTGCACATGGACACAGGCAGGACTAATCAGCGATGGGTTGACCTAATTACTGTACCCCATGTTCCATCATGTAAAGAGAAGCAACACCCTAATGGAATATGGTGGCAGACCATCCAAAAAATTCTTCGTGTGCCATCCTGCTGTTACCGAATTCCTTCAGAAGAACATGGAAAAAGAGACCCCAGGGGTGCATGTATGTGTAGATTCCCAGGTGATTATGATATTAAAAGTCGATTTAAAATTTCTAATGCCGAGGAGGGGTGGGAGGGGGGTAGAGGTGTAATCAGTATAAATGGGGGCGTCATACGTGAACAAAGACGCCATACTTTGCATTGTTATTATGTACACTCCGTGGTGATAAAGCCTCTCCTATTATGTGTTATATTCCATCGTTACCGTTTTAGTGTTGTTATGTATTATATATAAAACAAAAAGAAAGTTCCCCCTATTCAGATATCAATAATTTTTTTTAAACCAAGAGAAGTGAAAAAAATATAATTATATGTCATTGCAGTGAATTCAATTAGCTACCATGGGAGCGAATTACTGACAAAATCACTGAGGACATGCTTCAGTGAGCAATGGTCCGAATGCAAAAATGTCATGAACGGGAGACCGTGATTTCGATCCCCGGTCGAGTCATACCAAAGACTTAAAAAAATGGGGACCTCTGCCTTCTAGCAGGCGCTCAGCATTTGGAATGGAGAGGGGTAATAATAACATTATGTTATCAGGGCCCGCTGGGAGACCAGTTCATTAAGAGCTGAAGTGGCTACCCTGGGTAAATAAGTTGAATATTATTATTATTATTAATTATGGGTGAGCATGCCAGCAAAAATTGTCCAAACTGGATGATTTACTTCTTGCCATGGTATAGGTGAAATCAATATGATGGAAATTCTGTTTTTGGAAGTGTATGCAACGAATATCTGTTCGTTCACGGTTGAATGAACAATCAAAATGACAAAAAATGGCCATTTTAGAAATTACGAAGAGTATTGCAGTAATTTTATGCACTAGAAATCATCTCAATAACAATTTTTTTTAATGTTTTATTCTTTGGGCACGTGTCAATGATCATATGGCATTTATTTTAAAAAAAAATCATGCTTCAGTGAGTTACGTGAAACTGGGGGAAAGCCCTTTTTTTCATGTATGGACTTAAATCAAAATTCTTACTTGACTGAATATAACCAATTCTTGTCAAAGTGTACCTTGTGGTTTTATTTTCACAGAAATTCCCGATGTTTCAATATAAACAGTCTGTGTAAAAAAAAATTGAAAATGTACAGGGTTGAAATCTTTTCAAATTGAGGTGTGTATGTGGTACCAAATAAAAAAAAATCCTTTTCGGATGCGCTTTGTTCTGTATAATTTGCTTTCGGTAAAACAAAAGTTAATGCTAAATTTTTTTGCGACGAGGAACACATCTGAAATTACGCACTTCTGTTGTTCTGGGAGCGCTGAATTCATGGCTATTATGCGAAACCTACACAAAGGCATGGGACGGGCGTTGCGAAAAAGGGATTTTTTCTTGATTGTAGAGAACTAGCCATATCTCAAATATTACAGCACCAAATGTGATGAAAAAAAAATGCAGAAGAAATTCTTGATTTTCCTGAATTTATGAAAATACCAAACAATACCAGGTAGTATCAATCTTCATAACTATAAAAAAAAATGGTTTCCACTTGTACCATTTTATTTGACACAGTACGTACATTAATCTCCCAATTCACAGATGTGATACAAACCTCTGGTAAACGGCTGGTGCGAGAGATTATGGAAGGCTACAAATGCCACTGGCTAATGGGGATTTTAGATGGAAACACTGCAATAGTAACTACAAAACAAAACTTGGTACAAATCGTTTGGGCTGATTCTTTGAATTTTTGTATTGATTGATTGTTGATTTTTTTAAAATTATTTATTCAGTATAGTTTATCATTATTGATTTCTTATTATTGTATTATTATTATTATATTTATTCTTTTTAATATTTATTTATATTTATTATTTTATTATTATTATTATTATTATTTTATTTTATTTATATTATTTATTATTATTTTTTTGGGGGGGCACTCATAAAAAGATACATGTTTGATTAGTGGAAAATATTCGGATGCCCCCTATTCTTAAATCATGGTCCGCCTATGCACTGTGACTAAATCTACCTGAGTTGTGTGAGATCAAGAAGGTGTTCCTGGTTAAAGTGCCGTGATCTACCATTCCCTTGGAAAATCACACCAAAAAACAAACAAACAAACAAAGAACAAACAAACAAACAAACACAGTGGTTCATTTAGCATGAACTATTTTTTATTTCTTTTGAGCGTGTCATGTATTTAGATTGTTTCGTTTAATAATTTTATACATATATATTTTGGCCAAAAGACATCTATATATTATTATTTATTTTTTTTTTGGTGGGGGGGGGGGCACACGAGAGAAATGATCTTGGAGTGTGTCAGAGAGACCCTAAATGAGAATATTCAATCTTACCAAAACTATATATACCCCACCTAAAGAGGCGGGCTCACACGATGCGACCTGCTGGGTGTGATTTTTACAAATGGTTATTTTATGAGAAGTAACATGTAAAAGAACAATGTAATCGGAATTTTGTTCCAATGCGAGCCTTTAATGAGAGGTAAAAGGTAATTACCTTAAATCGCAAGATTGCAGTGACGTAACTGCGAATTTGGAACAATAAATTTTATACAGAGAAGGGGGGTTCGCAAATCGCCGTGAAATTCAATTATGGTATTCATAGGAATACCCCAACTTTGGACATTAGGGAATTTCCATGTTTTGAATGTTTGTATCAAATAATTTTTTAACGTTTTCCTGAAAAATCGCACAGCAGCAAGTGGGATCGTGTGAGCCCGCCTTTAAAGAGAAATCGTATCTTCTTTTGTTTCAATTTAGATGTGGATGAATGTGCTGATATACTGACGAATGCGACGACACAAACGGAGGTTGTACCAACACTGTGGGATCAATATAATTGTACTTGTAATACTGGATATAAGTTGAACGAAGACGGAAAAACTTGCGATGGTATGTTACCTTTCATATTTCATCAGTCATTGATCATTACTGTACCAAGATATAGAGGTGGTATAGGTTTAACCGGCCAATATCTCCACAATGAAGATTTCTATGTGGAGGATGTATATAGTTTTCAACTGATAAATGAATATCATTATGTAAGTAGACCTATAATATTATGCCCTAACAAAGGCTATTCGTCTCGCAATATCAAAATTAGGTACTTCTCAGATTTGACGTATGGATAACTCGCACAGCCAATTTCATAATTAAAGAGTAAGAATATTTAACTGCTCGGAGGGTTAGAAATGTTAAAATTCATCAAAGTTAATCGAGACCACCGCACACCTTACGACTGGTCTACGTTCCAATTTCGGAATATTCGCATTTTGCTTATTTCCGAAAGTATGAATGAATAAAAACTTAATCATTAGAGGTTCAATTAACTGTAAGAATACTGATATCGAATTCCAGAAAATCGCAAGCCTTTATTTAGGAATAAAGGGCAATTGGTTTAAAACGTACGCCAATCGTGCGATTAGCTATGACGTCCTCACGATTAGACATTGAGTTCGATTTTATTTTAATAAACAGGTTACATAGTCATTGATTTGAACATACAAGTATTCCTGGCGTGGTTTATTGAATGGCGCGTATCATATTTATGAGGTGGTTCTTAATGTGTTTTAAAATGCCACTATCAATGTTAGAGTGAACGTTTGTCCCTGAGATGACACTCGAAGAGAGTCTAGTATGTTTGACTCCAGATGGAGTCAAGAAGGTAGACTCCCACGAGGTGTCAGTTGTACTCCAATTAAAGAGTCTGCTTTAACCAATTTAAGTGTCGTCTCAGGGACAGAGCTGGACTCTTGTAAAAGGGTCACTTAGACACTTATTTTTTTCTGTGTGTACATAAGTTATTCATTATGGCCCAGATTACCGCCAATAGAAACCATGGTTTCGGACCATGTATTTTGCAGAATCCACCGGTGGGAATATGAGGGCCAGTTTACATATTTTCTGATGCATATAATGTGTATCCAAACGGGGGGCTTGGGGTGCAAGCCCCCCCCCCCCTCCCCATTTTTTCATGGCGCAGAAGGCGCCGCTAAACAAATCAAAAAAGGGGATGGAGGGGTGGAGGTGGTGTGGTCGAATGGATATGTCGGCGGACTGACGATCACAAGGTACGCGGTTCGAATCCCGTCCATTCCTCTAATGTCCTTTGGCAAGTTATCGATCTGCAATTTGCCAGACTTGACCCAAGTAAGGTTATTGGGTACCGGTAGGAAGAAATTCCTCGAATGGACTAAAGCGCCCTTTATAAGGGCAGCTATAGCCGGGTAATAATATTAGCTGCGCCACTGAATAGTTTACTAGATTAGTCGGCGCATTATAAACGCTTAATATTGATATAATTATTAAAATTATTATTAAAGAAAGAGAAGAAAAAAGTAAAAATAAGAAAGTGTGTGAGACAGAGAGAGAGACAGAGAGACAGAGAGAGAAAAGGAGAAAGATAAATATAAAAGAGAAAGCCATTAAGATAAGATCAAGTAGGAAATAATTAAAAAAAACTTGCGACACCAGGTGAGACTCACAATGGGCGCCGCTTTGATTCCAACATCAATTGCGGTGGAAAGGGGGGGGGGGTAATTGTCCGGGGGTAACTGTCCGCGGTAAATGTCCGGGGGCAATTGTCCAGGGGTAATTGTCCTCGGTGGTTGTTGTCCTCGGGGGTTAATTGTGCGAGGGTAATTGTCCTTGGGGGTAATGTTCGGGGGCCATTGTTCCGGGGTAATTGTTCCGGGGGTATTGTCCTTCGGGGTAATTGTCCGGGGGTAGTTGTCCTGATACGAAATATAAAAGAGAAAGAGAAAGAGAAAGTCATTAAGATAAGATCGATTAGAAAATAATTCATAAACCTGCGAACGAGACTCACAATGGGCGCCACTTGATTCCAACATCAATGCCTGTGAGGGGGCAATTGTCCAGGGGTAATTGCCTCGGTGGTTGTTGTCTCGGGGGTATTGTCCGGGGGTAATTGTCCGGGGGGTAATTGTCCGGGGGGTAATTGTCCTCGGGGTATGTCCTCAGGGATTGTCGCGGGGGTAATTGTCCGGGGGTAATTGTCCGGGGGGTAATTGTCCTCGGGGTAATTGTCCTGGGGGTAGTTGATTCGGGGGTAATTGTCCGGGGAGTAATTGTCCTGATACGAAAATAATATAATATCTATAATTCAAACAAGCACAAATTTGAATTAAATATCTATTCAAAGTATTTAAGGGTCTTATGATTTCGAATGATATCTTAAAGTTAAAGATTTTCAACATTTTAAGCAAATTCCAGACATAGTAAAGTCATTGTAGTTTTAAAAAATACATTGAATACATATATGCCCATATTACCTGCACATGCAGTTAATATGGGCACTTTGGTGATTACGTCAACATTTGAATATTGTAGACAGGGGGGTTGGTGATAATTGTTTTTCTCATCATGTAAACTTGTGGACATTTGCCTCAAAGAATTAGCGTGCGGGCGTGCGTGCGCTCCTATAACACGTAAATTTGGTTATGAAATTATTTTAATGATGATTAAAACTGTGGTAAAGCTGAACCCCTATTTAGCTAATAGAAATAACCCTTTTGCACTCCATCGAGCAGCGAGACCACTCGCCTGTGACCGATATGTAAACAAAACCGAACTCATGAACGGTGAGAGTGAACGGACGCGCACAGAGGCAAATGCCAAAAATAGGCCACAATTTTACGTAATGGACAATAATATTAATAGTTAGAGCAGTAGTTATTTATTCATATAAACAAAGATTAAGCTGTGTGTCACTTTGGAATTTTATGCAAATTATGCAAATGAGCTTAGGTGGCCCATATTACCTGCATGTACCCTACAAATAATTGGATCTTCGCCTGATGATGAGAATTCATGCATTGCTAGGAAGGGGAATTAAAAATACACTCTAGCGGAATAAAGCGTTCCAAAGATATTGGCATACCCAAATTCGAAATAAAATGACTTAAATTGCACATTATGAAGAAACTGATGACAATACTAAGAATTAAGGGTTTGAAGAAATAAAACATGTTCCATGAATGCATATAGCGACCTAAAAAAAGAATATTTCGTTTGATTATTGTCTTCTTTTTTTTTCTTTTCTTTTTTTGAGCAAAAATTTTTGCCTTATAAATTAAATTCCTTCACTAGCTGATGATCACTGCCCCAAAGAAAATGCAAGTGCGATGCGCCAGTGAAAACCCCATTAATTTATGGTCTATAAAATCCCTTTCTTAATATGATAATTCTAATAAACATACGAGCGCGAAGCGCGGGCGCAAAATTGTTTCATAGGGATCTGAAAACAAAGTATTGCGTTTAATCAATGTTTGTCATAAATTGAAGGGTGCGCATCGTAAAAAATTATCTTTGATAAAAAGCCGAAAGTGTGTTTATTTCCATCACACTTATCTTTTGGATAGGTGGGCATATACAAAATCTGTCCAAAATGATTAGAAAGTAAAAAAATGTTAAGCCTTGAAAATGATCATTGTGAGACTGCCCCAGGCACCTTGCCTAAGAACTGACGGAGCGTATCGGCCTTAGTACGCTTGAACCTATAAGGTAATTACGAAAAGTAGTTATGGATATTGTTTATGCATAAGCTGCCCATTCTTCCATAACCTGTTGTAAATGAAATTAAACCTCACGTACATGAATACATACAATACAATCATATTTAAAATCGATCTTCGGTATATTCATTTGATAGGTTGTTACTTGTTTCTATGGCATTAGAAAGTCTTCTTGATTGATTGATCGGCATATCATGTTGGTTTAATTTATACATATTAACCCGTTGAGAGCGGGGACCGGGTAAACCCGGGTCCCGTCTAACACACTCATGGACGGGAACCGGGTATACTCGGTTCCCCAATGATCACATCTTTATCACCAAATACCTCCTGAAATTCACCTTTTGCACTACTCTTGTTGAATTTTTGCTATACACAGTAGTTAATTTATGAAAAGAGCGATATGTTCTAGTGAAAAACATGTCATAACTATTTGACATAATTAATAAATAAGCTTTTTAAATAGCTGTATTTCTTAGGCACTCATGAAGAATTGCGTCAACCAGTGTATATCAGTTACCATCAGCGATTTTTAGCTTTTTCGGTTTCGCTGATCCTCCTTTGTACTTCTTTTATTGTTAGCCAATGACAATTCAATGGATCAGCGGAAGGTGTGAGTGATTTTCTAACATGGGCGCGCACACACAAAAACCCGGATGTATCTGGAGATATAAAGAAGTATCAATCAGTGGCTGTAATTAGCCAGCGCTTCCAGTGGCTTAGCTGAGAAGAAAACTATTCTTTCAAATTAGAGAACAGGTCGATATCTAACCAAAATGACTAACAATATCTAACCCCCAATCAGTACCTCAAAAGAAGAGGATATACGGCTTAGTTTGAAGTTTGTAAGAAATGAAAAGAAAGAGTAAGGAGAGAGTGTCTTCAAGAATCAAGTCGGCAACCAAAGGACTGGAATTCATTTTTGTTTCCTTTGTAACTAAAACACATAGGTCCATCTTAGGCCATGGTAGGCCTATAAGAAAATTCAATACATTCAATAAAAGATCTTTAAATAGGGATAACACTAAAAAAAAGCACATATGTGTTCACCTTGTTCCATACTAATTATGGTGTGAACATTTTCTTTCAGGCCAAGACAAGATAGGCCTACTCACAGTAACTCAGTTTACAAACCGGTAGAATGCTTTTCTTGTTCACGATATTATTATCTTTTCTATGTAGTAATATCGAGTTTGACTCGATGTAGAATATGCAATCATGTAGTGATAAGGGGCAATTGAGAAATAAGAACACCAAAAACATTATAGAAAAAATATATATATTTAAAAAAAACCAAGCTTCGCTTCTAAGGTCCATTACCAGCGTGCGATTAGGCTACGCATTAGCGATTAACCAGAGCCCGCACACGCGGACATGGTCGTCTCTTTTTTAATCTCGTCTCCAGGTAATGACATCAGGCCAAGCTCTTAGAGATAATTCTTCTTACTCGACAGACGTCAGCTTTTCAAAGCGAAACACTGTGTTCTGTATAGTACTTGAATATTGTTCTATGATGGTAAGCACAAAATGATTTTTATTTGCTATTACAATAAATTAGACATAATCAATTTACTTGGGGTTTCACTGATAAATTTTGAATAAAAAGTAATCACGTTTTGGTGGATCTTATGAAAATTTCGGAAAAGTGTTTTTTTTTTAAATTTTTTTTTTAAAGTATGATTAATACCGATATGACTTGTGTTGAATGATTACATCAATTAAACATTTAGAGTCACGCTGAAACTATAAACTTCTTTAATTGTCAAAGTCGTTGCTTTTTCTTGAATCTGCTAAGCATTATTTTTTCATGCAACCATCGGAGGTGGTATTTTTTGTATAACGTAGTTGCAATCAATAGCCATATCAAATAAAAACACTTTTATACCAGCAAACTAGGTGGGGGGGGGGGGTGGAGTCCAAAATCCAATCAAAATTTGTTCGCTGCTGCTCAGATGAACTGAAACATCTAATTCCACCTGAAGACAAAAAATTAATTATCAACCCCATATGGATATCAACCTACGCTAGTATCTGCTTGTCCACTACTTTCTTTGCCCTTTTCTGGCAGGACAAACTTCATGAAATAAGAAAGGTATATATTTCTGTTTTTGAGACACAGTCGCATTTATTTAATTGAATTGATGTTAATATCTATTTAATAACAATTCCATTCAAACAAATTATTCTGAAATGAATTTTCTGGATGTCTTGTTGTCGCAAAACTAAGAGTAACTCTGAACTAAATTTGAAATAATCAACACTGTAATTATGTCGCTTTGATTACAGGCTAGAGAGAAGGAAATTTGTATTTTCGTGAGGCTGGTATTTTCAACCATATTCTGTGTGTCCTTTGGTAAGCATCATTCACACAGTATTCACATGTCTGGGGCGTCTCTTTTAGAGATGTAGGGTGCAGGTGCGAAACTAGGATTCCGTAGGAGGTTGGGGGGCGAAATTCGAATTTCTAATTTTGGTATACCAAATTTTTTTCCGGTTAGTACGTTGGCCGAGCAAAAAGGGTAAACTCAAAAAATGTTACGTCACACTGGCCTAATTTTGTATGCTACTACTGCATATGGCGCTTTAGATATTAAAGGAATTTCTTCCTACCAGTACCCATTTATCTCACTTGGGTTGAGTTTATCAATTTTGTAGATTAACCCTTTGCTTGCCACATTAGTTTTTAGCATAAACAGTTGACTTTTCTTTTTAATTATTCACTGAAAACCTAAACGGGTAGACCGACTAGCTTTAAAGCTAGTCGTAATGATGCCTGGACTTACTAGCTTTAAAGCTAGTCAGTCACGACGGACTAGTTTTCCTTCAACACAATCCGGTTATTACGGACTAGCTATTCCGTCAAGTTAGTCGGTCACGACGGACTAGTTTTAAAGCTAGTCCGTCGTGACCGACTAGTTTGACGGACTAGCATAAAAGCTAGTCGTAGTGATGCCCAGACTGACGAGCTTTTGTGCAGGACTAGCTTTACAGCTAGTACGTTAAAGGCAATCCAGCACGAGCATCGCTAAGCTAAAACGAGGACTGAAGATGCGATCTGTGTGCAAGCCGCCATTGTTCCACGAATCATTATCGAAGAGCATAGCTTAATTTGCATACGGTTTTATGCAAACACACGCCAGCCAATCGCGATCGCGCTGCATTAGCGTACAAGCGTGTTTGTGTGTAGAGCATGCACTGTATCATCAGTGTTCTCGTGCATCCAAACATGCGAGCAGCCGAATCAATGCCGATAACAAATTGGCTCATGACTTCGGCAATCGTTCGGGCGTTCTAGCTTTCGGTTTTTGGACCACTGCGTAAGAGTCGCACATCGTTGGTATGAATGGGCATCTTGCAATGTTCGTTACCGCGTACGTATTTTGAACTCCCTCTACACTATGAGGAACGTGCATCTTTAAGATGTCAAAACTAGTCCGTCGCGCTTGTCTGTCGCGATGTTCTTGCTTCTGTCTTGACCGACTAGCATTACGGACTAGCTTAATATGGCTTCATCAGCTTGTCAGAGACGTCAAATCTGAAATATTAGAAGACATTTTAAAGATACGATAAAAAAAAACATGTATTTTTCACAAGAATTCAGGCCAAAAACATTTCATTATTATGTAGTAAATCAGAAGACGACATGAATAAATACAGTCGACTGACGAGCATCAAGTGTGACGGACCAGCTTTAAAGCTAGTCTGTCAAGTTGAGAGATTTATATTCAGTTGTATGCTAGTCCGTCTCGACGGACTTACATGACGGACTAGGTTTAAAGCTAGTCCGTCCACTGACGGACGAGGTCAGGTTTTCAGTGTTAAAAATAGTAGAACTGTTAAAAATCATTCCACAGACACGGTGCTTGCGATATAATTAGTTTTCAAATCATCTAGCCCAACCATTACAGAAAAAATTTATTATTACGATACTATAGTTGATACGTACAATCGTGACTGAAGTCTTACTTTGCAGGCAAAAACATGTAGGTAATACCTTCCCAGAGATATTGGAGTGGACTGAATTCTAACTTACAGTATACATGTATATGAATATATGAACTTTTTTGGGTAATGAGCTCACAGTATAAAGTATGTTTTCTTCATGACAGCATTGTCATCAGTGTTATCGGATTTGCACATGGACACAACGGCAATCAGCGATGGGTTTGACCTAAATTACTGCTTACCCATGTTCCATCAGTGTAAAGAGAAGCAACACCCTAATGGCAATATGGTGCAGACCATCCAAAAAATTCTTCGTGTGCCATCTGCTGTTACCGATTCCTTCAGAAGGAACATGGAAAAAGAGACCCCAGGGGTGCATGTAGTGTGTAGATTCCCAGGTGATTATGATATTAAAAGTCGATTTAAATTTCTAATGCCGAGGATGGGGGAGGGGGTAGAGGTGTAATCAGTATAAATGGGGGCGTCATTACCTGAACAAAGACCCATACTTGCATTGTTATTATGTACACTCCGTGGTGATAAAGCCTCTCCTATTATGTTTATATTCCAATCGTTACCGTTTTAGTGTTGTTATGTATATATTATAAAACAAAAAGAAAGTTCCCCCTATTTCAGATATCAATAATTTTTTTTAAACCAAGAGAAATTGAAAAAAATATAATTATATGTCATTGCAGTGAATTCAATTAGCTACCATGGGAGCGAATTTTATGACAAAATCATGAAGACATGCTTCAGTGAGCAATGGTCGAATGCAAAAATGTCATGAACGGGAGACCGTGATTTCGATCCCCGGTCGAGTCATACCAAAGACTTTAAAAAAATGGGACCCTCTGCCTTCTAGCCAGGCGCTCAGCATTTGGAAATGGAGAGGGGTAATAATAACATTATGTTATGCAGGGCCCGCTGGGAGACCAGTTCATTAAGAGCTGAAGTGGCTACCCTGGGTAAATAAGTGAATATTATTATTATTATTATTATAGTGAGCATGCAGCAAAAATTGTCCAAACTGTGATTTTACTTCTTTGCCATGGTATATGAAATCAAATATGATGGAATTCTTGTTTTTGGAAGTGTATGCAACCAATATCTGTTCGTTCACGGTTGAATGAACCAATCAAATGACAAAAAAATGGCCATTTTAGAATTACGAAGAGGTATTGCAGTAATTTTATGCACTAGAAATCATCTCAATAACAATTTTTTTTAATGTTTATATTCTTTGGGCACGTGTCAATGATCATATGGCATTTATTTTAAAAAAAAATCATGCTTCAGTGAGTACGTGAAACTGGAAAAGCCCTTTTTTCATGTATGGACTTAAATTCAAATTCTTACTTTGACTGAATATAACAATTCTTGTCAAAGTGTACCTTTGGTTTTATTTTCACAGAAATCCCGATGTTTCAATATAAACAGTCTGTGTAAAAAAAAAATTGAAAATGGTACAGGTTTGAAATCTTTTCAAATGATGTGTGTATGTGGTACCAAATAAAAAAAAAATCCTTTCTGATGCGCTTTGTTCTGTATAATTTGCTTTCGTAAAACAAAAGTTATGCTAAATTTTTTGCGACGAGGAACACATCTGAAATTACGCACTTCTGTTGTTCTGGAGCGCTGAATTCATGGCTATTATGCGAAACCTACACAAAGGCATGGGACGGCGTTGCGAAAAAGGGATTTTTCTTGATTGTAGAGAACTAGCCATATCTCAAATATTACAGCACCAAATGTGATGAAAAAAAAATGCAGAAGAAATTCTGATTTTCCTGATTTATGAAAATACCAAACAATACCAGGTAGTGATCAATCTTCATACTATAAAAAAAAAATGGTTTCCACTTGTACCATTTTATTTGACACAGTACGTACATTAATCTCTCAATTCACAGACTGTGATACAAACCTCTGTAAAAACGGCTGGTGCGAGGAGATTATGGAAGGCTACAAATGCCACTGCTCAATGGGATTTTATGGAAAACACTGCAATAAAGGTAACTACAAAAACAAAACTTTGTACAAATCGTTTGGCTGATTCTTTTGATTATTTATTTATTGATTGATTAGTTGATTTTTTAAAATTTATTTATTCATATATTTATCATTATTATTTCTTATTTATTTATTATTATTATTATTATTTATTCTTTTATATTTATTTATATTTATTTATTTTTATTATTATTATTATTATTATTTTATTTATTTATTTATTTATTATTATTATTTTTTTTTGGGGGGGGGGCACTCATAAAAGATACATGTTGATCTAGGAAAATATTCGGATGCCCCCTATTCTTAAATCATGGATCCGCCATTGCACTGTGACCTAAAATCTACCTGAGTTGTGAGATCAAGAAGGTGTTCCTGGTTAAATCAAGTGCCGTGATCTAAACATTCCTTGGAAAATCACACCAAAAAACAAACAAAACAAACAAAGACAAACAAACAAACAAACACAGTGTTCACTTTAGCATGAACTATTTTTTATTTCTTTTGAGCGTGTCATGTATTTAGATGTTTCGTTTAATAATTTTTCATACATATAAATTTTTGGCCCAAAAGACATCTATATTATTATTATTTTTTTTTTTTTGGTGGGGGGGGGGGCACACGAGAGAAATGATCTTGGAGTGTGTCAAGAGAGACCCTAAATTGAGAATATTCAATCTTACCAAAACTATATATCACCCACCTAAAGGCGGGCTCACACGATGCGACCTGCTGCGGTGTGATTTTTAAACAAATGGTTATTTTATGAGAAGTAAAAACTGTAAAAGAACAATGTAATCGAAATTTTGTTCCAATGCGAGCCTTTAATAAGGAATAAAGGTCAAATTACCTTAAAATCGCAAGATTGCAGTGACGTAACTGCGATTTGGAAACAATTAAATTTTATACAGAGAAGGGGGGTTCGCAATCGCCGTGAAATTCAATTATGGTATTCATAGGAATACCCACAACTTTGGACATTAGGAATTTCCATGTTTGAATGTTTGTATCAAATAATTTTAACGTTTTCCTGAAAAATCGCACAGCAGCAAGTCGCATCGTGTGAGCCCGCCTTTAAAGAGAAATCGTATCTTCTTTTGTTTCAATTTAGATGTGGATGAATGTGCTGATAATACTGACGAATGCGACGACACAAACGGAGGTTGTACCAACACTGTGGGATCATATAATTGTACTTGTAATACTGGATATAAGTTGAACGAAGACGGAAAAACTTGCGATGGTATGTTACCTTTCATATTTCATCAGTCATTGAATCATTACTGTACCAAGATATAGAGTGGTATATGTTTACCGGCCAATATCTCCACAATGAAGATTTCTATGTTGGATGTATATAGTTTTCAACTGATAAATGAATATCATTATGTAAGTAGACTATAATATTATGCCCTCAACAAGGCTATTTCTGTCTCGCAATATCAAAATTAGGTACTCTCAGATTTGACGTATGGATAACTTCGCACAGCCTAATTTCATAATTAAAGAGTAAGAATATTTAACTGCTCGGAGGTTAGAAATGTTAAAATTCATCAAAGTTATCAGACCACCGCACACCTTACGACTGGTCTACGTTCCAATTTCGGAATAAATCGCATTTTGCTTATTTTCCGAAAGTATGAATGAATAAAATCTTATCATTAGAGGTTCAATTAACTGTAAGAATACTGATATCGAATTTCAGAAAATCGCAAGCCTTTATTTAGGAATAAAGGGCAAATTGGTTTGAAATCGTAGCCAATCGTGCGAATGCTATGACGTCCTCACGATTAGACATTGAATTCGATTTTATTTTAATAAACAGGTTACATAGTCATTGATTTGAACATACAAGTATTCCTGCGATGGTTTAGAACTCTACATAGTATGATGTTCTATTTTTAAATATCCACATCAATGTTATGACGTTTATTACACAATCAGGTCGCAGACCAATCATAAGGTCTGCGGTGGCCTTTAGTCACAAGCTATGATGGCTTGATACTAAAATTTAGCTATGATAACTTACATCTATACATTTTTCCCATTCTATTTCCTCCATCAGCCCCTGCATGTGGATTCATTTCGTCCGAATTTAATGGATCGTGCTACAACTTCAGCACTAACGAGGTGAATCATAGTTCTGCGGTTTTGACTTGTTCCGAGTACGGATCTCATTTGGTATTTATCGAGTCTGAGGAGGAACAAGACTTCATCATGAACCGTATCCGCGAGGACTACTGGATTGGACTGACGCGGGAGTCTGCTGTTTTGCCCATCAAGTGGTTAGATGGATCGAATCTCACATATGAAAGAACAGGGCCAAAATCGTTCGATGACGGCCTAGGTTGCTTTCGATTTGCTTATGTTAAATTTTCCGGAGAATGGCATGATAAGGTATGTTCCGCGGAATATAAATATATTTGCGAGAAAGAAATCAGAGATTAGCTTTAATTTTCTTTTTCGATCTGTTCTAAAATGTTATCTATTTATATTTCATGGTTGTAACATTGATTTTCCGATGTTTCACGCCTGAGTGGGCGCAAGATACAAGAAAATCATGTCAATGAGAAGTTTCGGGCTTCATCATGGTTCAGTGACTTCGTTTGGCCTAAGCTCATGATGGTTAGATATCAGTTGAAGCTATGTGCCAAGTTTCACGAAATAAGTAGAATGACGGTAGAATGTACAATAATCATCAATGAAAATAGGCCGAATTTACATTAGTCACGTACTGATTTCCTTTCAATTGACTTTATGTACAGAGGTTTAATAGAAGTGAAATTTGTCATACTTTCATTGTTAATTTTTGTCCATTTGACTGTGAGTTATGTAATTTACGGCTAGGCAAAAAACCCACAACAAACAAACAAACAAACAAAGAAACAAACAAACAACAACAACAACAACAAACAAACAAACACGTCAGTTTGTTTGTTTGCCCAAAGTTTATCATTCAGCGTTCTTTACTGTTTGATGAATTAAATGTTGACGATTTTGCAGAGACTGAAAAGAAGATCCTTAACATTACCCTATCAAGAGCAAATTTTTTTTTATCATTTACTGACCTAGGGGGGGGGGGCACATTGTGCAACTCTCCATGATTTTTTTAATTTGACCAATCACTTTAATATTTGCATGACGGTAGAGCACCTCAACCTGTAAGGCTTGAAAGAGAAACTAAAATTTCTCAAGGTCATCAAATGGGGGGGGGGGTGGGGGCTATTTGTAGTTAAACAAAGAATTACAAAAAAAATTGAATCAAATCATCAAAAAACTGTCTAAAAACACAGTTTGCTGATGGAGACTGTTTCAAATATGTTTTATGATTCATTCATTGTTCATTCATATATTTACAATATTCAAGGTTGCCAAATGGGGCCGCTTTATACTCTTATGTAAGGGAAACGCAATTTCACCACTAGAGGGTATTTTGGGTAATTAACTAGAATAACTAGATTTTATAGATTTTAAATGTTTCTGTACTAGATTTCACTGTTTAGGTATGCAGAGTGAATAAGCAATCATCGTATTCTGTGAATTTCAAGGGATAAACTCATTTAGAAAATGAGAAATATGAAAAAAAGCTTTTTATTTCGATATTTCTATTATATCTATTGCTTTGGCACAATTTTTCTTAAAGAACAAGAGTGGCATTTAGTTTGGAATGTTATCTGAATTCAATTTGAATTAAGAAACCCAAATGATAACACCCTAATATCGTTTATAACTTTGGATAAAAAATGACCAAAAATTGGAGAAACATGGTTGCCGATTTATGATTGCCATGGCAACACGGAATATCATACCCCCACAAAATATTTATCAAAATGTTTGTGAATAAATTTTAGGAAAAGTCACAAAGTTTGAAAAACGTTTGGAGGTTGAAATGTAAAGAAATGGCGAATAACAGTTTGATAGGGGGCACATTGTGCCCCCTTGGTCTTGATAGGGTTAAGCCTTGACAGCCAATTGTAACTCATTTGGTACTTCAAAAGAACAAGACGTTTTGATTTAAGGTATAGTATAGTATCATCTTATGTATATATTATGTCAAAAAATAAATTGTACAATTCAGCCTTCGGGCTTTGATGCATATTTTATTTTCTAATGAAACATACCATTATTATTATTATTATTACTTGTCTGATTAGTTCCCAGGTGGCGGGGAGTAGGAGTAGTCTGTACTAATCAACTAGCCAATTAATGTTATTTAATTAAAACTTTCTGCATGAAACATCTATTTCATTTTCAAATAACAATCTCAAACAGAATAGGTCATCTCGAACAGGTTTGCCAGGATAGCGCAAAATCAGAGAATAGGACGCGGTTTCTGGCAAAATACAATTTATCTCTTTTTTACCCAGATTTTTTTTCTTCTCATTTTTTTATTTTTTTATTTTTTTAGAGAAATAGAACATTAATCTTTAAACAATGCACAATCTAAATCAACGACAATAGGCAAAATTTATTACATCGTTTCTACGTTACAACATATAACATGAAAATGTCATTATTGTAAATATTTCATTGTACCACTCAGTGGAAAATGAATTTCCGTTTTGGACATGTATTATCTTATATTACTTATCTTATCTATTAAACAATAAATTGGGAAACTCAAAGCGGGATACTAATGTGTTTGAATCATAGCATAAAGAATACAGCTGTGCAAGGGATATCCGTCTAGTCTTTGACTTTGGTCACCCGCTTTGGAAATATTTGATTATTTTAATGAAGGCAGACTAAAAATAATGGAATAAGATTTTGCAACTCGGCAAGTCCAAAAGTTGACTGTTATTTAAATTTTTATTTTGTAGATTATTTCTGAGTGAAGTGATGCTCATCCAGAAGCCAATGAAATATGTAGGAATGTTTTATTGTAAAACTTTAACGACACAAATGGCTGCTGTGAATTCAAATAAACGTTGTGTTCTCGCCTCAAGACTGAGTACAGGCCCAGACCAAATGTGCAATACTTCGATTCAGAAAACGAGCCAATGTATTTCATACCAAAGTTACATTTGCACTGCGGGCTTGTACGGGGGTGTCAACCCCCCCCCTTCCCCAACAAACAAAACACACAAAAAAAAACCATAACGGCAACAATAAAAAAAAAAAAAAAGACACGCAAATACTTCTGTTTTAGCCATGTTCGTACAACGCGTGCAGCTCATGCGAACATAGCCCAAAACGACTATTCTTTTACATAAGGGCTGTGGAATGATATGTTGCCAAGGTATTACAACCAGATATGTGATATTACCTCAAACATTTCAGAGAGGAAGCTATCTACAAGATTAGTTAGCTGTGTTTCGCAATTATTTATGTCCGAAGTGTTTGTATTGATTCCTATGTGCTTCATATACTGGTATATTATTAATACCGATTTCTATGCTATTTAATGCTTCATTTCAATAATATTTGTATGCTTTAAGTAGTGTAAAAACCTTTAAAACATAAATTATAAACGATTTATAGATTAATGCAATTTATATTAAAGTCTGTTTGCAGTGGCTAAAATATAGTCCTCGTTTTATTTAATTGTTGTTTTTATAAATAAATGACGTAAAGAGAGAAAGTGGTCAGGAGATGACAAGAGAAAATACAGTGTGACAGAAATGAAAGGTAGAATAAAGAAATAAAGTGAAAGTCAGAGATATAAAATTAAAGAAAGTTAGAAGAAATTAGTCTAAGCAAAATGAAGTGGTAGCAAGAAATATCAAAAGTAAAATAAAGTGAGATCAATAGAGAGATAATGTGACAAAAATGTGAGGATGAGAAATATTTGAAGTGAAAAAAAAAATGTGAAGAAGAGAAATAGATATCATAGAAATAATGTAAGAATCTAACAGACAGCTCGGTATAAGACAAATCAAGAAGCTAGGAACAGATTCTTCCCCATTAATTTCCTTCAAATAATAAATCAAAATAGAGATATAAAGTAAAATAAAGTGGCACGAAGGATGGCGTGATGGTTACAAGATGCTAATTAGAAACATTTCATTACTTTGATACACTGTTTAAAAAACAAAATATTGTACAGGGAAAAAAATTAGGAATCATTTTGTATTTTTATGACATAAGCATTCTGTATATTTTTATGACGGGAAATCTTCTGCAATTTTACAGAACAGGTCTATTTCAAAAAAGGAAAAAAAGTGTTTTATTACATGCAATTTGTAAAATTTCATACCCAAAACACCACTTTTCTGTAATTTTACTGCAAATTATGGAGTAAGATTACAAATGTTCTTGAAGCTCTGCTGCGGGAACTTTTTCTGGGTTTTTTTTTTAAGGAGAAATTTTCTAAACGGTGCAGGTTTTAACACAAAATAATAAAATCTTCCGTTGGAAAATTGAAGTTTGTTATATTACTTACACATCGTCGGATCATGAGTAGGGGAGACCGGGGACAATTGTAACACTTTTTTCCAAATTTGACTTATCAACTTATTATTGCTAGATACTTGCTTTTAAAAAACTAAGTAAAACGAAACATGCATATCTTAGCGCGACATATGAATAGGTTTGGGTTAAGTAAAACTATTTATTTTGAAGCCATTATCATTTCAAAACAAGAGGTCGAGTGTTACTATTGCCCCTGAACCAAGGGCAATTGTAACAGACCTATGGGGCATTTGTAACACGTGAAATTGTAACATTTAGTTTTCTTTATCAAAGCTATGCACCTGACAGATCCGAGGTTTAAACAACATTAAAAGAGGAGTCCGGGCTGAAATGAAAGAGTTTCGTAAAATTAAGTAAAATTCATCAAGCACAACACAGAAAATTTCATCAAAATCGGATGAAAAATAACAAAGTTATGCATTTTTTTAGGTCTTGATATTTTTTTGTAAAACAGTTCTTGGCAATTGTCTCATTGTCTCATTTGAATATTTGAATATTCAAATGAGCAAACTGCTGATGTCACAGTCCCCCTACTTCTTGTGTATTTTATTATATAAAATCCTATTTATCTCATTTTTTCATATATTGCGTATACAGAAAATCTGTCCCTCATACTGAAATAAGTAAAAGCACTTGTGACCTTGAACATTCCACAAGAATTAATCCGTGTTTTTATGTCCTTGGGGCAGAAAATCTTGATAATTGGTATTTCATACAATAAAATACAAAGAAAGTAGGGGGACTGAGACGTCATCAGTTTGCCAATTTGAAGAACTGTTTCCTAAAAAATTCAAAACCTAAGAAAATTCATAACTTTGCTATTTCTTATCCGATTTTGATGAAATTTTCAGTGTTGTGCTTTTTCAATTTTACTTAATTTTTCTTATAATGCAAACTCCAGCCCGGATGAGTCTTTTAACCACATAAGCTAATCATGATAAAAACATGACAATGCTTGACTTAAGTTACATTATATTTTCCACTTGCTATGTGCATGGCATTGGGTTATTGTAGCAGTTTACGTGCTCTGTACGGGCGATGACAGAGCGCTGAATTGTCCCTAGGCTAGGTACAGGGCAAAGGTACTTAGTTAACGGTATTGTTACTATTGCCCCTGATGTGGGCGACCATGTTTGGAGAGATTTTTTTCTATCTTAGCTCAGGTATTCATCGTTGAAACTTCAGCAGAATACAGACCTAATAATATAATTTCTAAATAGATAAAAATGACAGCCATAGCTCAACCACATATTTGTCCAGAAGAAAAACATTGGGTAGTGTGAGATATCACTTTCCTGCTCAAAAAACGATATATTTTTTTTTTTTTTTTTTTTTTTTTTTTTTTTTTTTTTTTTTTTTTTTTTTTTTTTTTTTTTTTTTTTTTTTGTAAAAAGTTCGAGGAACCTTTAAATCTGTTTACACTCAAACATCATGTGGAGCGATGAAATGCACATGTTCTGTACACAGGTTAAGATTGTAGCGTGTTTCTGCTAGGGATGGGAGCCTCTGTTACAATTGCCCCGTGTTACAATTGTCCCCGGTCTCCCCTACTTTCCTCATGAATACAATGGGCACATGTTTCTGCGCCTTTGAATGTTCTCAACAGAAATATGGCGCAATATAAATGCTGTGGATCATCATCATCATCACAGGTACCATTGCGACAATCGCTATTCTGAAGCTAAACAGTGCCATCAGGCCCCCTACTGGGATGAAGCAACTCTCTTTTATTCAAAGACATAGGGTGGTATCTCACTTCGCGGAGACGTCTCTGCGACAGAATATAAAAATTTTGTCTCCGCCACGGATAAGAAGTATTAGATACGTCTCCGATATCGCGGAGACGTCTCGGAGACGGATTTGGGACTACTTCCGACTTTTTTTTTTCATAAATTGTCGCGGAGACGTCTCCGCGATATCCACGACGTCTCTAATACTTTTTATCCGTCGCGGAGACGTCTCGCGAAGTGAGATAAACACCCTAAGACTAACGTTGTGATCGTTAAATAAAAAATCAACGCAAGATGAAATATGCATACGAATCGCTTGATATGTACTCTAAACATTAAAACCACACACGCACACACACACACACACACACACACACACACACACACACACACACACACACACAGAAACACACACAATGATGATGAATAAATAAATAAAGAATAAATGAATACAAATAAATTGGTAAAATGCTGTAGATGTTTCAAACAAAGATTTTGAGTAATTTTTCTCGACATGATGCCAATCTGAACCGGTCCCTTGATTTTACTCCATATTGTTTTCAAATATTTTCTCAGATTTTCCAATATATCCTACAATTCGAAACATTCCTGCTGGTCATTTTTATCATTTATATCATTTTAAAGAAACATAATTATATTTTAAAAATCTAACCATGAAGTCGTTACCATAAGCGTTAATTTAAAAAATAGATTGCAGTCTTCTTCATATTTTCACATTTTTTCAGAATTTCACATTTTCAAATTATGACTAATAATTATACTTTTTTGAAAACCATTTTAATTCCAAGGTAGACTTAAATGTACATTTCGAAGGCAATATAAATTTTTAAATGCATGCAATTATGATGTTTGAACCATTTTATTTCATTTTGTGACATAAGCCCCCTATAGATCACAAGGTACGCGGTTCGAATCCCGTCCATACCACTAGCATCCTTCGGCAAGGTGTCAACCTGCAAATTTGCCATACTTGACCCAAGTGAGGTGAATGGGTACCGGTAGGAAGAAATTCCTTGAACGCTGTGAGCGCCTTTCGGGGTAGCCTAGCTAAGCCGGGTAATAATAATATGATAATGCGCCTTGAGCACTCTACAGAGTGGATACGTGCGCAATACAAATCACATTATTATTATTATTATTATCATTATTATAGTATATTGTAGAATTGTGAAAATACAAATTGCGTTTCACAGAATTAACAATTAAAAAATAATAGTTAGAAATTATTTATGTGAGCTGAATACCATTGAAAATGAGTTATATATTGTACCGTATGTCTAAACAAGTGGATTGAGTCAGTAATGACTCACGAAGAGCTTTTTCAACACTCAAAGAGGAGATTTAGAAAAGAAAATAAATCCAAGAATTACTGATATGCAAATGGTTTTAACCAGTAGAACATTCCTTGAATCCTTCTCAGCATGCACCGTACACATGAACTACATGCCCTTTGAACTTCCATAATATCATTTTTTTTCTTGCTTACGACAGGTGCTTGATTTAGTTAGCAATTTGGCAAGGACCATGGGGTTAATATATGGGGTTAAAATATTACTGAAAGAGGATGCAACCTCAGAATGAGCAGAGTTATATTTTAGTTTCAATTTTATTTAACTTTAGCGTTCTAGTCGTTAATAACTGCTTTGTGTTTGTTTTTATTTCTGGAAAAATAAATACGTCTTTCTATCTTAAGAATATGTCCTTAAAAAACAGTACATTGATACATTCTACTACTATGTAGTAGAAAATAAATGGCAGAATAATAAGGGATGAAAGGAACATCTACAATTTTCTACCACAAGAAAGCAAGTAAGCTGCGATTAGTTCATCTTGATTTAAGCAATTAAATGTTTGTTGCGTATAAAGTACAGATATACAAAGTCTCTTCAAGCTTACACTGAAAACCTAACCTCGTCCGTCAATGGACCGACTAGCTTTAAATCTACTCGGTCAAGACGGACTAGTTTTAAAGCTAGTCTGTCATGTTAGTCCGTCGAGACGGACTAGCATACAACTGAATCTACATCTCTGAACTTGACGGACGAGCTTTAAAGCTCGTCCGTCAAGCTTGATGCTAGTCTGTCGATGCAACCGACTAGGTCAATAAAAGCAGCTGGGTCGACAAAGTTTACCCATTAAAATGACTGACTAGCTTTTGATACAAATAGTTGCAATGTCGTTTCAATGTACCTTCTCTATTTATTCTGTTTCCGAGCATAATCAAGTTGATACATTCTGAAACAAAGGTTGTTTTGGCTTGACAATCTGAAAGCTTACGAGACATAACATCTATCATGACAAGTATGCAATTCATGAGTACCGGTAGATTCCAAATATTATCTCCATTCTTCAATTACAAGCTAATTGAATACCTTGTTACTATAGAACTCAAGAACCCGGTATTTTCTAACAGATTGCTGGTGAATGCCCGGCTTAGCAACAACAGTGAATAGAAGTTGGATAAAATCAACATTCTCAAACAAAGGTTGTTTTGGCTTGACAATCTGAGAGCAATACGATAGCCGAAATAACATCAATCGTGACAAGTATGCCATTCACGAGTAGGTTAGAAATATTGTTCCATTCAGAATCTTTAATTACAGGCTAATTGAATACTTCGTTACTATAGAACCCATGAACCGTCTATATATTCTTATAGATTGCTGGTGAATGCCAGGCTTAGCAACAGCAGTGAATAGAAGGTGGTACAATTGATTGAATAACATGAGCATTGCGAAAAGGACATCACTATTAGTTGCATTATCTGTATGTGAATTCCATTTAATGAGCAAACTGTACAGACGCACACTTGATATACCCTCGTAAAGCTTAAGATTCTGATTATAATGGCGATCTCCTTCATGTGACATGACTGTGTGAGTACTCTTTTTAATTCCTTATGTTTCAGTTCACAGGTAGCGTTATTTTTTTTTTTTACATAGATTAATACTAAAATTACCAACGCGAAAAATTATGTCTTGCCAAATCAATTTATAAATTGTGTGTATTTACAACGATAGTAACAATCACATTAAATTATGAAAATTGAAATTTAACTCTAATAATAAATATAGGCGCCACTTTTCTTCTAGATTACTTGTATCTGAAAGAAAAGGGATATTATATTAGAGGCACGACTTTGGGATTCTGAAGTGGCTCTCAAGGACAAGTGTATACGCCGAAAATGCAAAAGAAGGTAGGCCTACAACAAAAAGTCATGATACAAGCCATGGCGGCGACCCCTGGGCCCCGTGCCCCCCATTACATGAAAGTTGCCATAATGTTAACTAATTGTGCCTCCTGTATTAATTCCTGTCTTCTGATTTATATCATCATAATAAGATTTTTTTTTTTTTTTTTTTGCTCAAATTCTTGTGACAAAATGCATGTTTTTAATCGTATCTTTATAATGTCTTCTAATATTTCAGATTTGACATCTCTGACAAGCTGGTGAAGCCATATTAACCTCGTCCGTCATGCTAGTCTGTCAAGACAGCAGCAAGAACATCGCGGCAGAAAAGCGCGACGGACTAACATTTACACCATGACTGACTAGCTGTAAAGCTAGTCCTGCTCAAAAGCTCGTCAGTCTGGGCATCACTACGACTAGCTTTTATGCTAGTCCGTCAAACTAGCCGGTCACGACGGACGAGCTTTAAAATTACTCCGTCGTGACCGACGAGCATTTAAACTAGTCCGTCTTGACGGACTAACTTGACGGACTAGCTTTCAAACCAGTCCGTAGAGACGGACGAGTTTTAAAGCTAGTCCGTAATAACCGGGTTGTGTTGAAGGAAAGCTCGTCCGTCGTGACCAACTAGTTTTAAAGCTAGTCAGTCTGGGCATCACTACGACTAGCTTTAAAGCTAGTCGGTCTACCCGTTTAGGTTTTCAGTGTATGCTTGGTTTTTTTTTTTTTTGTTTGTTTTTTTTTTGTTTGTAATGCTGTTGTTATACCGGTACACGTATTCACGTTGTTATTATATTTTGTTTTCATATTATGTAATTACGGTTCACAAAAATGACCCCAATAAGCGTTTTCAGTTTCCATGGGCTATCCTGTCAGTGTTTCTTTTATTCTCTCATCTATTTTTTTTAATGCCATGTACACTTGACGAATAAAATATATAAAATCAAATTAAATCATTCAGTAAAGGGAAGTTAACATAATTTGACATTTGAATGAAATTACGGATTTCGTTCGTAAATCACGAAAATGCAGATCAAATCAAATAATCACAACATCATGAGAGTCATTATTACCATTTTATTTTGCTTCCCGAGCAAAATCGATTGATTTGTCCAAATTGTATTTTTAAATTCTAAATGTTTTGTGACCGAACTTTTAGGATCAAGGTTTGCCCACCCCTCCCCCACTACCACCTATCTCATCTACGATCCAATGGATGCAATATGGCAGATATATTGAGTACATAAATACTAAAAAAGGCAATACATCAAACCAAAGAACCAATTTCTTTTTCGCAAATGTATTTATATTCATAGAAACATTCCCTATCGTACCATCCTCCATTACGTATCCGAAAGCATTTACCTCCTTGGTCGAATGACAACTCACCCTGTGTGTTGTCATATGTAAGACTTGAACCGTCTAACCACATTGCAGACACACAAGGAGTATTACAAGTCAGTCCAATCCAGTGGATCCTGGAGACCTTGTCCAAAATGAAGGCTTCTTCCTCCGCAGATCCGATGTAGACCAGATGAGATCCGTATTCGGAACAAGCCGAAATCGCAGAACTATGATTCACCTCGCTTTTGCTAAAGATGTAGCAAGATCTGTTAAATTCCAGCGAAATAGATTCACATGCAGCGGCTGGAAAGAGAACGATAAACGAGTATAAGGTATTAGATATCCCTAATAGTATGATTAATACAATATGATTTTAATGGCCTTGACATAATGCAATACCTATCATGGGCACACAACCTAAGAGTATAGAAAAAACTGCAATTGGGACAACAAGGCTAAAGTCTCTTGAAAACCGATATCGTGGTGCCTATATTAAAGTCGCCAATGGAATGTAGAACGTTTTGGAAAGGGGGGCTGAGCCCCAGGAGCGGGGGGGGG
>CALNVZ010003434.1:35754952-35826186 GCA_940671915.1 Paracentrotus lividus | reverse complement strand
ACTCAAAGAAAAAAGTGCTACCCATGCTTGTCCCCGCACCTTGAAAATGGACCCTAAACGTCTCATTGAATGAAAACAAATTTCCACCCCTTTCAACATCAGACTGGAAAAATACATACCCAAAATGAAATGAGGGTAAACACCGTGAAATTTCAAACCTCAAAACAGCAATTTCTGCTGTAGCACTCCTATTTTTTTTATGAAAATAGAGATTAAAAATAAAAAACACCCCCATTTTAAGGAAAAGCGTAGACGACGCCGAAAGGCTGAAAACAGACCATTTTCTAAGCTTTTTAGGGACACGCATGCATGCTAGCACATCATGTGGTGAGTGTGGGGGCTGAGCACGTGAAGAAACTACTGAATCCCAGCCACCCCCGCCTCCGTTCCGTGGCCCCTGAATGCTTATTCTCAAGTACTTGACATGTAATTTTTCGTCAGTTCCAAGTCGAATATGGCCTTTTCTCGCAAAGAAACAACGGCCATAATATTGGGCCTACCAATACAAAGCGCAGATGAAAACAGCAAAACCCAGAGAAGAAAGATTTCTTTGTTCTGTTGCTAAGGAAGGTCCGCTCTCCCAATAAGAGGTCGTGATTATCCAGCAAAATATAAAGTATGCGTTTAAAATTCACTCACTGCAGTAAATTACAATATGGTCACCAAAAGAAACTAGTGGTAATAGATTAATAAATAAGTCCTTGGCAACGGAAAAATCAGAGAGAGAGAAAGAACGAGATATGTATATAAATATATATACAGTGGTGGCCAAAATTATTAGAACACCAAGCATATTTAAATTATTTAAATAATTTTCATTCTGTTGACCATTCAAATACCTATAAAATGGTTGGGATGTCTCCGAATATCATCATTATGCTTTAAAAACTAAATAACAAAGCTATCCGTTGGGAACTCGCCCCCAAGTCGCCTTTTTTTATGTTACACCACCAATTAAAAAATGTAAAAATCTTGCCCCTTTCAGGATCAAAGTGTCATAACGTTAAACATGTTAAGCCTCTCCCTACAAAAGTATATATATTCTGAAAGGAAATTTCCTGAGGATGTCAAAAATGGCATGCATAACAACACAGGGTGAAGTAGTTACATTTTATGTGGGGATTTCTAAATTATTTTTGAAGGGGCCCCAAATTTTTAATTCAGTGCCCCTATTTCAGTCCATTGTTCCAATGACCCTTAATATTTCAACATATTTGAATTGCTCATGAAATTCCCTTTAAAAAATATTCATTTGCAAGGAGTGTCGTCATTAAATTAAAAAAATAGTCTTAACCTTCAATGGGCAAGGTTATTTTGGTCATCTAACCACCAAGGGTGGGGGCGAATCCACCCTCCCCATTTGACCAAATTGCTGAAACTTAGAATGTATTTGAGGTATATTAAAATAAATAAGCCTGCTGAGTTTCATACTTCTACCTCAAACACTTTTTGAGTAATCGGCATATGTAATTGGCATTTTACTTTTTTTGCATTTGGACTACATGTTTAATACACAAGTCTATGGGGAAAGCAAAAGCGCATAGCGCAACTATTTTTAATGCTGCGCATTACCAGATGGTCAAAACTATATAAATTTGGTATCAACATATACGTAAGACCCTATGCTAAAAGTCATGAAAGCTCATGGCACACAAAAGATATCTTTAATCTGATTTCGGCAAATGAACTGGGCATTGATAATCCATAGACTTTGTGTAGGTTCAGGTGTTCTAATAATTTTGGCCACCACTGTATATATATATATATATATATATATATATATATATATATATATAATAATAATAATAATAATCAGTTCTTTTACAGCGCATACCACGTTGCTAAAAAGCATGTCCCTATGCGCTTACAACAAGAAAGGAAAGGAAAACAAGAGAATTACGTATGCACTTAAAGCACAAAAAATAAAAAGGTAGTGTTGGGCACTGAGTTCAATACAAATTAATTATTACGCATTGAAAAGGTGTCTTTTGAGAGAAGCCTTAAACTTCTCTAAATCATTAATTCTTCTCTAAGAGTTTGGGAGAGCATTCCATGAGACTGTAGATGCATGTGCAAAAGAACGCTCACCATATGTCTTCGTCACAATGGGAGGAACGACAAACAAACCTTTTGAACCTGATCTTAAGGAACGAGTTGGCTGATATAACGTTAACAATTCAATCAAATAGGATGGGGCTATGTTGTGGTAGCATTCATAGGCAAAAACAAGCACTTTAAACAATATACGGGAACAAACAGGAAGCCAGTGTAACTTTCTTAAGACAGGTGTGATTGGTTCATACTTTCGGGTTCTGGTCACTAATCTTGCTGCTGCATTTTGAATAGACTGTAGTTTTTTTAATTGTCGCTGTGGTAAACCAAACATAAGACTATTACAAAAATCAATGTGGCATAGTACAAAAGCATGAACAAGTTTTTCAGTTGTGTTTTATCTAAATAATTACGAATTTTACCTATCCTATAGAGAGCGTATGAGGCAGCACGACATTTACGCGAAATGAAACTCTCAAATGTCAATTGACAATCAAAAATTACACCCAAATTTCTACAGGTTTGCTTAGCTTGAACTAAAGTCCTATCTATTTCTAGTGTCCTAATTGGATCTGTTTCTCTAAACCGAGAAGAAATGTGAAGAAATTCTGTCTTACTACTGTTCAGTTTGAGACAATTTTTTTGAGACCATTCCTTGATAGCTTGAATGCACTGTAAATTTCATTATGGATTGCAATCGGGAGACTTTCTAAATGAAACATATAGCTGTGTATCGTCTGCATAAAACATCTTGTGTACATGAAATGTATCTATAATAGATTCCAGAGGAGAGGTATACATAGTAAAAAGAATAGGACCCAGAACGGATCCCTGGGAACTCCCTGTTTAATGATGTGAGTAGATGCGTATCAGGACATCTCCCCCGGAGGACAACTCCCGGGGACAACTCCCGGAGGACAGCTCCCCGGAGGACAACTCCCCCGGAGGACAACTCCCCCGGAGGAAAACACCCCCGGAGGACAGCTCCCCCGCAGGACATCTCCCGGAGACAGGTCCCCCAAGGACAACTCCCCGGAGGACATCTCCCCCGATAAAAACTCCCCGGAGGACAAGTCCCCCGGAGGACATCTCCCCGATGAAAACTCCCCCGGAGGACAAGTCCCCCGGAGGACAACTCCCCTGGAGGACAACTCCCCCGGAGGACAACTCCTCTGGAGGACAACTCCCCCGGAGGACAACTCCCCGGAGACAACTCCCCCGGAGGACGACTCCCCCGGAGGACAACTCCCCCGCAGCACAACTACCCCGCAGGACAAGTCCCCCGGAGGACAACTCAACTATTCCGGAGAACAGATCCACATGCACTCGTTTATTTTTGCTCCATTTTTAAAATTTATTTTATTTTTTTAAAACCGAAATAGCCATTCATGGAGATGTAGGTCAATGGTCAGGCCCGTAACTAGGATTTTTGCGGGGGTTCGAAATCTGAAAAAAATGAACGTTTTGAAGAGATGATTCTTGAGCGCAAAGCGCGAGCCAAAATTTTTGACTAAAAATGACCCGAAGCAGTATATTTGTACTTTTATTGTTCTATTTTTGTTGTTGTTATTCTTTACAAACGGTGACGATCATCTTTCTTTTAGCCAAAAAAAAAGAAAAAAAAAAAAGAAAAAAAAAAAGAAAAAAGACAAAAAAAGGATTTTCAAGCGCGAATCGTCAAGTGGAAAATAGTATATCACACCTCTTCAATTATACCGACAAAAATACAGGTACATAATTTGATACAAGGGTTTGTTTTGTTTTGTTTTAGCTTGTTTCAGCAAATGTTTTACAATTATAAAAATGTTTTTATCGGATATGTTGACGGAAATACGGAAAAACTGGTTGATATACCGAGATGTTTTGATTTTCATCTACTTCTGGAGATATTTTCATACCAACACTAGTTGCAATAACACCCTCTTTTGATAGCGATGACACGGCATGAATGCAAAGCTGTGCAAGTGCATACTTACACCGTAAAAAAATATTTGTATTTTTACAGCAAATCTGCTGTCAGCACAGTTGCCATAAAAAATGTAATTTAAAAAACAGTTTTGTTGTAAACTTCTCGTCTAAGAATTTATGAAAGAGAAGGGAAAAAAATCATTAGAGTTCTATAGCGTACATATTTGGTTAAAACGGAACAAATGTGTTACTCCTGATGTATATTTTGTATTTCTCATGTAATTATTTGCAGGAGAAATTTACAACAAAACTGTTTTTTAAATTACATTTTTTTTATGGCGACTCTGCTGCAGCAGATTTGCTGTAAAAATACAAATATTTTTTACAGTGTATGAACACACACCATTCAGATATAACAATTGTCTGTAAAATCTTAAACCCAATGACAATGATTGTATTACATTATTCTTGAAAAATGACAAAACAAGTGATGATGTTGGAATTGAGTTTTGTGAATTTCTTTTTTGATAAATAAAAAATGTGTTCTCGTTTAAAACTTTTGCGCTCATTCTTATTTGTTTAGGGTGTGATTAATTATTAATTAAAGCTTAATTATCGTGGCTCACCCCCCCCCTTGCTGAAGACGACTAGAGATATGTAGGCCAACTCACCCTTCGTGCTCTTTTGTACTCCTGTAGCTTCGTATTTAAGTTCCCCATTTAATAGCATCCTTCCTTTTTTCAACATTTCTTTTATTTCTTGCACTTTCATTAATTTCCTTTTCTGATGGTCACATTTCGTTGGGGTACCTCTGAATCTGCCAAACCTAACAACCTCTTGAGGGAAGGAGTAGCCATTCATAGATTGGAAGGGGTGGTTCGAATGGATGATTAGCAATTAAACAACCATTCCCATCCTCGCTTGTCATTACAGAAGGGTTACTCCATGCGAAAAGTAATGTAATAATTGTAACAGAAAGAAAAACCAAGGGGTTGGCATAAAATCAATAGTTATAAAGCACTTAAAGTGAGGGGAGATGTCATCCGGGGAGTTGTCCTTGGGGGGACCTATCCTCCGGGGGAGATGTCCTCCGGGGAGTTGTCCTCCAGGGGAGTTGTCTGCGGGGGAGTTGTCCTGCGGGAGCTGTCCTCCGGGGGTGTTGTCCTCCGGGGAGTTGTCCTCAGGGGGTGTTGTCCTCCGGGGGAGTTGTCCTCCAGGGGAGTTGTCCAGGGAGGTTGTCCTCCGTGGGAGTTGTGCCTGGGGGAAGCTGTCCTCCGGGGGACTCGTCCTTGGGGGACCTGTCCTCCAGGGGAGATGTCCTGCGGGGGAGCTGTCCTCCGGGGAGCTGTCCTCCGGGGGAGTTGTCCTCCGGGGGAGTTGTCCTCGGGGGAGCTGTCCTCGGGATTGTCCCCGGCGGAGTTGTCCTCCGGGGAGATGTCTAGAACCGAGTAGATGATTGTTCACCCCCAACAGTCACACGATGACTTCGGTCTAACAAATACGACTCAAACCACTTTAAAACCTGGCCAGAGAATCCAAATTTGGATTGTAAACGCATCAGGAGGGTGTCATGTCTTATGGTGTCGAAGGCTGACGAGAAGTCTAACAATATCAAAACTGCTTCTTCCCCCTTATCCAATGCCATCAACAAATCATTTGCGACTCTCACGAGAGCTGTCTCGACACCATAAAACTGACGATAACCTGACTGAAATTTGGCATACAAGTTATTTTTTATGAAGATATTCCTGTAACTGGAAGCTGCTAGCTTTTCTAAGATCTTTGAAAAGAATTTCAGATTAGCGATTGGGCGATAATTTTTAAGCTCATCTTTATTCAGCGAACTTCCTTTAAGTTTCGGTAGAATATTGGCAGATTTGAATTTTTCGGGGAAACATCCTGAGACAAAGGAGTCATTAACCATTGTGGTCATGATTGGTACTAATTCATCCAACAATCTTTTAAAGAGAGGGGTTGGGATAGGATCAAGATCACAGGAGGTTGAGGCGGATTGCATAACTACTCTACGTACTTCCTCATCAGTTACCATTCTGAAGTGTTGAAACATTGACCCACATGTTTCTTCATTAAGTGGAAAAGCACTGGCACCACTAGGATCTACGGATGCCAATTGACGTGTGATATTTTCTGTTTTCTCTGTGAAGTATTTAGCAAAGGATTCAGCGAGTGAGTCGCCAGCATTATCAGCATGATCAGTGCTTGGAAGAATTACTGTAGTAGGATGCGTTAACTGTTCGACTTTCTTAAACAGTTCACGTGGAGTACAATATTTATATATATATGTATTCTCTTCACCCATTTCGTTCACAATTTAAATAAAAAAGAGTTGCCCATTGGCTGTTGTATGTGTATTCTCTTATATATATATATATATATATATATATATATATATATATATAAAATAGAGAGAAAGAGAGAGAGAGAATCAGATTTGTTGAGATACAGTGAAGGAGAAAAAGAGATAATGATAATCAGCAGAGGGACGGGTTGAAATACCTTCCAAAAAAAAGTGACATAGAAAGGAAAAGAGGAGAGTAACAAAAAATATATAATAATAAAACAATAAACGAATATGATATCTCTGATTAATTGATTGGGAGTTGAATAAACAAACATTTTAAAATTAAATATACTACTAGTTTATATTGCTTACCAGGGATTGTGGCAGCTTGAGTTGTCGTTGTTTCTGGTTTTTCTTTCGTCGTGATCGCAGAGCTCGTCATTGACGTGGTTGTCGCCTCCACAGTCGTTGAATACATCGACTCTAAAAGAACAACGAAATACACGTGCAACTTAAGTGATTCTTCTTGTGTTCGAGTACTTATGATTTCTCTAGAGGTAAGCACCCTTGTATATGTCCATATTTCCTTTACTTTACACTATTCGACTTATTCTGCTCCAGTAACATAATTTTGCTCTGGCCTTTAATCATCAATGGGCCTATCCCAATTCTCATAACACGGAGTCCTGCATCACAAACATTTCCCTCAACGCTTCCGGGGGTCAAGTGAAAAACAAGATGTCCTACCATCCTTTCTAATAAGCACGCTTTTGCCATCTTGGGCCCCTCAGTGATAATCCAAGAAAACGCGAGTGGTAGAGTTGTAATTGTCCTTTAAATTAAAATTGTGTTTATGGATACATTATACATATAGGTCCGTTGTACAGGGTTGAAATACAAAGTGTAATTGATGTGAAATTGGAATATATAATTGCTTTTACTTAGTTTTAAGGTCTAGACATAGGCTTGCGGCTTAGTGTTTAGTACAGGCTCTAAAGTGAAGTGGCTCGATCGAGCTACCATGCATGGTAATGATTGGATGCATGAGTAAAACAGTATTTTCATATATCCATATTGCTAACCAGTGGTGGTGGCGGATTGCAATGTTGTTTCTGACTGCTCTCCCGTAGTGATCGCAGGACTGGTCGTCGATGTAGTGAATGTTCAGTTGTTGCGTCTTTGAATTCTAAAGACACAAAACAAAAAAAACAAAAAAAATGAAACTGAAAAGCAGTGCTCTCCTTCCGAGTGCAAAGATTAAAAACCGATAATTCAAGAACCATATCTATTTTAAAGAAGAACTTGAAATTATTTCGTTTGCTATTTTCCTTTAAAAAAGAAAAAATTCTACAACGATGTCGTACCTAAACGGGTAGACCGACTAGCTTTAAAGCTAGTCGTAGTGATGCCCAGACTGTTTGTCAAGTTTGTCCGTCACGACGGACTAGTTTTAATGCTAGTCGGTCACAACGGACTAGCTTTCCAGAAAGCTAGTCGGTCATGGCAGACTAGCTTTAAAGCTAGTCCGTCGTGACCGACTAGTTTGACGGACCGGACTAGCATTAAAGTTAGTCGTAGTGATGCCCAGACTGTCGAGCTTTTGAGCAAGAATAGCTATACAAATAGTCCGTCAAGGTATAAAAACTAGTCCGTCGCGATGGTTTTGTCTTGACCGACTAGCATGACAGATTAGCTTAATATGGCTTCACAGGAGTTTCAGAGACATCAAATCTGAAATTCGACAGACGAGCTTGACGGACGAGCTTTAAAGCTAGTCCGTCAGGTTGAGAGATTTAGATTCAGTTATAGGCTAGTCCGTCGAGACGGACTAACATGACGGACTAGCTTTAAAACTAGTCCGTTTTGACCGACTAGCTTTAAAGCTCGTCCGTCAATTGACGGACGAGGTTAGGTTTTCAGTGTGGCGTATGGGCAGAATCTCCATGTAAAGACATTATATTAGGTTAGATGGTGGCAACAGTACCAGATCTGGCGTCGGCGTCCGGTAAGTAGGCCTATACATCACAGCAGCAATCACTGCGGTGGTGCTTATAGGCTTAAAGCACAGCAGCAGTACTTTGGTGGTGACTATATACAGTTGCAGTTGTAGAACAGACGTTGGTGTCCGATGGTGGTTATTACAGCGATATGAACGATAATAAGTTTCTGGAAAGCCTGTACATGCTGAAGCACATGCTTTTTTTTAAGGTGATTCCAGTGCTCGAGATGACCACGAGGTCAGCGAAGTGTACGACGCGTACGGCTCAAGACACCACTTTGGTGATTAATACATCCCTGTATGTAACATCAAAGGGCGTAATAAGCTGGAGGTACATACATCAGAGTCACTAGTTTCTACAGGGAACAGATGAAACGCAGTCTCGAGTGCAGTGCAGCACCGGATTAGATTGGGTTGAAGGTATAGTCATTTTGATTTAGTGTATGGAATGTCTGCTTATCAAATATAAGGTGTAAACGAAATAGTTTTTTGTATTGGTATACAAACAATTCAACAGACTAAGTATGAGAAGGGTTAATTCTTAATGATAACGATTGAATGTATAAGTAATAACATTATTTTTAATATTTATATAACCTACCAGTGGTGGTGGTGAGTTGTGAGTTCGTTGTTTCTGAGAGTTCCTCTGTCGTGATCGCAGGATTGGTCATGGGTGTAGTGAATGTCGCCTCCTTAGTTGTTGTGTCTGTAAACTCTACAGACAAAACCAAAAATTAAAACTTAAAAACAATGCATTACTAATTTGCGTAACAAAAATAAATAAATAAAAGATAAAAATAAATAATGAAACACATTTATTGTAAGGAATGGGTTTTATTTCGTTAGCTTATATCCCAAGAATAAAAAAATGTTTTAATTTTTTTTTGTATTGGTATACAAACAAATCAACAGACTAAGTATGAGAAGGGTTAATTCTTAATGATAACGATTGAATGTATAAGTAATAAAATTATTTTTAATATTTATATAACCTACCAGTGGTGGTGGTGAGTTGTGAGTTCGTTGTTTCTGAGAGTTCCTCCGTCGTGATCGCATGACTGGTCATGGGTATAGTGAATGTCGCCTCCTCAGTTGTTGTGTCTGTAAACTCTACAGACGAAAACCAAAAATAAAAACTTAAAAACAATGCATTACTAATTAGCGTAACAAAAAATAAATAAATAAAAGATAGAAATAAATAAACACATTTATTGTAAGGAATGGGTTTTATTTCGTTAGCTTATATCCCAAGAATAAAAAAATGTCAAAATGTGAGTCTGCAGCACATCAGCTTCACTTTGGTGGTAGCTACAGTGCTATAGAAATGACGTCGGTATCCGAAAAATCTAACCGTATCTCTTCGGTCGTGAGTTCAGCGCTAGGACTGACATCGAGGATTCTTCTATGCAGCAACACCACGCCATGACTACAGCCCTATAACTGACAGGGGCAGAGATAAGCTGGAGGTACATTCATCAGAGCCATAGTTGCTACATGAACAGCAACATCATTTGAATGTTTGGATGCATTTCAAGAACCAAAAGGGAGGGGTCGCCTGATCGGAGCTGATGGAACACAAATGAGTCTCGGACTAAAGCAGGAGTCAAGCAGCACAAGATTGGAGTCATCACCTCCCAGTGACTAGTCTGGACTGCGGGGGTCATCTTGGCGCCCTTTCATAAACATTTGTTATCAATATAACTTTACCATCAACATTTGCTCAACGAATTTAGTATTTCACTAAAATGTGCATTGTTGGCCAAAGTACTAGGATGGCAAGTGTTATGCAACGGCACCCAAGAGTGCATGCAGAAGCAGAGCAGGACATGTCGTCTATGATATTTGTGTTGGTCTAGAATCAGATTTAGACTGGTATCGTCATACAGCTGACAGGGTACAAGTAGACTTGTAGACCCGTATGCTGACAACTCTCCATGTTGTTTCGTACACAAATCTTCATATTTTCCTCGTTATATGAGACCTTCAAAAAAAACTTTCATAGTTATTTTGTTTTATAGTCGATTTAGGTGAAAATTAAAAAATATGCTCCTTTCAAAATGAATTTAGTGATTGGACAAATCTGACCTGGAAAGTGACACCGAATCCAGGTTAAATCCTTTGAAAAGGGATACCCTGTTGGTTTACCTCGGAAAAAATTGACTCCCATACACTGTTAGGACGCTGTTTAAAAAATTCTTGTTTAAAAAGTTAAAAACTATTGTTTAAAACCGGAAATCGAGGTTTTATAGCCTTAAACAAGACCTGTTTAGAGACATATTAAACAGGGGGTAGTTTAAAAAGGCAGAGGCAAATCCCACGAGATAGTCAAGAGTTAATGGCATCACTCGTTACATGCAAGGTAAATCGGCACAACATTTCAATCATGGCGGAGGACTTGAGAAAAAGTAAATCCCAAAGTGTTGGTTCAGTGGATAGAGCGTCTGCCTCATAATCGGGAGGTCGTGGGTTCGATACCCGGCCGCGTCATACCAAAAGATGGGAGTTGCTGCTAATGGGCACAAAAATTTCCGTTTCACATTTCTTCCGGACGATAAAATTTGGAGCTTTTTTTTTTTTTTTTTTTTTAGCGGAGCGTTAAACAATAGGCCTACTGTTGATATTTTAAACAACTTTCTTTAAACAATTATGTTGTTTAATACTACCATTAAATTACAGGTTGTTTTATTTTTAAACAATGCTGTGCGATTTACCAGTTAACTCGCAGTTGTTTATAATTTTAAACAGTGCATGCGCATTTTCCTTGACAAGCTGAAACAATAAACAATCAGCTTGAGTGTATATCTGTATGGTACAAATGAACCCCATAAATTTCTTAAACTTTGTGATGGATCCGGAAAAAAAATCCATCCTCAACAAGACCATGTCAAGTGTTCCAAATAACCCCACACACGGGGTAAGTTGAAACATTGTGCATCTGTGCATGGTATCTTTAGAATTATATTTATACTACCTACAACATTATTGCATGGGTTCAGCTAACTTGCTTTATTGATTCCAATTAAAATATTAAAGATTGGTGTTCAATTTTTTTTTATTCAAGTTTTATTACTCTTGATAGTATCCACTCACATACAGATATTGTGACGTCCTGTGAAGTAGCATTCTGCAATATATTTTGTTTAAACCAAATTGTCCAATGTTCACAAATATACATGTATAGGAATATTTTGGAACACTTCAATAAATTATTTGATTTTTATTTTTTTATTCAGCTGAAATCTGTTTACTTTATAGTACATGTTCCAACTAACCCCGTTCAAAATGTTCCCACTAACCCCAGAGGCCCATTTGACATTAGTAAGCTTACAGCACAAAAGAGGGACAACAACATGCCATATATTTAACCTTGTTTTGTAGCTTGGTATAATTGTTTTTTATACTAAAAAACTTAATTTATGGTCTTCTCTGAGATAATTAAATATTTGTAAAAGTGACAAAATTTACTCAGAAGGTGAAAAAACAAACATTGCTTTCTAACTTCACGAGGCTTGAAGCATGTGTGCTGTCTAAAATGTGGTGGCTGGCAGTTGCTAATAGCAACAACCTGAGGGTAGATTTGCATAAATATATCAATAGCTGTTAAAGGAAATTACGATGTTTAATGCGGCGGTCACAACTCGTCGTACCTTCGACGTGCAACTCCCTACGATGGATTTCGTAGAAAATTCGTACAGCGGAGGTACCTTGCAGGTACAATGCCTGTACGACGTGCAGGAAGTTTTTACAATACCCTTACTACAGAAACGCAGGAATCGCAGAAGTTGACCCAGGACCTGTGCGTGCATTGTACATGCAACGCAGGCTACGTTGATGGCACGTGCCCCTTAGCCTACGACGAGTTGTGACCGCCTCATAAACTAACCCCGTGTTCCAACTAACCCCACTCTACCCTATACGTCATAAAATTATTTGTCCATGTGCTTACTTTTATCGCAATGTTTCCCATGAAATCCTACGGAGCAGTGACATTTATACCCTTCAAGAGTCTCCTCACACCAGCCGTTTTTACAAAGGTTTCTGTTACAGTCTGTGGGAAAAAAAAATGATATGCATGTACATTGCAAAGTAATGCCAATTTAAATTTAAGAAAAGTCGAATGTAAAATTTGTCATGCTTGATATTAGAACAAAATATTTATTTGAGCTTTATAATTACTATTGATCAATAAATTCATATTTTTATGTCAGTTTTCACTACTTGATTAGAAAGTACCGTATACATGGTAGATAGTGATAAAAGTATAATGGCCTTCTTCAAGTAATGTTCTTTTAAAAAAGTTTTAAGGCTATGTTATTGATTCAGTGTATGACACAATTATGAAAAAGTATCATAATCACCATGGATTTTGCACATTATATGCACTGCCGGAGTCTCTGTTTTAATTTTCCTTCTGAGGGACTCGGAGATAGCAGATGGCAAATGAAAAAGTTTAGGTATGGTCTGCACCATGCTACCATTAGGAAGTTGCTTCACTTTACACTCTTGACGCAATGTCGACGAGCAGTAATTTAGGTCAGACCCACCGCCATGATCGCTGCTCGCCTTTGTGATGGGCAGAGTAGATGAATCTGGTAATATTATCATGCAAGAAAAAAAAAATACATTGTTACTATTTACTTTTTGATACAATGTATCTATTGGGTTGAATTCATAAGACATCGTCTAGAAAATTTCCAAAATATTTTCCCAACATCATGGATTAATTGGATACATTTACTTCTCATATTCAACAGCAACTAATATTTTGTACTTAGACATGTGCTTTCTCAGGAGCACTTGGGTTTGACAGAGAGTAGAGGGGAAGGCTAAACACGGGGGAAGGAATCCGATGGAGTCCATGTCTTTCATACATGACCTCTGTAAAAGACTTGTGTCAAAATCGACTTGCACCAAAATTTGACAGAAGCAGCTAATAATGCCGATAGCTTTTGGACCTTTATGGAGATTTCAGGAAAGCTCATCACAAACAATGAATGACCAGAAAGCCTGCATGCATGGATCAATAAGTAAGTGGAACATTATTTAAGATTCGCTTCTTTGCAATAGGTAATATTCTTGAGCTTTATTTTTCTTTATACGGTACCAGCTCATCTTTCCAGAATTTATTATTCCAAATGTTGTTCAATTTAATGCAAACTGAAGGTTTTATTCACCGAAAAATGAAAAATAAAGATTCGTTGATCCAAAAATTAAACACGGTTTGTAAATCTGAAAATCAAATACCCCTAATTTTATGGTATCCCATTTTCGGAATAATAAACCTACGGTATAATGAAGCCTGTTTTACTTTGAAAATTGGTAAGGAAAATCTCATCGACATAAATTGGCATGAATCTAATTACAAGTCTAAGAAGACACCTTTAGGTATACCTCACCTGTTAATTGTTGTATACACACTCCCATACATTGTATATCGCCAAAGAATCTGAATGGTACTCACCGAAAGACAGGCAGGTTACGACTGCTAATATCAGTCTACTGAAAATGCAAAGCTTCTTTTTCCTTGCCTGTAATAATTAGCACAAAAAAATGGGAATATGATTTTATGAATATGTCTTCAAAAAATTTGTTGCTTCAGTGTGAGGTATGCACATACGGCCGGTGGAGAATTGAAAAGGAATTGATATTTCAACATTATAATTTCATTCAATCATTTGTCGTTTAATTTTCAGCGATATCAATGGTGGGATCCCTTGATATATTCATGAATGATTATTTTAGCAAGCTTGTTCCCTTTTGTGATTTTTGTGTCCTTTGACTTCTGAAATGTTTATATAGTTGAATAATTCATTTTAATGAAATAATATAATGTCTTTACTCACCATCGGCGATCAATACTTAGGAGCTATCACAATACACATGCTTCATTAAGATGGCGTACGTCTATGTCTAGAAAGAATCAGCTAGGTACTTCTAATTGCTTGATGTAATAGAAACACAATATGATTCTAAAATCATGTTTCGATTGATCAACACAATTGCCCTTTTGACACCATGGAAACAAAATACAACGTTTTAAGTGCATTCATTCCGTGATAGATGATACCCGAATCGATAAGGGCGCAATTCTTACAATGAAATTAGACATGGTGGTGTTTGAATAATTGATGAATCACACATTATATATCAAACTCTATATCAAAGTCTCGAGTTTTGATCATGACATTTCGCGGTGCTCGTAATTCATAACCACACTGTCCGTCATAAAGGTGGAATATTTTTTTTGCGGCTCTACCAACATGATTTTGCTCTGGCTTTAATTTCTTGCATATGCTTTCCCCTGCTTTTACTTTCCGGGACCCTGGCTATATCTTGAACATTCTTCCAACACTTCATGGGGATTTTTTTTTTCAAAACAGTTTTGTCAACCCCCATGATGCCCATTTTTGTCATTTTTTCTCATTTTGGGGCCCCTTTTTGTTTACCCGGCCGATCAAACCCCCCTCATTTCTACCCCCAGGAAACACGCCTGAGATGTATTGTTTATAATCATGATAATGTTCTTTAAGTTAAATATGGTTAGGGGACAGGCTTAGGTCTCTTGTCTAGGGAGGGTGAAGTAAAAAGTTTGATATTTTAAAATTCAGAATATTTATTCCACCTTTATGCTAAAAAACAGAATAAATAAAAACAACCTTTAACTTTTAACTGTTATCATTCCCCCCCCCCCCCCCTTATTTTTATATTAACCTTCATGACAAGGTTGTAAATGGTGACTACAGATAATATTTTATAGTTATTAATGTTAAGCTGATATTTTACAATACGATTTAGGGAAGATAGAAATTTTCATGGTGCAAAAATGAATGAAATCAATGTTGAACCTCTATCAAAATAAATTTTGACCCCTCCCCTAGACAAAAGAGTTTAGCCTGAAATCATAAAACTACATTTAACTTTAAAAAAAAAATAACAACTCTACTCCTCAGACATGTTTCTTTGGGGTAGGACTGAGGAGGACTTGGAAGGTCGCGTAAACAAAAAGGGGCCCCAAAACCAAAAATAAAATGACTAAAATGGCCATCTTGGGGTGAAAAACTTTTTTAGAAAAAAAAATCCCCGGGAAGGGTTGAGGGAATGTCCACGATATAGCCAGAATCCCAAAGATTGAAAGCGGTGACGAACACATTCAAGAAATTAAAGCCAGAGTTACATAATGTCGCTGCAGCCAGAAAAAAAAAAATATCCCATCTTTATGACGAACAGTGTATTTTGCAGTATGATCTATTTATTTGCAATCTGTTGAATCAGGATTAAACAAAAGTATGCATTAATTGGGTGATGTGCTTCAATGATAACTGGATGGATAAGAGAGCAATTCAATATTGATCACGATGACCTTTGAAATATGAATCAAACATATCAAAATCTCAGTTGTAGATTTGAACTGAAATTAATTTTTAATCGGACAATAGAATAGCACAATTTCATTGCCATTATTAAATTCAAGCGTCCAACTTCAAACTTTCTTTCACTTTATATATATATGTCCCCCTCTCACTTTTTATAAATTTATATATCTCTCCTCTTTCACTGTCTTTTATTTTGTGTATCGCAAATCTTCCGATTTTCTATCACTGCAAATGTGTGTGTGTGTGTGTTTTTGACATTTCTCTAATTTTATTTAATTTTAACTATCTTTTGGTCTCACTTTCTTTCAGTTGATTTACCAATTTACATATCACTTTATTTTGCTTTTCATCTCTCTCCCCCATTCAATTTCTTGCACTTTGTTTACCTCTTTACATCCCACTTTTTTTTTCTTCCAACTCATTTGATGTTTTTCTTATTTGCAAGTTTTTCTCTCTTTCTTCCACCCTCTTTCCTTCAAATGTCTATGCTATCACTGTACTAACTCTTATCCGCACATTTTCTTTAACTTTACATGTATTCATCTCTTCCCCACCCCACGTTATATAATAATCTCTCTTCTGCCCAGTTTCTGTAACTTGAAAAGTTTCCCATTCTTTCAATTTCTCTCTTCATTGCCCTCACTTTCTGTCGCTGTATATCTCTCTATTTCTATCACTTTTCTTTAATTGATATCTATCCAGTAATGTATCTGTCTCCCACTTTCTCTCTCCTCTCACTTTTTATAATTTTATATTATGTCTCTTCGTATAGGGTAGATGTAGGGAATATCGGACAGTAGGGAATATCGGACGGTCACCACATGTCCAGCCCTAGTTGCCAACATAAGATCAACTGAGTTGAAATACCGGCATCTATTGGTCAGGTGGTCTGTCTGGGAAGGTTGAATGCTGTATTCGACAACAACAAGTGAGAAATCTCCGAGAAAACTACCAAAATCTGTCAAGGTAGGAAAATTTGCAGCCTGAAAAATGGCCTGATGTAAAAATTGACATTTTTAGAGAATGTGATGGTATAAAAATAGAATTGGGGCATGACCTCTATTTCATGCATTATGGACATGTGTGGAGGGTGGGCCAAACGTGTAAGGAGTGTTTGCACTGTACAAAGCCTGTGTATTGGGGTGGCAGTGTGTTGAAAAGTGCTAATCAGTCATTTTTTTGTGTAGGGAATACCGGACACCACATGGACGGTTGTTTGTTTTACTTCCGGGTTGAGTTGCTAAGCATGTAGGCCTAGATCAAATAGTAAGTTGCATATATAATGTATTATATTTATTTATTAAATTGTTTGACAATTTTGAAATGTCTATTTCTCTTTATTATTATTGTGATATGTCATGATCTACATGAGATATAAAGTTATTCTGAGTGTTTTGAAATTTTGTAGTAAAATGCATATAATCTTCTAAAAATGAATAATGTTATAAAAAATCAATACAAACATGTTAAGTTGATGGTTTACATTCAAATCAGTGCCTCCAGACAGATCTTTATACAAAAAAAGGGTAAAAACATACTTTCCGGTATTTCCTACACTGTAGGGAATGCCGGACAATTTACGATGACGTCATTATTTGCATATAACTGCCTCAACAAATATTTAAATACCTCAATTTTTTTGGAAAATAAAGTTGAATGATGTAGCTAAGCAATGATAATCTTTTTCTTTTGTGATTTTATTGTTTTCATGTGCTAATTAAGCAAATGAGCTTAAGTGGCCGGTATTCCCTACATCTACCCTAATTTTCTTTTATTCCATATTGTACTTCTTTCTTTCACCTTTTTTAACCTTATAAATACCCCTTCATTTCTGTCCCTGGACAGGTTTTCCTCCTCTTGTCTTATTTTTTAAAAAAATTCGTATTTCCTTTTTTTCCCCCAGTCAATGCATCTTTTTATATTTGAAATCAAATTGTATTTGATGAATAAAATAAATCAATCAATTATCAACCTTTGTCCTCTGCAAAATGGTAAGTGGGGTTTCAACACCAAGACAACAATGAAGACAATTTTCACTAACAATAATTATAACCGAATGATTTTAATATTAATATGGAAAGTGACAACACAAAAGACATCTACTGTTATAATGATTAAAATGAAGATATTCCGACGAAATATACCGTACTGTTCATTATACAGTGCGTCCCAAAAAGAACTATACACTTTTGACAAGGCTACAAAATTAAAAAATATATGATTCTCGGGGAAAAGGTTTAGATGTATATAAAGCTCATATCCTCAACCATCATTATGATACAACAAATTCAGAAAATAACGGATTCTTCAGTGGGCAGTGTCCACTTTTATAAAGGATACAAAAAATAGCCTGTGCAGGAATTCGCTATTCATTTATCACCTGGGTATGGCATGCCAAGAAGGATTCAAGTAATAATGGAATAAATCGGCCAACAAAGACAAAAATAATCTGAAGTCAGAGCAATAATCAATAATATGAAAACAAAACGGTAAAAACTACATTTGGCATAATATTGATTGTTTATTTCTGACTTTTGATATGTCTTTTACTCTGTTAGCTGATTCATTCAAATATTTCTTTGAATCCTTCTTGGCATGCCATACCCAGGTGAGAAATGAACAGTGAATTCCTGCGCAGGCTATTTTTTGTGTCCTTCATAAAAGTTGGCACTGCTCACTGAAGAATGCGTTATTTTCGGTATTTTTTGTGTCGTAATGACAGTTGAGAATATGAGTTTTATGCGGCGGTCACAACTCGTCGTAGGCTACGGGGCATATGCCATCAACGTAGCCTGCGTTGCATGTACAATGCACGCACAGGTCCTTGGTCAACTTCTGCGATTCTGTAGTAAGGGTATTGTAAAAACCTCCTGCACGTCGTACATGCATTGTACCTGCAAGGTATCTCCGCTGCACGAATTTTCTGCGAAATCCATCGTAGGGAGTTGCACTTCGAAGGTACGGCGAGTTGTGACCGCCGCATTATATACATTTAAACCTTTTCCCCAAAAATCATATATCTTTTTTATTTGGTAGCCTTGTCAAAAGTGTATAGTTCTTTTTGGGACGCAGTGTATAATGATAAAGCATAAGATGTGGATAAATGTGTCTTTATCTTATTTTTCTTCCTTTTCTCCTCCTTATTCTTATTTTATTTCAATCGTTTTTCTTCTTCATCTTCACTATCCCTTATTGTCTCCGTTTTTGCTTCGCCTAGCCCTTTCATCTTCTTATCTAAAATGCATTTTCCATTTGTTTGTTTATGAATTATGATGAACATATCCGTATCGAAAAATAAAAAATAACATGTGTAAAATACAATACAACTTAATGTTCACTTAAGTTGATTTACGCCAAATTATAATTATTTTTTTAAAATTATTTTTTTTATTTTTTACTGATAAGAAATAATGGCTTGTGCTCCATTCCAAGATGTTAATTAAACACGTTGGTTGTTGAAGAAAAAACTCACAGTGAGCCTTTTATCTTGGGGAAAATGTTGATCACTCAAAAAGGAGATGAGTGAAGAGACAATAGGCGGCAAAAGGAGTAAATACCGGTAGATAATAAAAGATGCAAAGAAAATCTTAAAACATTTACGACTAGTAAAATTAAACGTATGTTAAAATTAGATTATCTTGATTTGACCAATCAGAATGATGGGCAGGACACATTTAATCCTTTCAAATGGGTATTTCTTAAGATTATAGACATATTTAATTTTTTTTGTAAGAAAATAACTTAATAAGATTCCAATGAGAGCAATCACTAGCTTTTATGCATACGGACAAACAACTTTTTAAGCTTATATACAACATTCTGTAGAAATTGAAAAATTAGTTGACTTTTTTTCGAAAACGGCAGGACGCATATCAATTACTATACATTATGTTATCATTTAACCAGAGGAGTAAACTTATAAAGTTACCATTCATAAAATTTCTGCATATACGATTTCGCTATATCGGTTGATTTGTTCAACATGTGTTTTCAAATTTTAATTGCATTGTGGATGGGCTATTTGAGAGTAAGTTTTGGCAGTCGCATCCACAACACCCCTCCCCCCCCCCATCACCACCCATCACCTAGTATCTCACTTACGGTCCAATCGACGCAAAATGTGGTACGGAAATTGAACACATAAAGAATAATAAAAGGAATATACAGTATAACAACTAATCACATAGCTCCCTCTCACAAATGAATCTGTAATTCTCAGAGCATTGATCATCGTACCATCCGCCATACATGTATATTCGAAAGCACTCTCTTCCATTATTGGTCGCGTAATAGCTATCCCCTATGTTGTCATATGTAAGACGTGATCCATCTAACCATGTGACATATTCACTAGGAGAACTGCAGGTCAGTCCGATCCAGTAGTCCTTATAGGGTGTATAGTCCACGATGAAGCCTTGTTCCTGTTGTGACTCAATGTAGACCAGATGAGATCCGTATTTAGAACAAGCCGAAACCGCAGAACTATGATTCACCTTGTAAGTGCTGAAGTTGTATGACGACCCATCAAATTCCATAGAAATAAACGAACTAGACCCACACGTAGATGCTATTTAAGGAGGGGCAGAGTTAAATATTTTTATTTGGGTCTAAGGTAAAACCCTCCTTTATTATAATCAATACTAACTGACTAAAGGATTTAGATTAGCACTGCATTGTGACAATAGCCATATGAGAGTAACATTCCCAACAATTAAAATGCTTGCTCCTGAAGAATCTCTCTCCTTTTTTTTTTTTTTTTTTTTTTTTTTTTTTTTTTTTTTTTTTTTGAGAAACTGCAATGAGGTATGAATCCTTTGGGAAAACAGATGCCATTTTGTCTGGATAGTGTCGATACATTCAATGTTCAGCTTTTGTATTATTTTAGTGATGTATTATTTTAAAAACTTATTGCCTTGCAGTATTCATAAAAAATCATTCCTGTGGGTATTTTGCGAAGTATAGGTCTGTGATTGAGCCCACATCGTGATGATCATGATAGGATTGACATGATTATCACTACAGAGATATAGAGGTAGAGAATGAGAGAGAGGAAGGGGAAGAGAGGAGAGAGTGAAATGAAGATATATACACATATATATAAAGAGAGAGAGTTGGTTAGAATGAGAAAGTGAAATAATTGAAACATTCCCTATATGTTTATATTGCTTACCATGGGTTGTGGCAGCTTCCGATCTCGTTGTTTCTGATGGTTTCTTCGTCGTTGTCGCGGAGCTCGTCATGGATAAGGTTGTTGCCCGGGTAGCCTTTGGCTCTATGAACTCTAAAAGGAAAGTACAGAGGCATGTAATGCTACAGTCACACAGACACTTACGTTGAGTTACGTCCGGTTGCGTCCAAAAATTATTTTCTTTTCTGCGGATCCCCACGGATGCCTACCCGTCATAGTCAGTAGTGGGAATATTGATTATTTCGTTCATCCATTAAAACAAAGAAATACATTAAAAAATTATAGAATAGAAGAAGAAATAAGATTAAAACAACACAAACGTATTTATACGTAAGTGTCTGTGTGACTGCAGCATAAATGGTATCCAAGATTCCTAAGAAATCAAAATACTTGATTAAATTAGTGATTAGAATGAAAAAAGACTTTCTCCAAGATCAACAGCATGAAAATTTTCCACGTTAGTATTGCTTACCAGGGGTTGTGGGAGCTGGCGTTGTGGTTTGTAACTGTTCCTCCGTCGTGATCGCAGAGTTCGTCACGGACACGGTTATCATGTCCGCATCCGAAGGCGTTAAATCTATGGCTTCTAAAAAGGACAATATATATATATATATATATATATATATAGTAAATAGTGGTAGAAAAATACGCGTTGCGATTGGCTAGAGCAGTACCACGTGACCTACTTTCAATTTGTTATATTGTACATATGTACAATATAACTTTCGGTTTTTGGAGGGTAAAGCCTGTGTTAAATGAATGGGGAGAGTATCGATTCTATCGATTGCCTTGTTGCGCTAGCGCGTAATGACAGTAAAATGTTGCGCACTACAGCTCATAACAATGGATACGCGGAGCAACAAAATACGTCACAATAGCTAATTTGCACCAACATTTTGCAAAGATAAAACTAGATTAGGCAAGGTCAAAGATCTAGGGGTCTATTTACTATAATAAATAGTGAACGCTCCATCTTGCAACATTACTGGACTATATGAACTCCAAATACTAAATTATCCCTCGTGCAGATCTATTTCACCTCGGCCTGCGGCCTCGGAGAAACAAATCTGCACTCGGGATAATTTAGTATTTGTCGTACTTATAATCCAGTATATTGCGCGATAGATTGTACACTATTTGTATAATATATTGATCAATATCACATGTGCAAACAATTATGACTATACTAAGAATTACACAAAGTAATATACAGCGAAACAAAGGAAAGATATAGAAAGGACTTCACAGTGGAAGATTGTGTAGTGTTGTTTTTTCCAGTCACCGCTACAAGATGTATCGGTGGTGTATCTGATTTTGTTTTAATTGACATACCAGGGGCTGTCGGAGCGGGTGGGGCTTGCCATATTGTTTCTGATGGTTCCTCAACCTTGGGTGCAGAGCCCGTTGTGGATATGGTTGTACCCTCCGTATTCGTTGCTTCTATGTAGTCTAAAAGGAGAGTACAGAGACACAATTATAAAATACGTCCAAGATTCATAAAAATAAAAATATCTACCTGCAAATAATTAAAATCAGAAATTACGTTCTCTCATATCAAGAGAATGAACCTTTTCCACGTTAATATTACTTACCTAGGGCTGAGGCAGCTGACGTTGTTGTTGTGTCTGATTGTTCCTCCCTCGTGGTAGCAGAGCTCGTCACGGATATTGCCGCCTCCAAATTAGAAGTCGTTAAATCTAGTGATAAAATGACATCATATTAAGTGTTATCAATGCGCAAATGATTATGACATTTCAAAATTAAATGAAGTATTATGCAGAAACAAAGGAAAGACAGCCAAGGTTTGACACAGAGAAAGATTGAGATATAGGCAGAGAAAAAACAACTACTGGGGATAGAAGGGCAAAAGACAATGTAACAATTAGTTGTGATGATGGGGATAAGGGTTGACAGAGAGAGAGAGAGAGAATTTGGGATGGGGTGAAATGAATGAAGAGGTACATCGATCCTCTGACAATTGATAGAGCAACGGTGATCTGGCGCTGCTCATGGCTGCCTGGCCCACGATAAATAAGGCAAAAAGAATTCCCGTTTCAAACAATAGAATGTGGAGCTTTTCGTTTAAATTTATTTTTGTCGAATTTCAGTGCTCCGACTTCAGTATTATTGATCAAAGGCATAAGTGCGATTATTTTGTTATATTTCTATTGTTAACAGAAGGTGGTGACAGCTTCTGATGTTGGTGTTTCTGATTGTTCCTCTATCGTAGAGTTAGTCACGGGCGTCGTCGTCGCTTTCGAATCCGATAACTCTATAAATAGAATACAAAACACAACATTTGAAAATTGTATGTGTCCAAAGTGATTAGAATGGATTAGTGTGATCGTAATCTACATGAGTAGGCAAAAACTGGACAAGGAAGGTTTAATTCACGCAGAAGATGACATGTAACCGTTTTGTTTACAATTTGTGTCGATCGATAACTCTTTAAGTATATTTTGCGTTTGTAATTAAGATGCTACTGTAATCTCTCTCTCTGGCCTCCCTTCTTACTCTCTCTCTCTTTCTGATCTGAAGTAATCATTGTTAAAACATAATATATGATATATTTGTGTTTTTTTTTCTTACTTTCATCGCAGAGCACCCCTTGAAATCCAAATGAGCAGTGACATTCGTAACCTTCCATAGTCTCCTCACACCAGCCGTTTTTACAAACGTTTCTGCCACAGTCTGTGAAAGAGAATGAAACAATGAATTATTCTTTCTTTAGATTTTTATCTTTACTCCCCCGAAAAAAAACCCCGGCCAAAACACATCACATTTACCTGGGAATCTGCATATCCTATGTCCAGGCGGGATATTTGAGTTACGCTTCCTCTGTTGGCACCCAGATATAGCAGATGAAAGATGGATGAGTTTGGGGATGGTCTGAACCATACTGCCATTGGGATGTTTCTTTACCTTACACTCAATAAACATCGGCAAGGTGTAGTTTAGACCAAGACCATCGCTGCATGTTGATGGTGAATCCGATAACACTGGTAAGGCTGCGTATGAATAGAAAAAAAAAATCGACTTTAGCGTAAATCCTAGCATTGCATCATCATGGAAAGGTCATGTTGCGAAGATTATTTGGTCGGTAATACCACTGTTACGCATGGATGAATGACCCAACTTTCATGAAAACCGATGATGTTGTTTTTTCCTGTCATGCTGCTGTCAAACATGGCCGGATTGTTCAATGTACAAGAAAAGAATTGTACTATTGATTATTTCTCCTGCGGTCTCTCGCACTTCAAGAATGCATGCCGATTTTTTGCATGGGCATAACTGCTGTTAATTACCGTTTTAAACGTTGTATTGACGTTTATCGTCAGGTGATGACTGTGAAAGTTACAGTTACGGCAAAACGCTGATTTTCAATATGCAACACCGAGTTGGTATAAAACTTGTGGTGTTAGATGGCTGGTTTAAAACAATTTCTTTAACACCATATATAATCGTTTTAAACGGTTTATGAATATATCATATAGGGGAGACTGGGGTCAATTGTAACACGGGGCAATTGTAACAGAGGCTCAAATCCCTAACAGAAACCCGCATAAAACTTAACCTGTGTACAGAGCATGCACATTTCATCGTTCCACATGCTGTTTGAGTGTAAACATAATTTTTGAGGAGGAAAGTAATATCTCACACTACCCAATGTTTTTCTTCTGGACAAAAATGTGGTTGAGCTCTCCAAATATGGTCGCCCTCCTCAGGGGCAATAGTAACAACACTGTTAATTAAGTACCTTTGCCCCGTACCTAGCCCATGGACAATGCAGCGCGCTGCCATAGCCCGTACACGGCACGTACACTGCTGCAATAACCACATGCCATGCTTATAGCAAGTGGAAACTATAATGTAACTTGAATCAAGCATTGTCATGTTTTATTATAATTAGCTTATGTGGGTAATGTTGTTAATAAATCTTGGATCTGTCAAGTGCATAGCCATGATAGCTTTGATAAAGAAAAACAAAATGTTACAGTTTCATGTGTTACAATTACCCCATACGTGTGTTACAATTACCCCGGGTTCAGGGGCAATTGTAACACTAAACCTCTTCTTTTGTAATGATAATGACTTCAAAATAAATACTTTTACTTAACCCAAACCTATTCATATGTCGAGCTAAGATATCAAATTTGGAAAAAAAAGTGTTACAATTGTCCCCGGTCTCCCCTATGATATATGAATATGTCATATATATGATATATTCTAATCATGAATATTGTACATGGCCACATGTCATGAGTTGGGTGGAAAATGCGTTACATGTCCAAAAAATTGTAGAAATGTTCATTGCCACAATCAAACATCTCTAGTTTCTTAGTAGCCTAAGTCAGACATGTATAAAAGTATATATATATTGAAAGCAGAGATTGAAAGGAGGATGATTATCATATTTTTGTGCCTGTATAAGGTGTGTCATAAAAGCTATACAGAGTGTTACAGGAAAAAATGGTTTGAAAAACTTCACAATTTTACCGGCGAATAATTTCTTAATCTTTTCACCAAATGAAATGAATCATCGTGGATTGTGTAAATAAGACGCTATGCTTCTAAAAAATATAAACTTGTAATACAAAATTATATTTTCTAACCGCGCTACAGGGTGTCAGAAAAGAAGAAAAAATAGTGCAAAAAGGGCAAAAATCCTGTCTTTTACACTTGGATTACAACTCAAACAAAGTTTATTGCAAGTAATATGTTTCTACTTAATTGTGTTTTTACATGCATGCAAAGAAAATGGCGAAAAAATGTCAATAATTGTTATAAAATTGCATGCTACAAATTTTGATGCCTGCAATGCATTGTCTATGAGGATATGTGCATTAAGTTTGTTTTAATTGATTAATTAATTGATTAAATTACTTTTGAAAAATCTTTTTCACATTTATCTAGAACCACATAAATTCCCAAGAGGATTATATCACTTAACCCATAAGACCAATTGGCTGCAAAGATATAACGCAGCCAACAATAAGAAAGTAACAAATATGGGATTTCCCTACACTGAAAACCTAAACGGGTAGACCGACTAGCTTTTTAAAAGCTAGTCGTAGTGATGCCCAGACTGACTAGCTTTAAAACTAGTCGGTCACGACGGACCAGATTTCCTTCAACACAACCCGGTTATTACGGACTAGCTTTAAAACTCGTCCGTCTCTACGGACTAGCTTGAAAGCTAGTCCGTCAAGTTAGTCCGTCATGACAGACTAGCTTTAAAGCTAGTCGGTCACGACAGACTAATTTTAAAGCTCGTCCGTCGTGACCGACTAGTTTGACGGATTAGCATAAAAGCTAGTCCTAGTGATGCCCAGACTGACGAGCTTTTGAGCAGGACTAGCTTTACAGCTAGTCGGTCATGGTGTAAAAGCTAGTCCATCGCGCTTTTCTGCCGCGATGTTCATGCTGCTGTCTTGACAGACTAGCATGACGGACGAGGTTAATATGGCTTCACCAGCTTGTCAGAGACGTCAAATCTGAAATATTAGAAGACATTTTAAAGATACGATTAAAAACATGCATTTTGTCACAAGAATTTGAGCAAAAAAAACAAAAAAGAAATAAACATTTTATTATGATGATATAAATCAGAAGACAGGAATTAATACAGGAGTCACAATTAGTTAACATTATGGCAATTATTAAATAATGGGGGCAAGGGGCCCAGGGGTCGCCGCCATGGCTTGCATCATCATAACTTTTTGTTGTAGGCCTACCTGATTTTGCATATAATACACTTGTCCTTGAGAGCCACTTCAGAATCCCAAAGTCGTGCCTCTAATCCAATATTCTTTTCTTTCAGATACAGGTAATCTAAAAGAAAAGTGGCGCTCATATTTATTATTAGAATTAAATTACATTTTTCATAATTTAATGTGATTGTTACTATCGTTGTAAATACACACAATTTATAAATTAATTTGGCAAGACATAATTTTTCGCTTTGGTGATTATAGCAGCATTAATCTATGTGAAAAAATAACGCTATCTGTGAACTGAAACATAAGGAATTAAAAAAGAGTACTCACACAATCAAGTCACAGGAAGGAGATCGCCATTATAATCAAAATCTTAAGCTTTACGGGGTATATCAAGTGTGCGTCTGTACAGTTTGCCTCATTAAATGGAATTCACGGTACAGATAATGCAACTAATATTGTCCTTTTCGCAATGCGCTTGTTATTCAGTCAATGGTACCACCTTCTATTCACTGTGTGCTAAGCCGGGCATCACACACAATCTATAAGAATAGACGGTTCATGGTTCTATAGTAACGAAGTATTCAGTTAGGCCTGTAATTAAAGAATGGAACAATATTCTAAACCTACTCGTGAAGTGCATACTTGTCATGATGATGTTATTTCGGGTATCGTATTGCTCTCAGATTGTCAAGCCAACAACCTTTGTCTGAGAATGTTGATTGTATCCAACTTCTATTCACGTGTTGTGAATGGCATACTTGTCACGATTGATGGTATTTCGGCTATCGTATTGCTCTCAGATTGTCAGCCAAACAACCTTTGCAACTATTTGTATCATTTTAATGGGTAAACTGGTCTACTCAGCTACTTTTATCGACCTAGTCGGTCGGGTCGACGGACTAGCATCAAGCTTGACTGACGAGCTTTAATGCTCGTCCGTCAAGTTGAGAGATGTAGATTCAGTTGTATGCTAGTCCGTCTCGACGGACTAACATGACAGACTAGCTTTAAAACTAGTCCGTCTTGACCGAACTAGCTTTAAATCAAGCAGATGGTATCAAACGGAACGACAACTCTAGTAAATCCGTGACGTAACAGCTGCTGATGACCAATCACAAGCCGTGATTCCTCTTTGAGCTGCTTGCTCCGCATAGGGATGATTTCATACCCGCCTTTTTATGACAGCCACGCACATTGTGCTGGCTGCTGACCCGATTAGTAATAAGTTTTTTATGATGTTAGGTTTTTTCAAGAGATCGAGAGTAACCGCTTCACATTATGTTTTGTTCATTTGGGCCTTTTCATAAAAAGTAAAAAAATTGGGTCGATAGAATATTTGTAAAAAAACGTAAAATGTCCAAAATATTAACCTAAATGAACATTAAATACAAAATAAAATCAATCAGTGTCAAAATATGTTTGATATTTTATAAATTCAGGCCTTAACTGAAGTGTGACTGAAAACTCCAAGAAATTTCATTAAATTTGTTAAGCGAGATATTACTTTCCGAAGTAAAGCTTGCACTTATCTTCAAAATTAATTTTCCGGGGTCAAGTAGAGGTCACGCACAATTTGGCTGTTAGGTTTTACAGTGTATGCTTTAACACGTGCCTCCACCGTAGGATCCTTCACCGTAGGATCCTCCACCCCTTACCCTACCCCACTAAAAGTATCTTTGTATCAAAACTATGAGCATAACGAAGCTGAAACTTCACAGACATGTAGCCTGATAAATTATCTACAATATAAATTATTGCACAGCTTATGACTGTACATCATTTTCATGCTAAATGTGATAATTTTCCCTCCAAAATGTAACGCCTCCACCCTTTTACAATACCCCAATTTGTGACACATGGCCACATACAAATGGCAACAAATTCTGCTTTATTTTAAGAAGTCATCTAGGTTTTCAACACCAGACCCATTGCTATTATCTAAAATTATACCAATGTGTCGATTTGATCTTATTGGTATAAATATAATATTAATATGGGTGGTCCTCTATAGAAATAACATAAAAACTAATCAGCATAATTTTCTAACATAATTCAGTTTTCCTGATGCTACTAAAAAAAAAAATATTGAGTGAGTATCTGGTTTTCTTAATGGCAAGTGGTATTCAAATGATTGACGTGTAAGGTAAATGTGTGCATATATATATTTTTCGTAAGAGTTGATGAAAAATTTAAGCGCCAGGTCGACGTTGCTCTATCCCTTTCTTGTTTAACGCCAAATTTGAAGAGGGTAGCAGCAACTCCCATCTTTTAACGTCTTTTGGTATGACGCGGCCGGGTTTGAACCCATAACCTCCAGATTATGAGGCGGACGTCTCTCCATTTAGCCAACACATCAGTACTTAGTATCATCAGGATGCCAGTTTAATATCAGGTTGAGATTTCCAAATTTTGCAATATCACGAACGGCTTTTTTAAATCGAAATTAAATCGTTTCGATGAAGGAACCATTCGTATTTAACGAACAAGAATTTCATAATCTAAGTACACGAAACATACGAATCGAGTACTAATCTGTGTGACTGCAGCATGAAAGAACATACCTTGAGCATCGCCCGTGAATCTGAATTGTACTCACCGAATGGCAAGCAAGCTATGGCTGTTAACACCAGTCTCCCCAAAACAAGAAGTTCCTTCTCCCTTGCCTGTAATAGGAACATATTGTTTCCATAGGTTAGACTTATTATGAAATTTCTTTTCAAACATTGGCGTTAATTTGTTCTTTATTTTTCGATGAGGAAGGTGGTTGTCATTAAACGGGGTCTTCCCACGAGTCCGAGGGTCCACGAGGGTCCGCGAGTCCGAGTATTTTTTCCACGAGGCCGAGGGTCCACGAGTCCGAGTATTTTCCCACGAGGCCGATTATTTTTCATATAGTATTTTCGTTCATTAGGATGTTTATCTTCCTCAATAGAAAAGTATCCGCTAAGCAGGCCTCCAATGAAGCCTAAAATATAATGAATCTTATAAATTGCGGATAATAAAAACGGGCATTAATTTGCTAAGGATTACGTAAATCGGGGCAATATTATGATTTATGCTCGAGTATCATCTCACTTACCAATCTTACAAAAGTGTACACACAAAAAATGAGAACTTGTATATATGAGTGATCACACTCAAATATCCATGTATTTTTGACAATATAGTGACACACATCCATGAGATGCTTTCACCTCAATAAAGCTACTTTGAAAACGCACCTAATCGAGTATTTTAAATTTGACAATATAGTGACACACCAAATGAGTTTATTTAATTAACTCATTTCATTGAGTAAAATAACTAATTGTTTGAGTACATTGCACAAACTAATGTAGTGAGTAACGCTTTACATACTCAGAGAGTTAGTAAGCTCATCAACTTGCGTGTGATGAGGTTTGTGCAACCTTTACTTACTGACTCTCTGAGTATGTAAAGCGTTACTCACTAGGTGAGTCCTATTCCTTTTGTTTGTTTGTTTGCCTGTTTTTATAATGATATTTGGAATGTTACGATGATATACACATCAGTGCATCAATTCTGCTCAAACCAATACACTGCATTACTCACTTCAGTGCATCTATTCACACAAACCAACACATTGCATTGATCAATGCATCAAATTACTCAAACTGTGTACATGACTGACAAAGTGAATGGGAAATCCATGCATGTTAATCTAGTTGTTAGTGTTATCAGACAGATGTATTCATCGGAACATTCCAAATATCATTATAAAAACAGGCAAACAAACAGACAAAAGGGAAAGGACTCACCCAAAGACAATAAGAGCATGCAGGCTCTCCGCTCTCGGATCCGTTCCGCTCACAGAGTGTAACTCTATATGGTTCCGCTAAACATGTACGCACTTAAGGGGTATCTCACTGGTTGCGAACCCAGGCGAAATTTACAGAGTGTTATATATATAGAGGATCTACCAACGTTCTTTTGTGCTGTTTGTTAGACAAGCATAAAGGGGTTATCTCGTTGTATCAGAGAATGGCATGTTTTCTTTAGCGATGCTTTGTAAGCAAGCTCAAAGGGGTTTTCCTGTTGTATAAGAATTGCATATATTCTTTTGTGCTGCTTAGTTAGGCAAACTCAATAGGGTTATTCTAACTGTATCAACATGGCATGTTTCCTTTTGTACTGCCTTGTTAGGCAAGCACAAAGGGGTTGTACTGAATGATCATGGCATGTTTTCTTTTGTAGGCCTACTGCCTTGTTAGGCAAGTACAGGTGGGTTATATTGTATGGTATTGGCATGTTTTTCTTTTGTACTGCTTTTTTATGCAATCACAAAGCAGGGGCCGTGGAGCGTTTTTGAAAGTAGATGAGCTGAGCCGAAGGGGGGGGGGCTGAAGAGACTAGAAATGACAAATGCATGGTCATTTCTGCAATTTTGTACAAAATTTTGTAACATAACAAAAGAAAAATGCTCACATCAAAAAGCCTACCTACTGAATCGAGGTGGATTAGGCATTCTATGTATACGAAAATCTCTAAATTCGCCCTGTTCGCAAATGTTCGCAACTCAGTGAGATACCCCCTTTATGCTACAGTCACACAGACACTTACGTTGAGTTACGTCCGGTTGCGTCCAAAAATTGTTTTTCTTTCTGGGATCCCACGGATGTCTACCCGTCTAGTCAGCAGTGAAATATTGATAATTTCGTTCATCCAGTAAAACAAAGAAATACATGAGAAATGATAGAATAGAAGATGAAATAAGATTTAACAACACAAACGTATCTATATGCTAAGTGTCTGTGTGACTGTAGCATTACGCGTAGAACATACCTCGTGTGCATCAGTCTTGATGTCCGTACTGCGTGATCGAGTAGGCGTACCGGGCGCAACATGTAAAAGTACCGCATAGCGAGTAAAATTACTCTCAAAGACTTTCACGAGACTTGAGACGTACGAAGACGTGTCGTAGTTTACTCATCTAGTGAATTAACGGCTATATAGATTTTCTCAGCAATTCTCACTTTACTCGATTGTTAGTGTTTTCACCCGATCATCCACCAAGCCGTACCAAGTTGAAGAGAACTCACTTGCACAATTATTTTACGTAATTGAACATGTAAAGTTACTAAGGGATACTCAAGAAAAAAGTATATATACTCAATAATTTTTTTTTCTTGAGTATCCCTTAGTACACTTTACATGTTCTGGAAGAGCGGTTGTGTTACTTTTAAGAAAACACAGATTCTGAAGTAAAAATCGTGATATACGAATAAAAGCACTCACCTGCAAGAGTAGCAAACGGGTTTTACTCATGGAAACTAGTTCTTGTTTTTTGTGTGTAGTGGCCGTTGAATAAATTTTCATCCGTTTATTCTATGAGAAATTTTGAAACTTTAGTTTTAAATATTTTCCTTATTTTTCATTTTTCGTCAGTAATGTATTTTTTTTTTTTTTTTTAAAGGCGGCGTTTGAGCAGTATATAAAAAAAAACAACAACATGAAAATACTCGGACTCGTGGGAAAAGTACTTGGACTCGCGGACACCGGCCTCATGGGAAGAATACTCGGCCTCGTGGGAAAATGCTCGGACTCGTGGGCCCTCGGACTCGGACTCGTGGACCCTCGGACTCGTGGGAAAAATACTCGGCCTCGTGGGAAAATACCCGGACTCGTGGACCCTCGGCCTCGTGGGAAAAATACTCGGACCCGTGGACCCTCCCCCCATTAAACAAAGGAGTTTACCCCTTTACCCTCTATTGTCAAATTGTGGTTTTCTTTTGCCTTATTTTCCTGTTCAGCTGTCTTTCTATTACAATATCGATATAACTAGCTGTGTTAATATACTAACTGGCATTTAATGCCTTTTGCGCACTGTTTGCAGGAAAGAAGACGCACAACCACCCTTCACTTTTTGATGATCATACCGAACGGTCATGTTAAAAAAAATAAACTATATCTAAGACCATTGCCGTCTGTGCGCCTCTTTTATTTTTTTCAAATTTGCCTTTTGTGCCCTTTTAAAGTCCAAGATCCGCGACTGATTTATCAAGAATAAATGAGATTATCACAATAGTTTCTAAATTCTTAATGCCGCTTTTTTGTGAAGCGTTTTACGTGTTAAGACCAAATCGCTTATGGCCATATGTCACAAGTTGGGGTATTGTAAAAGGGTGGAGGCGTTACATTTTGGAGGGAAAATTATCACATTTTTTCACATAGCATGAAAATGATGTACAGTCATAAGCTGTGCATTAATTCATATTGTAGATAATTTATCAGGCTACATGTCTGTGAAGTTTCAGCTTCGTTATGCTCACAGTTTTAATACAAAGATATTTTTAGTGGAGTAGGGTAAGGGGTGGAGGATCCTACGGTGGAGGATCCTACGGTGGAGGCACGTGTTAAAGCATAGGGAAATTGCATTTTTATTACTTTCTTATTGTTTGCTGCGTTATATCTTTGCAGCCAATTGGTGTTATGGGTTGAGTGATATATCATTCTCTTGGGAATTTATGTGGTTCTAGATAAACGTGAAGAAGATTTTTCAAAAGTAATTTAATCAATTAATTAATCAATTAAAACAAACTTAATGCACACATCCTCATAGACAATGCATTGCAAGCATCAATAATTGTCAAATGCAATTTTATAACAATAATTGTCATTTTTTCGCCATTTTCTTTGCATGCATATAAAAACACAATTAAGTGAAAACATATTCCTTGCAATAAACTTTGTTTGAGTTGTAATCCAAGTGTAAAAGACAGGATTTCTGCCCTTTTTGCATTATTTTTTTCTTCTTTTTTGACACCCTGTAGCGCGGTTAGAAAAAATAATTTTGTATTACAAGTTTATATTTTTTAGAAGCATAGCGTCTTATTTACACAATCCACGATGATTCATTTCATTTAGTGAAATGATTAAGAAATTATTCGCCGGTAAAATTGTGAAGTTTTTCAAACCATTTTTTACTGTAACACTCTGTATAGCTTTTATGACACACCTTATACAGGCACAAAAATATGTTAATCATCCTCCTTTCAATCTCTACTTTCAATATATATATACTTTTATACATGTCTGACTTACTACTAAGAAACTAGAGATGTTTGATTGTGACAATGTACATTTCTACAAATTTGTTGACATGTAACGCATTTTCCACCCAACTCATGACATGTGGCCTTATAGTGTATGATTACCCCGGTCCTTGGATTTTACGATCCCGCACTTACAGTGCACAATCTCCACTCCTTGAGGAGAATCCCAGCTGGTCGCCTTCTAGGCACATACATATAATTATAGTTACCATGACATTTAATTATACTTACCATCACATTCAGTATTCTAGAACCCTCCAGAAGTTCCTGTTTAAAGATCATAAGATGATGTCTGTCTGAAAAGAAGTGCTTGATAAAATTGAAGCATAAACTGATTCCGAAATGAACGATTGAGCAACCAAGTTCCCTTTTTGAAACCATGGAAACAAAATGCAACATTTTATATACATAATATGATATACAATGAAATGTGATATATTTGCAATCAGACTAATCAGGGTCACACCAAAGAATACATTAATTTTATAATATGCTTCAACGAGGCAGATTGAAAAGGGCGAAATTCTCACAACGAGATTGGTCATGATGTCGTTTGAAAAACTGATGAATCAAATTTGTAGTCTTGAGGTCTGATAATTAGATCACGTGCAATTCGTTATTCAGATGGCTCGATACTCCGCCCACATGTACAGTCTATATAAATATGACAATGTTTCAAGCTGGGGGGAAACGTACGAAATTGTTACTGATAAACCTTATTACTTATGATTGGATTTCCTATTGTACCATCTTTATTAAAACATATTTCATATACCAGGGGTTCGTTAATCATGAGGTTCATAAATTTTGACGGTTCTTTATTGCCCCGATTGGTCACTCGAGTTCCCTTCTTGACACCATGTTTAATTAGGATTTTAAAAAATCATGAATTTGGTGATATGTTTCAATGATATCTTGAAAGAGTAGGGCACAATTATTCTTTTAAAGAAATTGGACATAATGTCTTTTGAATAATTGATGAATCAAACATAAAAGTATAGTCTCGAGGTTTGATGATTAGATCGTGTTCTGCTTTTTACTCTGAAGTTTCAGTATTCCCAGGCCCGTAACTAGGGGGGGGGGGGTTCGGGGTTCGAACGAACCCCCCCCCCCCGCAGGCGAGCAGGGTCCGCTTGACCAAAAAAAATAAATAAATAAATAAAACCCACCACTTTTTGGCAGAAATGCAGTACGAAAGAAAAGAAAGGAAGGGGAGATACTTTGAATAGAAATACAAGAAAGGAAGATTAAAACACTTTGCTTTCAGTCCCCTTACATGTAAAATCTTTCGCTCGCGCTTCGCGCTCGCAACTTTTTATTTTGTAGATGATAATCATGTTTTTCAGAACAAATTACGCAGGAATTACACTTATACCATTTAGCAGAAATGTTTTCGTTTGCATTTGTGTTCTATTTTTATATTTTTAAATGATGTTATCTTCAATTTTAGGAAATTATATAACAGAAATAAGGCCTAGTGGCAGAGGCGGTGGAATTGGGGGTTTGGGGGGGCAGGGGGCACAGCGACCCCACTTTTTCATCCACCCTTAAGGTGCCCCTATTCATGACCAAAAAGTTTATACTCAAAAGAATCCTTTTAGAGTTTTAAAAAGTCCTGTGGACAATTTCTGTTTAAAAAGGGGGCACTTTTAATACTAAAAAGGGCCCTTGCAGACGCGGAACAGCGGGGGGTCGATTAGCTGCCACGCCCCCCCCCGCCAAAAAAAAAAAAAAATTGAGGTAAAAATCGATGAGGCGGCCGATTGACCCCCAACCTTACCCATATATATGATCAATAACGACCTCTTGATGGCGAAGCCAAAAAAAAATAATAAAATCCTCTCCGCCGCCCCCCCCCTCCGTGAAAAAAAAAATGAGTTTTACTTTAGGCTCGCCCGATGTAACGGGAGAAAAAATTTGGGTGTACCAAAATCTGAAATTCCAATTTTCCTCTCCCCCTGTAATGAAATCCTGAATCCGCCACTGCCTTGTTACTCCAAAATTTCGGCTCGCGCTCTGCGCTCGCGGATATTAAATAGGGTCCATAATGCACAATAAACTACAATTTTGAGCTCAAAGTATTCTACTCGCGCTTCGCGCTTGAGGATATTGGGGTCTAACAGAGGCGGTGGAACCGGGGGGCAGGGGGCACAATGCACTCTTGCCCCTTTTCTTAGCTTAAAAATGCCTTTTTTATACTAAAAAGAAGCCTTTCATACTCTTTAAAAGTCCCATGGACAATTTCTTAAAAAGTTTCTCTAACAATACTAATAAGTGCCCCTTTCTTTACTTCATATGTCTTTTAAAACCCAAAATTTTCCTGCTCGGTCACTATGCGACCTCGCACTGTAAAATTAACAAACAATAAGTATTTTAAAAAAAGGGTTGGACCCAGTGCCCTCTGCTGGAGACAAACCTTGTCAAAAGAATTGGTGTAATTGTGCCTGGTCTAGATTGGGGGTGGGCTAGGGGCCTGCAGCCCACAAAATATTCATAGCAAAGATTATTAATGAGCCAAGATTAAAATGTATCTTCAACATGGATCCAGCTTCGTGGTCGTGGATACTAAATAGAGTCTATAATCATGATAATGCATAATTTACTCCAAGTTTAGCTCAAAATTTTCGGCTCGCGCTTCGCGCTCGAAAAAAAATCCTTAAAAAAGTTCCACTTTTTCATATTTCTAACCCCTCGTAAAAATCCTAGTTACGGGCCTGTATTCCGCGCATATAAATTTCCTACAAGATACTAGAAGGTTCGTTTATCCGAGCGTTTATAAATTCAAGGGTTATTATTCGCAACCTAAAGGAAAAAATCTTTATGATAATGGCCCTTTGCAATAACAACCAACCAGAATAAAATTCAGAATACGACCCTTCGGAACAACAACCCCTTTGATTAACACGCTTCAATCAATAGAGCTATGTACGTAACTTAAATAATCTATTATTAAAAAGCACTTGTTGAAGTCGTATTATTCGAATGAGGAGAAAGACTTCACAGCAAGACGTGTGCAAGTGAAGAAAAAAGTCTTAAATAAAAAGAAAGGGGGAAAATCCAACATCAGTACATAAGGATTCAACAAAATATATATAAAAGATATTGTTCTAATTTTTATGATCTCGATGATAACGATTATAGCCAATTCAATTCAAAAGTCAGTCAAATAGTTAACAGTCACTTCGTATTACATATTAACATAAAAATAACTAATGTTGATTTATGTGACCAATGTTTGACTTTTTTTTTTTTTATCTCTCAATAATTTTCTCGCCGCATATTATGTTAATAAGCGGATTCGTTAATCCTAAAATGTGAAAAAGCTTAAATATCGCGATTCCATATCCGGATTGTTTGCCATTTAAATTGTGTTGTCAGTATAATGAACCTAGTACCGAACCTTCGGTATATTTAGACCCATCCCTCTGAAAGCGAACGTTTGCAATATGAAACTTCGGATTAACGAAGCACCCGGTGATAGAAATGTGTGTGTGATAATAACGAATTAAACTTCTTAATTACTAGCAGCACGTGATCGAATTATTAGAACTATACACTTTTTTCTTCCTTTTTTTTTTTGGGGGGGGGGTTCATTATTCATTCAAACGAAATCATCATATCATTGAAGCTATCACCAAATAAATGTTCATTCTTGCTTTCTCCTGATCAAAATGATTGCACATAGATGAAATTTTAAGCAAAAGTCTGACTTATGGAACAGCGCACGATCTAACAATCAAAATTAACGATTATGATATGTTTGATTCATTCATTATTCAAAGGACATCATGATCAATTTTGATAGAATATTTGCGTTATCACGGAAGCATATCATCAAATTAGTTTTTTTTTTTTTGAAAAACTAATTGACATGATTGCAAATGTAAAGATAGTACTGCAATATTCTGAATTAAGAGCAGCGCGTGATCTAATGATTGAACCCAGGGACTATATGATAAAACTTGATTCAATTATTCAAAGGACATCGCGGCCAATTTTGTTGAAAGAATTACGGTTTTATTGATCCCTTTATCATATAAACATGTCATCAAATGTTTGGTCAAAAACTGAATAAAATGATTGCAAAGGAATATATTATACAACAAAATTATGAATGAAGAGCAGAGTGAGATCTAAAAATTGATGACAAAAGCCTGATTCATCGATTACTCAAAAGACACCATGACCAATTTTGTTGAAAGAATTACGGTCTTATTGATCCCTTTATGATGATGATGATGATCCACAGCATTTATATTGCGCCATATTTCTGTTGAGAACATTCAAAGGCGCAGGCTCATCCAAATTAAGTTAATACTACCCACAATTGTCGAAAAATAAAGTGAGTTTGATGCATGATTTGAAGTGCTTCGTGCTGTCAATTTCTCGAAGCGAAGAAGGGAGGGAGTTCCAAAGGCGTGGAGCAATGGATGAAAAGCACGGTCTCCATATCCTCTTAGGTGTGTGATAGAACTTGAAGATTGATGCCAGTAGTAGATGATCGTATGGCCAGGACGTAGGCGGCGTCGTTCTATGAGGAGAGGCACATTATCTGGAGCTAACCATGGACAGCCTTGAAAGTAAGGAGAAGGATTTTAAATTTGATCTGCTACCAATTGTCAGCCAGTGTAACTCCTTCAGAACAAGGTGATGTGGTCATATTTCCTCGCTACCAGTTAGTAGGCGAGCTGCGCATTCTGTACACCCTGGAGTCGGTCAGACATAGTAGAAGGTTAGACCAGAAAGCAGACTGTTTACAAAAGTCAATCCTAGAGGAGATTAAGGAATGAATTAGGCTTTCTGCAGCAGAACGAGTAAGAAGCGATCTTATGGCTGACTATATTTCGTAGCTGGTGGTACGTCGTTGGCACACCTTGGAAATATTGCTTGTCCATCCTCATACACTGGTCGAAAGAAGACACCCAGATTACGTGCGTTCTCAGAAGGAGTGAACAGACACAGTGCCAACGTGAACATTCCGTGGGTCAATCTTGCTTCGCATTATGGGGTGAGGAAATTACTAGATATTCAGTCTGTCATCATTCAGTTTAACAAGTTCATAACCATCCACTGCCGGATTTCTGCCAAGGCAGGTAGTAAACGTCAGTAACATCAACATAGTCGTCTCTCACCTTTATCATAGAGCATTCATCAAATTATATCATTTTTCGGGGGGGCGGTGAAAAACTGATTAAAATGACTGCAAATGAATATGATATAGCAAAATTATGAATGAAGGCAGAGTCCATATAAAAATTTAAATATAAAGCCTGATTCATCAATTATTCAAAGACATCATGATCAATTTGTTGAAATTATTACGGTCTTATTAAGCATATCATCAAATTATATCACGTTTTTTTTCAGGTGAAAAAATGATTAAAATGCTTCAAAGGAATATATGATACAACCAAATGGATAATGAAGAGCAGAGTGAGATCTAAAAATTAATGATAAAAGCCTGATTCATCGATTATTCAAAAGACATCATGACCAATTTTGTTGAAAGAATTGCGGTCTTATCGATCCGGATATCATTGAAACATTATCCCCTAACGAAGGATATTTTTTTTTAAATCTATTCCTAAATTAAACTGATTACAAATACATATCAAACGTTGCATTCTGTTTCCATGGTGTCAAAAGGGAAGCTCGGTTTTCCAACCAGAAAACCATTTTGTTTTTATTTCATCAAGCAGAGTTGTCTTCTTCTTTCGAGACATACGTCATATTTTTATCGTGAGACAAGGCTGTTGTGAGAGCTCTCGCATATCGATTGCTGATGGTGAGTAACTGATTATGAAAAATTATTAAGAGAAATCATTCGATTAAAATAAACATTCATTTCCTAATTTAAAATAACAGGACGCAAAAAAAAAAGCCAGAAATGACGTTCAGGCTTGTTTTGAGTATCAGTTGATCATCTTAAGTAATGTTAAGCAGCACCTGCACTGACATTGCTGAAAAATTATATAAAATTATTATGTTGGAATATGCTTATTTGCAATACGTTCCCAAAAACCCTTTCAGTGCTAATTTATTTATTATTATAACTTTGAATTTTCAATAGGACACTATGTTTGGTTTTTTTTTGGTAAATATATCCTGAATTGAAGAATCAGTTGATCGATTTTCTAACAAATTAGTTCAAGTTGAAAAGTAGCCACGTTTCGCCTGCGTGCTACTGCTCAGTAGCGGACGCAGACCGATGTTATACAACACTGTAAAAAATATTTGTATTTTTACAGCATATCTGCTGTCAGCAGAGTTGCCATAAAAAATAAAATTAAAAAAAAACACTTTTGTTGTAAATTTCTCCTGCAAATAATTACATGAGAAATACAAAATATACAGGAGTAACACATTTGTTCCGTTTTAACAAAATACGTAAGCTTTAGAGCTCTAATGGTTTTTTCCCTTCTCTTTCATAAATTCTTAGAGGAGAAATTTACAACAAAACTGTTTTTTAAATTACATATTTATATGGCGACTCTGCTGACATCACTTTGCTGTATTTTTTCCGTTTTGTTTTGTTTTGTTTTGTTTTTTTGTTTTTTGTTTTTTACTGTGAATGAATTTATCGGGCCCATGCCTAAACATAATAGAGCCGTTTTTGTCCACAGACAGGTCGGCCCGAGATATGTATTCAATTCGCCTGCTGCTAGCCTTCATCCAGAGATGTGAAATTCACATTATCAGATGAAGGAAAGCCGCACGCAAGTTCACTTTCATTTTGTAAAAACCATCGTCTAAAATTTACTTATTTATATTTGATCATGGAGTAAGTGAGATAATTATGCAGAACGATAATAATTTTAATTAATTTGGGACATTCAAAACATTATAATTTTCTCCAGCATGATATTCTACTATCAGTGATCATTTTTTCATATAATGCTTTATATCAGTTTTTGTAAATCATTTAAATTAATTATATACATGTATGCGACTTATGTGATAAGCATACCTATTTGTCTGCCCGATTTAAATTGGGGATGCAGCGATTGAACTGATCCCTTGATGTAAAAGACCTGACGGTAACAAATTGATCTAAATGGCAATAGGCATATCCGTTTACTAGGATCTACATGTAGATCAAGCTATTCCGGATGTCAATCATTGTTGACGAAAGCATTTGGGAGGTCGTCGACGGAAATAGAGGAAAATATAAGAACGAAGTAAACAAAACAAAAAAAATCTAGGTTTTCCCGGCCAATTTCATACATTTATCATTCATTTTCATTTAATGTGTATTCAAATTCTTGTGTTTGATGCGACGGACCGAATTTAGTCAATTAATTTCATATCAATTCTAGTTGTAAACTTAAGGGAAAGAGGGCGCTATCACTCTAAGCAAAGCGAACGCGGCCATAGACATTTTGCATTTTGCACAGTTTTTTCACTTTGTTTTCTTGCTTATGGCGAGCAACAAATTTTTCAAATAAATGTTCACTCTGATTAAGTGAGCTAAGATTCTGAATTTTTTAATATCAGGAATAACAAATTGGAAAGAAAAGAAAAAGTTCTGTCACTTGAGTCAATTCGAAAGCCAGGTCAGATCAAATTCCTGTACAATATGGCCAATTTTGCTCTCAAAATAGCTCATACGCTGCATAATCATAACGCATTATTGTATTACAACTTACTGTTCAAGCAGTTTTTAAAAGCTTGAATTCTCAGCTTTCCAAAGATGGTACATTCATTTCGATTGGTTAAGAAAAAGTCCTGTCACTTTGAACATTATCACAATGGAATCTTTACTTGATGGGTCAATATTTCCGCATATCACATGCATATAGCATGTGGACGGCGTCTTCGCAAGAGGTGACAAGATCACTATTTATATCACTAATCGTTTGAAACTTTAATCTATGTGAAAAAAAGATTCTGATTACAACTTCAGCACAATCGTGTTATAGGCTTGCCAGAATGTCTTTTCCCCCAATCTGGTCTGAAGCATCTACCTACGAAAACTATGATAAAAGTTCAATTTTTTCTTTCATGTCCATGAGTAATTTGCTCAAACAGATCGACGGACAAATACCATTTCACCACAGGGAAGTTTTCTTAGGCGAGTTTTTGTACGCTAAGTAATAATTGCATGCAGTTGTCAACTGTTCGCTTCCCGTCGTCAGCGCGGGTTTAGTTGACATTTATGTGGAGCCGTATAATTTTCTGCGCCGCTCAGCTGTAGGGGAGACCGGGTATGGACGTTACAAAATTCACATTTTGGGCCAGATAATTCTAATGAAAGAATTCACGCACTCCATATTGGGTCTGTAGTTAGCCTATTATGGTGGCTAAAACCTGAGGCATATAAAGCTTGAAAACATGTAAACATTAATTAACTTCATCTTAATTAGTGAAGACATTTTTTTGTAACAACCTACCCCATATACGGGGTAGGTTGTTACACCATACGGGGTCAATTGTTACAATATGTAAACATACGGGGTAAGTTAACAATGTGTAAATCTCTTATACCATACTTTAATCTCAACTTTCCAGTTTCTTGACATCGTTAACAGTATATCAAGTAGAGCTCTAGAATATACAAAAGTAATAATAGAAAAATAAAAATATTAACACCTGAAAATTGAGACAAAATGTAATTTTACATATGTAATGTAATTGGGGTAAGTGGTTACATCAACATCGGGTAGGTTGTATGTAACAACCTACCCCATGGGTGATTTTATACACAGAAATCAAATGTAGCACAGTCATTAGGCAGAATGACAGGGCATGGCTAGGGGTATATTAGTGACATACATGTACTATATTTACAATACCAGACTATCATCATGTGCCTTCAGTTGTAAGAGCTATTACAAATTTCAATTTTTGTCAAAAATTTACTTGGAACTGTAAAAAATGGTTTTTGTTGATTTACTTTTTAATAAAACAACGGAGAAACCTCACGACCGGCAGTTCATCACAGGTATGTGTAGGCTGTATATAGATACCAGTTAGCACATCCTCTCTTGTTCCATCTTAGCACACTGAGAACTGTAACAACTGACCCATGTAACTTCCATACCCGGTCTCCCCTATTTCCACTTAACTCATGAATGCATTGTTGCGTTTTCCCTCCCCAAATAATGGACGCGTCTTTATGTTAAGATTTAATGCCATACGTTAGATTTACATTTCACGTGGAGTAGAATTGATATGTTTAGGCAAACAAAGTAATGGTTACAAAGTTCAAATTCGGATATAGATATTTATTTTCAGTATTTGTGCATTCAAATTAGGGAGAATTTGAGTATACGGAATGAAATGTCGACAGAATGAAGACGAATTTGAATAGTTATTGCCGAATATGTATGCTTATCATGTAAAGTAGAAGGGGCAAATACGAAATTGATCACAGCAATCGTTAATTTTGATGATTAAATACGATTTTGACTGGCAACACTTCGATGCATCAGCGTTTTTTTTTTTCCGAAAATGAATGCATCTAATATGCAATTCATTGACAAAACAATGAAATTGGCCGGGAAAACCTATAATATTAATGATAATTAAAAGAAAATATCACACACGTTTTGTTTGTTTGTTTTAGGTGGGGTTTTTTTTTTGGGGGGGGGGGGATGTATAACAAAACAAAAAATATGTTCCATCGAAATTAGACCAAAGAGGGGAAAAGGAGAAAACGTGTGTGAGTGGTGTTTTTTCTGCAAATAAAATACTCTTGTCCTAATTGGAGAGTCACCAGCCAACTTTTGTAAAACGTCAGACGTTTTGGGCAAATGACCCCCTCCCCCGGCCCCTAGAATTTCATTTCTTCAATAAGCACCCAACCCCATCATTTCCTTATCGGCTGGTTGTTCTTGTTGTCGCAAATGTTCGAAGAGGATTTTTAGAAATCATTTGAACATAATACTCGAATTACAGGCAAGGAATAAGGAGCTTCACGCTTTGGGGAGGCTGATATTAGGAACCATAATCTGCTTGCCATTCGGTAAGTGATCGTTGTGCCTATTTGTCATGTTTGTGTCGTTAATATTATGTTTTTTAAAGGGGATGTTTGGTCAATATCTCTCGGAAAGCAAAATAGGTTTCGATACCCCGAATGATCCTTATTCCAAACATGAATTAGATTACACTATTTCATTATTCCTTCACAATATGATAATGATGAATGCAATTCGAGTTCATTTCCCACCCTATTATGACTTTGCACAAGCTATGAAACATGTATTTCATTTGTGTTTATAAAACGGGTCGGCAAGATACATAAATAAATTTCATCCTACGGGGATCGTACCCTTTTTATTTTTAAATTACACTCGATCAAATTACCAACCAACAATAGAATATAATACATGTAATTTTTTCTTTCTTTTGTAAACTTCGATATTACAATAACTGTGTTAGCATGATGAACAAGAATGTATATCCCAATTATAATAAATAAGCCTACCCCCAATTAATAAATCATATATTATTGCTGAAATAATGTTTGAATTTGGCTGATGATGATATAAGATGGTATTTCACTAAAGGAGACGCGCCCTAAGTCCCGCGATGGAATAGCCGCACACTCTAAAACTGAAGTGATGTTTTTAGCTCTTCAAAGGCTGAAATCAGCACTTTTTAAGAGCTTGCATAGGGACTGCACTCAACGTGCTGTTTTAGCACTTTCACGTGAGCTGAACTCTCAGCAAAAATGGGCAAAAATGGCGTGACTTCGTTAGGATTCGAACCTGGGTCACCTGCATGAGAAGCGCTGACGAGCACGTTAGACCAATTCACATCTGACGATTGCTAGCTAGCAGATCATATTGTATGATGAACGTTCTTCAAATTTGCCATAATAATCTACTATGCTGTCATAATTAAAGCCAGTTAGCGAGATCTTCGTTGGTCTATTGGTAACGTCAGCGGTACTATTCCATGTCAAGGTAGAACCCGGTTCGAATCCTATACCGACATTGAAATTTTTGTTGTTGATAAATTAACACTTGGGTAAGTGCTAAAATAGCACTTCAGGTGCTGATTTAGCACTTCAAGTGCAGTCACTATACGAGCACCCATAAATTAGCACTTCAGTTTTTAGAGTGCATCAGTCTTGGCAGTCTCGGAAATGTCGTAGAGACGTCTCGGAGTCGTCTCTGCGACTGGAAAATATCATAAAATGAACATCCAAGATCATAAACTACTTGCAAAAACATATCATGGCAGGTGAGATACCACCTCAATAAATTAAACGCAATCGATGCACTGGATCTTTGAGTTAAAAGTAACAATGTAAAATCTGTTTTCTTTGTGCCTGACAAGCATTAATACCAGGGCTCTCGCATTCGGCTATGGACACAAATGCGAGTAGCGATAGGTCAGCCATAAATGACTGCTTCACGACATTGAGAGCAGAATGCAAAGTGAAGCATCACTCCAATGGTAGTATGGTGCAGACCATCCCTAAACTCTTTCATTTGCCATCTGCTATCTCCGAGTCCCTCAGAAGGAAGATGAAAACAGAGACACCAGCAGTGCATGTAGTGTGCAGATTTCCTGGTAATTATGATATGTTGTGTCTAATTTCGAGAGGTAGGAATGGGGGCCATTTAATAAAGAGGAGGAAAAGATACAAAGCCAGTAGTTGGTAATTATAGTACTCCTGAATTGAACAAAGTTAAACTTTAATTTGAAAAATAATTCCTGCAACGGTGCCAAAAATCTTGTCATTATGCCTATATATACGGTACTTGATCTTGTTTATAGCCACGCCATGGAAATTTACCTGGAAATATAAATGTATCTACAGTTGTAGAATCCCAATAAAAATTCTACATTTTTAGAATCAAACATGACAAATTGAGGAGAAAAAGAATCTCAATCATTGTCATTTGAAATATAAATACATCTCAATCATTTCACAGACTGTGACAGAAACCTTTGTGAAAACGGCTGGTGTGAGGAGACTCTGGAAGGGTACCAATGTCACTGCTCCGTTGGATTTCATGGGGAACACTGTGATGAATGTAAGCACATGAACAAATATCACGTAAACATTTGTATCATTTATTTTAACCTGGGCGTCAAAAATGATTAAAAGTTGTCCAATTTGCCGATGGCACTAGCTATAGGAGTTAATCCTTTCCGCGTGAAAGCAACAGGGTAACGATTTTAAAAATAAAATATAAAAGTCAGCTTGGAATAAGGTCGGTCGGATAAAGACATATCCACATAAACTGCACGAATTAAACCTTACTGGGTTAGAAGCACTTTCAAGGTGACTGTTTTACGTGTTATATTTGAAGGTAAATTGCATTTTTCAATTGCATGAAATACATTACAATGAGTCGATTGCTTGCCTACCTGTATCAGGCAATTCACATGATGAAATCTGTTGTTCTTGTATACCAATATAGAGTTAAGGCAACAGCACCAACGACACAATTCTTGCTTATCTATCACAGAACAGGATTCAAAATACAATTATTAAATTAAGATTATTATTAACATATTAGGTGAAATAAGCAATATTGATGATAAAAACATTAAATTATCTTATTTAATGATATCTAAAGCAGATGTGGACATTGTTAAGTTAAGGGGTGCTGACATATAAATAACTTCTTTTTTTCCCTCTCTCTCTCTCTCTCTCTCTACCTCTCCCTATTTCTCTATCGATATCCCTCTCTCCCTCCTCTTCTCTCTTTTGCTCTTTCTCTCTATCCGTCTCTCTATTTCTCCATTTTTCTTAGTTCCCTTCCTTCGGTTTTCTTCCAATCTCGCTTTCTCGAATATGTATGTTCATTCCTTGCCCCGAAACTTCATTTCTATTACAATTACGTTTCTCCCTTTCTCGTTGCGGTTAATTAAAATGATGTTATGTATTGAGTTGCTTTATTTCGCTCTTTATGGTCTATAGATTCTACAACCACGAAGACTACAATTACCACGCCCATGACCAATCCTACGATCACGATACAGGAACAAACAGCGACATCGCAATCCACCACCACCTTTGGTAAGAAACATGAAAATGGTGTTAGAGATTATATATTTATTGCATAAAATTGCTGTATATCTGTATTTTCTACTCCTTTTTAATCCTTACATTGAACGAATGTGGAAGCGACAAATACATCGACGATGAGGTCTGTGATCATATTCTAAACCGCTTTCACAATATGGGCCGAAAGGTCTTCGGAAGTATTGCACTAAACGTCGAGGGGGTTAATATGCCTACTTTTAATAGGCCTGCTTTCAATACAACCGTAAATAATTTTTCTTCCGTTTTTCCCCCATCAGTCGCTGCGTGTGAATACATTAGCCTGGCATTTGACGGGTCGTCCTACAACTTCAGCACTTGCCAGATGAATCGTGGTTCTTCGATTTCAGCTTGTTCCCAACACGGATCTCATCTGGTCCACATCGGATCCCAGGAGGAACAAGACTTCATCATGGACCATATTCAAGGCTTCAGTAACTGGATCGGACTGACATGCAGTTCTCCTTGTGCATTTATCACGTGGCTAGATGGATCAAATCTCACATATGACAACGTTAAGGATGTAAATTGGGAATCCAGTGATGGAGAACAGTGCTTTCGAATAGATAAGCCGGAAAATGGTGGCGTTTGGGACAATGACGATTGTTCCAAGGAATTTAGATTCATTTGTGAAAAAGGAATCGGTGAATAGTTTTGATATTTTTTGTTTAAATTATTTCTCAATATTTCATTGTATCACCAACGATTCTGTCTCCCTAGTAAAGGATTGGACGTAATATGGCTGATCTAAAGTAATTAGGAAGCTTCAGACGGCAAAACACGGAACTACCAGGATTGCGTCGTGTAGTAATTCGAAACACTACGCTAAAAACGTTTGCTAACCCTAAACCTTAAACCCCCTTTATATATATATAAATATATATATATATAGTTCTAGAATATTTGTCTTTTTTTCAAATCATAATATATATATATACATATATATATATATATATATATATATATATATATATATATATATATATATATATACCTATTTTCGTCCTTAAGGCGAATTTCTTTGTTTCCTCCTTTTATACCGCCCCAACTAACCCTAGCCCTAACCCTATAGAATTGGCGTTAAGGGGAATTATTCGCCTATAGAAAGTCGCTAAGGGGAATGCTGACTGAATAAATCTATTCTTCTCAGTTCCCCTTAAGGCCCGTTTTAGTAAGATATATATATATATATATATATATATATATATATATATATATATATATATATATATATATATATATATATATATATAATATGAAATCAAAAACAAAATTCCCTTTTGTATTCATATTTTGATTATTTTTTTTTAACATGAATTTTTTTTTCTTTTACATAAAGATATACTTATATATTACAGGACATTTTAAGACCATAATTAATAATAATAATTTTAAAAAATCATTATAAGACTAGACCGAAAGATAATCACCTCATATATTATTTTCATGATTCATCGGATTTGTGCACAAATGATAATAATGATTTTTAAAAAAAGACTTCAAAGAAAATTGTACCATTCAAATTTGCGATGTACCTCGCGTACGTTAACCACTTGACTGCGGCATGGTGCTAATTGCACAGTACAGGTATGACCAGCGTGGCGCTGGCGCCTTTGCGGCGGTCACAACTCGCCGTAGCCTACGGGGCACGTGTATGAAACGTAGCCTGCGTTGCATGCTCGTCGTTTCTGTAAAAACTTTCTGCACGTCATACATGCAACGTGCCCGCAAGGTACGTGCGCTGCACGAATTTTCTGCGAAATCTATCGTAGGGAGTTGCACGTCGAAGGTACAGCGAGTTGTGACCGCAGCATTAAAAACAGACAAAGCTCAGACAATAGCTAAGCACGTAATTACGTGGTCCGCAGCCAAGTGGTTAAGGATTATTGCGCGAAACGTGAAGGATCTTTTTTAAGGTGAATTCCTTACATTATATATGTATACCTTGTGTATCGTTTCACATTCATTTTCATTTCCCCCTATCAGCCGCTGCGAATGGGTTTATTTCGCTGGCATTTGGCGGGTCGTCCTACAACTTCAGCACCCACAGGGTAAATCATAGTTCTGCTCTTTCGGCTTGTTCAGAATCTGGATCCCATCTGGTGTATATCGGGTCTGAGGAGGAACAAGACTTCATTATGCGCAATATTCAAGGCTTTAATACCTGGATTGGACTGATCTGCCATAATTCTTCTTGTGCATCTGTCACATGGTTAGATGGATCAAGTCTCACATATGACAACATAGTGGATGGAAATTCAGCCTTTGATGATGGAGGAGGATGCTTTCGAATACTTAGAAATAGTGGAAGTTGGACCGACAAGGAATGTTTCACTGAAAATAGATATATTTGCGAGAAAGAAATCGGTGAGAAGTTTTGATATGCCTTTTATGTTAGTTCTTTATATCTCATGGTTGCACAGCATTGATTCCATCTCAGTAGTTACGGGCGACAGGTAATGGTTGATCTGACAAGGGGCACACATGGCATATGCTACCTAGGACGGTAAATGAAGAGTAGAGAAAGCAAAACATTACGATATATTATGTAGATAGTGTTTCTTAAGCTATGCTTTATTGTCCAAAACAAATGCGAGACTGATTTTTCCCCCAATTGATTGTGGGCCCGGCAGCCACTGAGCAGCGCCAGATTGGCGTTGCTCTATCCCTTTTTCTTGTTGAATGCCAAAAAGGTTTGCAGCAACTCCCATATTTTGGTATGACGCGGCCGGGGATCGAATCCACACCTCCTGATTATGAGGCGGACACTATCCACTACCCATTATTGGTGCTACCAGGGTTTTGTTTAATTTTAGGAGCATATATTTATTGTGATTATTTCTTTTCAGATGACAAGCCATGGAAAAATGCACAAAAATTCGAAATGAAATTATGGTACAATTTTTTTTTCTATGCATCTGATTCGCTTCTTCCGTATGCATGACTGACTTATCATTACTATAAAAATGACTGACTATCGTCAAAGACATGTTTTTGTTGCATTGAAGACAAGACAAGTCCAAAACACCAAAATTAAGTACAGATTATAACCCTTATCTATTATAAATATATTTTTCAAACTAAGTCTTGTAATGACTTACCTTAGATGATGATTTTATGACGATTTGCTAATCAAAGTCATCTTTCGTTAAAATGATATACTCCTGACGACCTGAAAATATGACCCGGCTGGAAGTGTACCTTGCTTTACTTCTAAACAGCTTATTTTTACATTTTTTGTACATGTGCTTTATGTCTGCAACAACCATTCTTTTAAAAAAATATATATTGTGATATTATTCTATTTATTCTAATTGTTATGTTTAATAATAACAAAAATTAAAAAAGCAACTTCGACGACAAGTTATCCGAGAAATGATTTTGTGTTCTTGCGTTCGATTGATTCCTTTCTTTCAGTTCTTTATTCCCCGTTTTATTATATTTCTATCCCACTCGCTTTTCCTTCTGTCTCACTCCCCCTCTCTCTGCCTCTCTCTTTCCCTGTCTTTCTATTCGTTATGACTTTCTTTCTTTTCATGTCAATCTTGCTTTCTCCAGTATGGATGTCCACAATCTTGCCCCAACACTTCACGTCTATTGTGTCCCAACCTTCCTCTCTGCGCTCATTACTTAAAGTAAAGTTCATGTGATTTTTATATGCACATCGTGTTGTTTTGTTTGGAATGTTGTTTAGATTCCATAATTCCTCAATGAATGCGAAGATAACCACGAGCATAATTTTTAGATTGTAATTTTTGATCATATCATTACCACAAATTGTTTGTACATTATCCTTTTAGAGTCCTTACAATCGACAAAATATACAGAGGCATCAGCCATATCCGTGACGAGCCCTGAGATCACGATTGAACGAGAAGCAGAAACAACGACATCACAAGCTAGCACCATCCATGGTAAGTAATGCTAACGTCGAGGAAAACCCCCACTTTTGTATACTTTTTGTTGTATACACTTGATATTATATGATCTTTATTAATTTTACACCTTTGCATCATTTTACTTGCGTTTCTACCCCATCAGCCGCTTCATGTGCTCCTTCTTTGCTGGTATTTAACGGATCGTGCTACAACTTCAGCGCTGTCAAGATGAATCATAGTTCTGCGGTGTCGACCTGTTCTGACTACGGATCCCATTTGGTTTACATTGGATCCCAGCAGGAGGAAGACTTCATCGTGGAACGTATGGTCTCCGAAAACTACTGGATTGGACTGACCTGCAGTTATCCTTGTGTCTCTGTCAACTCTGTCACGTGGTTAGATGGATCAAGTCTCACATATGACAACATACATGGTCCTGGTTTTTTCGATAATGGAGGAGAGTGCTTTCGAATAAATAAGCATAATGGTCAAGTAGGTTGGCAGGATTACGAATGTTCTCACGATAATTATCCATACATTTGCGAGAATGAAATCGGAAATATTTTTGAATTTAAGTGAATTGGTTTTATTAATCTTCATCATCGCAGCCGTTATGCCGAATTTACAAGTTTACAAACAATAAAAGTGGTAATTATACAAATATTATAATTAGTTTAAATATTTATGTTTGACTAATTTATTTACATTTATGTTCCAAGTTAGCACCATTGGTTTTTGTTTATTTTTATCACCATAAACCCCCCGTCCCCCCCCAAAAAAAAACAACAACAACGGTTCAATCGGCCTTTAAAAAAAAGTGTTTTTCCTACTTTCTTTTAGACCGCGGGGGCGGAGGGGGGATCAAAACTGATGATTTTTAAGCACCTTTCCCCTAAATTTTTGCCTGGGGCCGTATCTCCGCGCCATACGGTAAATGGAAAGCAGATAAATCGGATCATGTATATAAACCATGACTATCTCAGTATTTTTACTCATTAAGTGGTATAATTATTTTAAACAAGATAAATTTGATTAGACAATCCCTTGGAAGCTTAAAGCAAGGTATCCGCCGATTTTAATCAAAGAGAGTTTTCCTAAATATTTTTCTTATTTTCAAAATGGATTAACATACTTCAATCCCATCCATTTTTGATTGCTTCATGTGGTATGGTCGAGTAAACCCAAGATTTAAAAAAAATTTTTTTTTTTTTTTTTTTGCACTTTCCTTCGTTTAATTATTTTGAAAACACAGTTACGGTGGGAAGAAACACATCGATATTGCATGAAATTAAGATTTTAATTAGTGGTAATATAAAATAGGATTCTTGCTTTGATGTGGATATATTTGCATGTACAAAGGAAATCACATTAACTATAACAAAACTATTTTTGAGTGTAATGCCATTTTTGTAATACAGGAGCAAACCATAAGGGGGGCCAAAATGGAATTTCATTGTTTGTTTTTTTTTTCATTTTCTTTTTACTTTTAGCAATAAGGGGTGGGGGGCAACGCCTCAAAATACCCGAGTGCCCTTTTTTTCAATTTAGGGTCGGAGGCGTGTCCACCAGCCCCTGGATCCACGCCTTCAGTACTATCAGTTAATGAAACTGCCATTGTATACGGCTTGTGATGATATCAACAAGCAGCAATCAGTCAATGATAATGAACTTTTTTAATTATAGTAATAACTATTATTTGTACTGCGCAATTACTAGATGGGTGTATTCATGCAGCTGCGCTTTATAGATTTTTTTCTTTATATTTAATTATACAAAAGTATTTCAGCTGAACAAATATGTTTTTCACTAATGACAAAGAAATCTAGTTGAAATCAACTACTTTTTCCAGTAATTTATTTTAAGATTTTTTACTTTTTACTAGTATTCTTAAAATTTACTCATGAAATAGAATACAGAAAAGTCCTTGCACGTACGTTGTGCACAATCGAATATAATAATGTTTTTTCTTTTTAATATAAAGACGGGTTTGAAATATGTGATGGACGAATTGAGATAATGGGTGGAGTGATACATCAAACAAAAATGGATGATTAAGAAGAAAGAGATGAAGACAGAGACAATCAAGCGATAAAAAGGGTCGTGCCCCCCCCCTCCCCGATCGCCACCAATGGTTATCATTATTATTTTTTGTGTGCAATCATAAATTGTCATTCTTTTAATCATTACTGTCAACTGTATTACCAAACCTGTGTTATGTTTTGTAGAATATGAAAGAAAAATCAGTTTATGATGACATTCCTAATAGAACTTAAACTAGAAAATTACTCAAGTCTGAATGTTTATTGCAATACGTTTTATACCAATTATGATAATGTGTAAAGAATGAAATATCATTGCAAAAAAAAACCCCGAAAGATTATGCCTCAAATAACATTTCTTATTACTTCTTTTCTTTTTAAAGTGTGCACTTATTGATAACTCGCTAATTATCTGGATTAATGTGAAATAAGACAAGACTAGAATGAGAGCACATTGCTTCATGTATATGCCCGAGATGCAAGTAGTTTTATCCATCGGAATAAATAATCATTAAAGGGGAATTATCCACTCAGAGAAATTTAGCGTCAGTGAATGGAGACAAACCCCTTAAACATATTGGGAAAGTTTCAGAAAAATCAGGCAATGAATAAGAGAGATATGAATTTTTAGATTTTGAGATCACTTATGATATGGAGATCCTCCAATTGGCAACGCGACCATGATGTGTTATGTAATGCAGGGAGATCTTTCCCATATCTATTGTACACATTGTACTAAAATCCTCTTTTTTTTCTTGATTCTAAAGGGAGAATAAAGAATCTTTTTATGGGATGACTTGTAAACATATGAAAGTCATAATATATCATGAAAAGAAAAGCTGTTCTATCATTAGAATGGAAATAAAGAGACATTTTGAATAGTTTTTGTGCACACCATATGGGGAGTTCTCCCTTTGTGACATCACAAATGGTGACCGCGTTGCCAATGTGAGATTTCCTATATGTCATTAGAGATCTCAATATTCAAATACTCATAACTTTCTTATCATTTACCCGATTTTCACCAAATCTTCACTAATGTGCTTATTTGATTTTTCTGCATCCACAGTTAGCCAACTATCTACAAAGGGACAATTCTCCATTAAGGGTAGGCCTGTTTTGGGTTGCCATTGTCAGTGAATAATTTGTTTGCTCCCTTTCTTAAACATTAATATAGTCTTGTTGCTGCGTAAAACATTGACCTTGGCTTGTGTAATTGGTAAATTGCCATTTCGTCTAAACCTACTTTTACTTATGCCCGCTTAGCCTGATCCCACATGGTCTAATTCCATTTTGTTTACAGCTAGTTTGTCTAATTACCTTTTGGTCTAATGTCCAATTGGTCTATCACCACTTGGTAACTTTCAGTAACAAACCGGTAATAGATCAAATATTCATTTTGGTATTAGACCAAAATGTAATTAGGCCATTAGGCTATTAGACGAGTTGGCAATTAGACCAAGTAGTCATTAGACCAAGTGAGAATCAGACCAAGTATATGTATGAGACAAAGTGGGTGTTAGACCAAACTGTTAGTATACCACATGGGTTTAGCCCATGTGGTATTAGACGAATTGGGTCAACTGCATAGACCAAGTGAATATAAACCGTTTAATTCAATTGATTTTTCTCTTGTTGTCTTGTTTATCATCGTGTGCATGGGGAAAGAGATCAAGAGATGAAGATATAAAGTTCAAGAGCATGGATGTAAAAAGGGGAAAAAAATCTATTTCTACAGTTTGTGTAAAAAAAAATGGTACAGTCGGGGAAAAAAAATATGTAGGTGTGAAATGTTTTCAGATAATGTGTGTATGTGGTGCCAAAATAAAGCCCAAAGTTTTTTCTTGCTGATGCACTCTGTTCTGTATAATTTGCTTTCGTAAAACAAAAGTTATGCTAAATTTTGTGCGACGAGGAACAAATCGCAATTGAGCACTTTATGGCCATTATGCGAAACCTATACACAAAGGCATTGGACGGCGTGCGAAAAATGGATTGTTCTTGATTGTAGAAAACTAGTCATATCTCAAAAATTACAACATCAAATGTGATGAAAAAAATTGCCGGTGAAAGTCTAATCTTCCTGCTTTATGAAAATACCAAACAATAGCAGGCTGTGATCAAACTTCATACTATAAAAAAAAATGTTTTCCACCTGTACCATTTTATTTGACACAGACTGTTCATCCATGAAGAGAGCAAGAGGGAAGAATAAGATCCTAGCCTTTCACGAATGGTAGTAGGAGGAATGGAAGTATACTAACCGAAATAAAGTCAGAAAATGTGAGGTGCATAAATTGAAAGAGAGTTAGGGGAAAGGAGATATATGGAAGTGAAAGAGAGTTAGAGCAAGAGGAAACTGATAATAATAAAATGATCTTCTTAATATACAGTGCGTCCCAGATAAAAGTATACCCAAATTTGATTGCCTCATATTAAAATTGTATAACTTATGTGTAATTGATTTTAATTTCATGTCAAAGAGTAACTCATATTCTATCTAATGATACCAAAATCATAGCGATACTGTCATGGATGACTGAACACTCGAGTCTTTAAAAACATTGGTCAAAAGTGATCTGTACCAAGTTGTCTGAGAACCAGCCCTGGCTTTCTGATCATTCATTGTTTGCTTGAGGTCAGCCTTCCTGAGTCCATTCATTAGGCACAAAGGATTACTTGATCTTTTGAAATGCAAGGGCTGCTTTTGCTCAAACTTGGGACAGGGCACTTTTTACGCTTGTTTTTTAAAGCCCAACTGCTTAGTCATCTGTCACAACACAGGTATAAGTTTGGTATCATTAAAAATAATATGAGTTGCTCTTTACCATGATATATATTTCAAGGTCACACAAGCTATAATATTTCAATATGAGGCTCTCAAATTTGGGTATACTTTTTCTGGGACGCACTGCATAGCGCATAATACATTAAAGTATGCTTTTATATGCGCTTTATATTTTATATAATCTTCCGTAAATACATGTATATAACAACAAATAAAATGTGAAAGGAGAGACATAGAATAGAAGGTGAGAGGGAAAAAAGAAATAGCATAGTGCAGTTATCGCATTTTCCCAAGCTGTGAGAGTGTCGCCCCTATGAAATTAAAAAAAAAAAAATCTTGACCTCCAAAGATACATTATTTCAACTAAATCGTTTTTAAAACTAATAATGCTTGGTAGATATATGTTTTCAAGTTCTAACTTAATTTTGGAGAATGTTTGACCTGCAGTTGGCAAACTGATTTGGGACGACTTAAATCCCCACTTATCTCGATCATTTTAAATGAATACCATGCGTACTGTGACTTGCGCAGTATTCGCACTGCTGCAGGCTAGCTAGGCAGGCGGAATGATTATGAACTGCATAGACCTCAATGATGCCAATATCTAAGTTAGATCTAAAGTAACTCTTCATTTGTTGGCTCATTGGATAGAGCGTCCGCCTCATAATCGGGGGGTCATGGGTTCGAGCCCCGGCCGCGTCATACCAAAAGACGTTAAAAATGGTAGTTGCTGCTTCCCTGTTTGGCGTTCAACAAGAATGGGATAGAGCAACGTCCTTCAGGCGCTGCTCAGCGGCTGCCGGGCCCTCGAGAAAAGGGGCAATATAGATATCCTTTCCGGACAATAAATTTTGGAGCATTTTCATTTGAAAGTTGCTTGGTAGTGACGTTAATCAGCGTGCAGAATTCGTGAAAAAGACTAAAACTAATCCTTACCAAAATTCAAAATGTCCCTGGAAAAGGGAACTTCTTCGAACGATGCCGTCATTTTGTTTACATAATCAGGTCGACACACTTTTTTGTCAATGGACAGTGACCAATGGCAGATGTGCCTTGGTTCAAAAACTTTTTCTTTTCTTTTTTTTATTTTTTATTTTTAGATCATCCGCAGTTCTGCCCATGAAAAATCAGATAAAAATATACGGAGCTGTGTTAAATTTTTCCTAGGCAAAACATCTTTTATTGAGAATACGCATACATATCATAAGGGATATATAACTAGTTAATAAAAAAAAAATATAGCCAATTTTCTAAGACCCCGTGTTGTTGTTGTATTTTTTATTACATTCGACATCTTTATAGTACTATCATTGCAATTTAAACTGATCTTTAGATCTCATATTCAAGGGATATTTGTTTTATCACATATAGTAATTTTTATATCACTTCTATGAATATTCATGAGAATTCTATAGAAATGATTGGTCAATTGGCGATCACGTGATTAAATATTAATCCCACTAGGAAAAAAAAAAAAATCTCTAAATCAGTTTCGAATATCTTTTTCTATTTTTTCCGTCGGAGAAATGGGCGACTATACGATCACGATATTCACGATCGATCACATCGACAAAATTGTGTCAATTTCATCAACATTCAGCTGCTTAAGAAAATGGCCCCTCGGAAAAAATAATAGTTTTCCAGTTCCTCCTCATATAAATAATTTTCCACCACACCTTTTCATAGCTTGGTATATTTGATTCCATTATCTCAAAATTTAAAGATTAAATTTTACCTGCTTGGCTGCTTTAAGCGCACTTTCCTTCAGTTGACATATATCTCTTCCTCTCACTTTATTTTACTTCATACATCGATTTTATATGTCTATCTTCGTAACTCTCAATTTCATTTCATACTGTATCTCTTTAACTATCTTCATGATCTTTTAATTTATGTTTTTATCTTGCTCTCACTTTTCGCCTTATATATCGTTCTTCCTCTCACTTACATTTTTCTTTTACTTTCCATATCGTATTCAAGAAATTCAAGAGACTCAATTTATTTCCGTTTATAAACATAATATAAACATTCAATGAACAAATATATCCAATAATAGAACATTCAAATATAATATAATCAAGCTTGTTTGGTATGAAATAAAACGCATGTAGTAAACAATACACGCAAGAACTGAACAATAAAAAAAAATGGCATTTGTTGAATGTTTTTAAACATTTCTTCTCCTTTTCTTTCATCACACACGCACACACACACACACACACACACACACACACACACATATATATATATATATATATATATATATATATATGTATGTATGTATGTATATGTATATCATTTGTATATAGGCGAAATAAATAAGATAAACGATTCGAGACGTAGCTCCTCTTTATTCCTTTTATATATTTACGAGCTTTCGGCCAATATGCCCTTACAAAAATGTCCTGTGGTATTCCTATGGTATTTCTGAATGTCCTGTGGTATTCATATGATATTTCTTAATGTCCTGTGGTATTCCTATGGTATTTCTATGGTACAATAAAATACCATACAAGTACCATAGGAAAATACCACACAGGAAAAGGGTACCATAAGAATACCATACAGCCGTTCTGTGGTATTTGGCACAAATACCATATGTATGGTATTGCTGTATGGTTTTTTGGCACAAATACCATATGTATGGTATTTCTGTATGGTTTTTTTCGGCACAAATACCATATGTATGATATTGCTGTATGTTTTTTTTTGTTACACAAATACCATATGTATGGTATTGCTTTATGGTTTTTTGGCACAAATACCATATGTATGGTATTGCTGTATGGTTTTTTGGCACAAATACCATATGTATGGTATTCCTGTATGGTTTTTTGGCACAAATACAATATGTATGGTATTGTTGTATGGTTTTTTGGCACAAATACCATATGTATGGTATTTCTGTATGCTTTTTTGGCACAAATACCATATGTATGGTATTGCTGTATGGTTTTTTGGCACAAATACCATATGTATGGTATTGCTGTATGGTTTTTTGGCACAAATACCATATGTATGGTATTTCTGTATGTTTTTTTGGCAGAAATACCATGTGTATGGTATTGCTGTATGGTTTTTTGGCAGAAATACCATATGTATGGTATTTTTGTATGGTTTTTTTTAGCACAAATACCATATGTATGGTATTGCTGTATGTTTTTTTTTTTACACAAATACCGTATGTATGGTATTGCTGTATGGTTTTTTGGCACAAATACCATAATTATGTATGGTATTGCTTGGTAGTAGCGGTACCATACAGCAGTACCGTACAGCAGTACCATAGAGCAGCACCATACATCAGTACCATACAGCAGTACCATACAGTAGTACCATACAGCAGTACCATACAGCAGTACCATAGAGCAGTACCTAATTCAGTACCATACAGCAGTACCACACATCAGTACCACGGCAGTACCATACAGTAGTACCATACAGCAGTACCATACAGCAGTACCATACAGCAGTACCATACAGCGGTACCATACAGCAGTACATAACAGCGGTACCATACAGCAGAACCATACAGCAGAACCATACAGCAATACCATACAGCAGTACCATACAATAGTACCATACAGCAGTACCATACAACAGTACATACAGTAGTACCATACAGCAGTACCACACATCAGTACACGGCAGTACCATACAGCAGTACCATACAGCAGCACCATACAACAGTAGGCCTACCATACAGCAATACCTACAGTAGTACCATACATCAGTACCATACAGCAGTACCATTGAGCAGTACCATACAGAAGTACCATACAGCAGTACCATACAGCTGTACATACAGCAGTACCATACAGCAGTATCATACAGTAGTATATAGCTTTATGTATTCATTGTTGACTTTAGAAAATAACAGGCTTAATTTTCTCAATAAATGAAAATGACAGTCATGTCAGATATTTTTTTTTATTTTCCTGCTCAATTTTTTTTTAATGTAGAAAGTTCCATGAACCGTTAAGGTCATGTGTCACATGTTGGGGTATAGTAAAAGGGTGGAGGCGTTACATTTTGGAGAAAAATGATCACATTTTTTCACGTAGCATGAAAATGATGTACAACCATGAGTTGTGCAATAACTCACATTGTAGATAAATTATCAGGCTATACCCTTACAAAAATGTCCTGTGGTATTCCTATGGTATTTCTGAATGTCCTGTGGTATTCATATGGTATTTCTGAATGTCCTGTGGTATTCCTATGGTATTTCTATGGTACAATCAAATACCATAGAAGTACCTAGGGAAATACCACACAGGAAAAGGGTACCATAAGAATACCATACAGCAGTGCTGTGGTATTTGGCACAAATACCATATGTATGGTATTGCTGTATGGTTTTTTGGCACAAATGCCATATGTATGGTATTTCTGTATGGTTTTTTGGCACAAATACCATATGTATGGTATTTCTGTATGGTTTTTGGCACAAATACCATATGTATGGTTTTGCTGTATGGTTTTTTGCAAAATACAATATGTATGGTATTTCTGTATGGCTTTTTGGCACAAATACCATATGTATGGTATTTCTGTATGGTTTTATGGCACAAATACCATATGTATGGTTTGCTGTAGGTTTTCTGGCAAAATACCATATGTATGGTTTTGCTGTATGGTTTTAATTGTGGCACAAATACCATATGTATGGTATTTCTGTATGGTTTTTTGGCACAAATACCATAGTTATGGTATTTCTGTATGGTTTTTTGGCACAAATACCATATGTATGGTTTTGCTGTATGGTTTTTTGGCACAAATACCATATGTATGGTATTTCTGTATGGTTTTTTTTGGCACAAATACCATATGTATGGTATTTCTGTATGGTTTTTGGCACAAATACCATATGTATGGTATTGCTGTATGGTTTTCTGGCACAAATACCATATGTATGGTATTTCTGTATGGTTTTTCGGCAAAAATACCAATGTATGGTTTTGCTATATGTTTTTTTGGCACAAATACCATATGTATGGTATTTCTGTATGGTTTTTCTCATAATCTCATAATCTCATAAACAACGTTTTACAATGTATATATATAATATTATATATATATATAGTTTGTAACCCTTTCTGAATATGGTCACTTTTTATAACGATACGGACCTGAAAACAAAGAAGTTAAAGAAATTTAAAAGTTTATTTCCATCACATTTGGAGAAGTGGGCAAATACAAAATTTATCCAAATTATTTAGAAAATAAACAAAATGTGAAGCTTTGAAAATCAAGTGGACATGTCCCCCTGATTGCCGCCAAATTTGGAGAGGAATTATTTATACACTAGATCGGAATAAATAAAGCACCCCAAAGAGCATTAATATAGGCTAATATCCAAATTCACAATAGAATGACCTACCCCACACATTATGCCAAAGGTACAAATAAAGCGCTGTAACAAATAAAGAATAAATGATATAGGGACCTGAGAAAGATTATTAGTTTAATTATTGTCTGGTGTTTTTGTTTGCAAGCGAAGCGCGAGCCGAAAATTTTGCTTTTTAATGACCTGAACTTGGTACATTTTACGCACACTGTGCCTCTTCGTGTATTATATGTATATCTATTTTTCTTAAGCTTTAAAAATCGAGGTGGACGATCCCCGAAAACAAAAATCGATGGGGGGGGGGGAGGGGAACTTGATCGTCGCCCGTCCACCCGGGACGCGGCCAATACCTACCGTTGTGTAGTATTGTGACAGGATATTTTTTTTCTAAGGGATAGTTTCTTACAGGAATTGACTAAGTGGTGTTTGACCTAGTCGACTTGATTAGACGAAATGGGAATTAATTAGACCAAATAGTAATTTGACGAACTGATTGAAGACAAACATCCAACAGGGATGAAACCATCGGGCATTAGTCAAAGTGGATTTACGGCAGTTTACTGCTGAATTTGGTAGTCGTATGGTATTCCTGTGGTACTTCGTGTGGTACTATGGTAATTAGCTCATTTGCATACATGTTTTTGTATGCACAAATCAGTATTTTGTGAAGCTTACCTCATTAACTAGTAATTGCCTGCATATTAATATTTTTTTCTTTTAGGGAAATATATTTCCTAAACACAAAGTAACATAGAGCGATAGTTTTGACATTTGCATTATTATCAAGAAATATAGAAAATAACTAACTGTGACTAAAAATATTTTGCTATAGTGGTATATATACCAGTGTATGGTATCCTTGGGTGTCTAGCGGCAGTCCTGTGGTAACGGCGTGTGGCATCTCTGAATTAACGGTGTGTGGTGTTCCGGTCGTAACGGTATGTCATAATCCTGGTAAGTGTGTGCGGTATTGGTGTGTGGTACTAGTTTGGGATAATGCTATTAAGTATTTTTGCTGTATGGTACACCTGTATGGTATTTTTTATGGTACTTGTGCTAAAATACCATAGGAAATCCTGTGGTATTTGTGCCAAAAAACCATAGGAAATCCTGTGGTATTTGTGCCAAAAAACCATAGGAAATCCTATGGTATTTTTGCTGTATGGTACTTCTGTATGGTATTTTGTGTGGTATTTGTGCCAAAACACCATAGGAAATCTATGGTATTTTGGCTGTATGGTACTGCTGTATGGTATTTTGTGTGGTATTTGTGCCAAAAAACCATAGGAAATCCTATGGTATTTTGGCTGTATGGTACTTCTGTATGGTATTTTGTGTGGTATTTGGGCCAAAAAACCATAGGAAATCCTATGGTATTTTGGCTGTATGGTATTTTGTGTGGTATTTGTGCCAAAAAACCATAGGAAATCCTATGGTATTTTGGCTGTATGGTACTGCTGTATGGTATTTTGTGTGGTATTTGTGTAAAAAAACCATAGGAAATCCTATGGTATTTTGGCTGTATGATACTGCTGTATGGTATTTTGTGTGGTATTTGTGCAAAAAAACAATAGGAAAATCCTGTGGTATTTTGTATGGTACCGTTGTGTGGTACCACACGATATTTTTGTAAGGGTATGTCTGTGAAGTTTCAACTTTGTTATGCTCATGCTATGCTATGCTAATACAAATATAATTTGAGTGGAGTAGGGTCAGGTGTGGAGGATCCTACGGTCGAGGCACGTGTTGAAGCATAGGGAATTCCCATTTTTGTTACTTTTTTTATTCTTTGTTGCATTATATCTTTCCAGTCTATTGGTCGTATGGGTTGAGTGATATATCATTCTCTTTGAAATTTATCTGGTTCTAGACAGATACAAAGTAGATTTTTCAAAAGTTATTTAATCAATTAATTAATCAATTAAAACAAACTTAAAGCACAGAATCCCATAGACAATGCGATTCGGAGGCATCGAAAATTGTCAACATGCAATCTTATAAATAATTGTGCTTATTTTGCGCCTTTTCTTTGCATGCATGGTAGATAAATAAGTGGAAAATAAATTTCTTGGCAATGAACATTGTTGTAGATCCAAGTGTGAAAGATGGATTAACATTTTGCACTATTAAATTTTCTCTGTTGAACCTCTGTAGCGGTTAAAAACGTAATTTGTGTTACAAGTTTATATTTTTTAGAAGCATAGTGTCTTATTAACACCAAATGATTCATTACATTTGGTACAAGATTAAGAAATCATCGCAGTAAATTGTGACTTTTATAAATCATTTCCCAGTAACACTCTGTATAAGCTTTTATGAGACACCATATCAAGGCAAAAAATATGTTATCATCTCCTTACAATCTCTGCTTTCAATAAATATGAACTTTTTATACGTGTCTGACTTACACTAATAACTAGAGATGTTTGATTGTACATGTACATTTCTACAAATTTTTGGCATTAAGTCATTTTGCACCCAACTCATGACATGTGGCCTAAATCTGCTACCCAAAGGACCACGCGGAATGGGAAATATTATAGAACTCGAACGGAATAAGCGTCCTAAATTTGTAATCCCAAAATTCGAAATAGAATGACTATTTTCACTTATTATAGCAGAAACTATGACAATTTAAATATAAAACATATTCCACAAATCATATTCGACCTGAAGAACATAGTAAATCGTTAAAATCATTGATTGTTATTTGTTTGTGAGCGCGAGCAACGACTGTAAATTTGCTTATAATAAATTAATCATTTTTACCAGCTGATATCACTACCTTAAAATACATTCGAAGCGCGAGTGAAAATCTCACTTTTAATCAACGTTTTACAAAATAGATAGTTTTAATCCTTGAATACCTAAATATGGTTACTTTCTATAACGATACGGATGATGAAACAAAATTATAAAGAAGTTTAAAAGTTTATTACTACACATTTGGACAAGTGGCAAATGCAAAATCTATTCAAATACTTAGAAAATAAAACAAAATGTAACTTTAAAATCAAAGGAGACTCGTCCCTGATGCCGCCAATTTTTGGAGGGGAATTAATATAACACTATACACGTTGTAACAAATAAAAGAATAAATGAATATAGGACCTGAAGAAGAATTAGTTAATTATTGTCTGGGGGGGGGGTTTGGCAAGCGAAGCGCGAGCCGAAATTTTTGCTTTTAATGACCTGAACTTGGGTAGATTTTACGCACGTGCCTCTTCGTCTATTATGTATACATATTTATGTTTACTCTGAAATCGAGGGTGGACGATCTTTCCAGAAGCAAACATCGTGGGGGGGAACTCGATCGTGCCCCTCACACCGGGATCGCCGGCAAATACCGTTTGTGTATGCCAAAGAATTTTTCTAAGAGATAGTTTCTTACAGAATGACTAAGTGGTTTTGACCAAGTCGACTTGATTAGACGAAATGGGAAATTATAGACCAATGGTAATTTGACAAACTGATTGAGGCAAACATCCAACACGGATGAACAAACGGTCATTTCAAAGTGGATATGTAGTTTTACTGGTGAAGTTTGGTAGTCGTATGGTATTCCTGGTGTACTTAATGGGGACTAGGTAATTAGCTCATTTGCATACATGTTTTTGTATGCCAAATCATATTTTGTGAACTTAACTATTAACTTAGTAATTCCATGCATATTAATATTTCTTTAGGAAATATATTCCTAAACAAAGTAACATCAAGAGCGATAGTTTTGACATTTGCATTATTATCAAGAAATATAGAAATAACTAACTGTGACCAAATATTTTGCTAGAATAGGTATATATACCAGTGTAATGGATCTCGTTCTCTGCACAGTCGGGATAACGGCGTGTGGTATCGCCGTGTTAGGCGGTGGTGTTCGGTCGTAAGGTAGTGTAATCCTGGTCGTTTGTGTGGGTATTGATGTGGGCATACTTATAACTCATGCTGTGGGTACTATTTTGCTGTATGGTACTGCTGTATGGTACTTCTGTATGGTATTATGGCAGAATACCATAGGAAATCCTGTGGTTTTGTCCAAAAAACCATAGGAAATCCTGTGGTATTTGTGCCAAAAAAACAGCAACCCTATGGTATTTTGGCTGTTGGTACTCTGTATGGATTTTATGTGGTAAGGTTCTGCAAAAAACCATAGACGTTTGGATTTGTCAAAACATAAAACCTATGGTATTTTGCTGTATACTCCTGTATTATGGTATTTGTGATGTGTGGTATTTTGGCCAAAAAACCATAGAGGAACCTGTGGTATTGTGCCAAAAAACATAGGAACCTATGGTAATTTGTTGATTGTACTCCTGTAATGGTATTTATTGGTATTTGTGCCAAAAAACCATAGGAAAATCCTGTGGTATTTTGTATGGTACCGTTGTGTGGTACCACACGATATTTTTGTAAGGGTGGCTTTCATCAGGCCTACTGAATGAAACGAAATTTGAAACATTTCAACTCCAACTGCTTTTACTTGCTATATTATCTTTCTTCCTCTCCTTTCACCTTTGTTACCATCGTATAACTGCATTCCTCTCACTTTTCACTTATTTCTCTTATATCTCTTCTTACTTTCTATAACCCTACATCTCCGTTACTCACTTTCTATCTTTGATCATTGCTTTCATCTTTTCCCATGTCACCTTGTGATCACATTCCCTCTACAGGTGATAACAAACAAGACACAAATAAAAACAATTATGAAATAAATTTAGCACAATATCATACAATGTAACAAAGTAAACACTGCATTAAAGTTCAACAAATAGATCAAACAAGATATTGATTAATAATGACGACTTTAAATATGTTAACTTATTATTGATATGAAATTGCGAAATTATTTAAATAAAGATTGTTCACATGCCCCAAATTTGACGGGTCAGTTCGAAGAAGCGTTCAGAACTGTATTGTTATACAAAATTGCAAAGATTAAAAAATGCCTCAGCTGGGACAGTGTAAGTGTAGTGTAGTGAACGTGTCTAAGTAAACTTTTATTCATATTAATAAAAGAAAAAAATTAAGATTCAAGAGTCAAGATTCAAAGTTTTATTGTCCACAAAAGATGGAAATTTGTTTTCCATTCCTGATATACATATAATACAATCATACAAATTATAAACATTTAATATAATGTTGACAAGTCACTACAATAACAATTATCAATCGCATCAGTTAATGCAATACATACAAAATGATATTCCCTAATGGAACTGTCCCAGATTCAGCGTAAACCTTACGCCCTGAAGAAACCCTCATTGGCGATAGAGCAAAACGATAGAATAAACAAATTTTCTTTAAATGAAAAAAAAAAACAACTATAGTGTCAAAATTTTGCAGAAATAGATGAGGTGGTATAAACATAATCTCTGCTCTTCAGATCAACAACCTTCCCTACCACCTTCCCTTGTAACTTTCCTTTAAATCGGGAATGGTGCAATCATGAAAATTATATGAAAATCGGATCGAAGCTCAACTAATAACTGATTTCTTTCTCGCAGATGTATCGATATTCTGCGGAACATTCCTTATCGCCCCACTCCTCCCATGACTTAATAATCCGAAAGCACTCTCCGCCTTCATCCAACGCCGCCTGTCGATTACCTATGCTGCTATATTTGACACTCGACCCATCTAACCACGAGACAGGCATACATGGATCACTGCAGGTCAGTCCAATCCAGTAGTCATTGAAGCCCACATTGTCGTCAATGAAGTCCTGTTCCTCCTTAGACCCGATGTAGACCAAATGAGATCCGTATTTAGAACAAGCCGAAATCGCTGAACTGTGATTCGCCTCGCTAGTGCTGAAGATGTAGCACGATCCACCAAATGCCAGCGAATTAGATCCACACTCATCGCCTGATAGGGGGAAACGGAGACAGTAAAAAATACATTACTAGCGAAAATCAGCTAGCCACCTCTGAACCAAATGAAAAAAAAAGGTATTCTGCACATTGCTATATTTCATTCATAGTTAATTCATAATCGTAGTGTTGTTGATAATGTTACTTTTATCTGAAAGGGAAAGCTTTTCCCCTTTTCATTCAGGAAGGAAAATGAGGAACAGACCCGAATTTTCTCTCTCTAATCTCTCAATTTTTTCTTTTACCAAATTGAAAAAGGAAGATATGAAAACATGCCAACCCCCTAAATATCACGAAATTTTGGTAAACCATAAAACAGTAGAGAAGTTGATTAAAACTAATTACCGGTCTCTTTTTCGCAAATGTAATTAAATTCATTTGAGCATTCCGTATCGAACCAAGATCCACCTTTTGGCTTGCGTAATCGAAAGCACTCTCCTCCATCATCGAAAGAAAAAAACCCACGTGTGTTGTCATAAGTGAGACTTGATCCATCTAACCATGTGAGAGGCAAACAAGGAGAGCTGCAGGTCAGCCCAATCCAATAATCGTTGGACTCCATAGTGTCCACAATGAAGTCCTGCTCGTCCTGCAACTCGATATAGACCAGATGGGATCCGTATTCTGAACACGCCGAAACAGCGGAAGTGTGATTCACGTTTCTAGTGCTAAAGATGTAGCACGATCCGCTAAATTCCAGCGAAATGGGTCCACACTCAGAATTTTCTGATGGAGGAAGAAACCGAGTAGGGATAATTAACAAAAAATCTATTTAATCATTTCTTCATTATTCAACATAATGATATGGTAAACACATGGAGATTACGATCATTATACATTGTGCAATTATACCATCCCGTAACCAAAGAGCTAAACTAAAAACCAAATAGAAACAATAAGATAGCCATGCAAGACAAGTATATCAACATGAAGTCTGTTTTAGAAAGGGTATCAAAGAGAAAGAGATAAAAAGTAACCATGATATCTTAACTTAGGTGTTAAATTTTTTTCGGCCTTTGGCACCAGCCGTAGGGGTGGTTTTAAAAGGGTCAATCGACTATAAACATGTTTTTTTCTTCAATTTTTTTAAATTAAAACCCCCCAAAAAATTCTCAATTCGGCGCCCCTTGGGCGCCTACCCCGGGGGCCCAGGCCCCGAAAGCCCCCCCCCCCCTCCCCAAGAATGCGCGCATGTTGGTGTCACAGTTGACGTTGCCAGGATTTTATTCTTGGGGCCAGATTTCACTTACAATGGCAATGTTGTCTTCAGTAAATCTACGGAGTTCAGAGGTGTTAGAATGCTTATTTCTGAAGTTGCGAGGGGTCTTGATATTGGCAATTATTTGGAAATTGTCAGATGTGTCTGCAAGAATAATTCTCGATTTGGGGTTAGTTGAGTCAGTGTTGCAAAAATGTTGTCGAGAAGAGTAGATGAGTGTTCAGTAACTATACCTCCCCTCTACATCCGCCATCATACAACATTGTTTGTTAATGTGCTTACTTTTATCGCAGTGTTTCCCATGAAATCCAATCGAGCAATGACATGTGTAGCCTTCCAGAGTCTCCTCACACCAGCCGTTTTCACAAAGAGTTCTGTCACAGTCTGTGAAATAATTGAGATCCGTGTACTTTGTAAGTGACAAGTTTGATAAAATACTAAAATACAAATCTGTTGTAAAATTTGTCATGTTAAATTTAAAACAGAATGCTCAGAGAAAAAGGAAATTACCGCTTCTAAAACTGAAGTGCTCTTTTTAGCACTTCAGGGGCTGAAATCTGCACTTTTTAAGAGCTTGTACATTCACTGCACTCAAAGTGCTGTTTTAGCACGCTCACGTGAGCTGAATTTTCAGCAAAAATGGGTAAAAATGGCGTGACTTCGTTAGGATTCGAACCCCTGGAACCCCTGGATGAGAAGCGCTTACGAGCACGTTAGACCAATTCATATCTCACGATTGCTAGCAGATCATTTTGTTTCAAGATGAACTTTCTTCATAGTTGCCATAATTATCTACTATGCTTTCATAATTCAAGCAAGTTAGGGAGATCTCCGTTGGTCTATTGGTAACGTCAGCGGTACTCTTCCATGTCTATATGAACCCGGTTCGAATCCCATACCGAAATTGAACATTTTTTTGTTGATAAATTATCACTTGGGTAAGTGCTTAAACAGCACTTCAGGTGCTGATTTAGCTCTTCAAGTGCAGTCACTATACGAGCACCCATAAATTAGCACTTCTGTTTTTAGAGTGTACCAATATTCATATTTGAAAGATTTAATTATGCATTTGAGGTTTATTTTTATTGTTCATTGTTTCGCTAAGGCACTAAAAAATTAAGATCATGGAGAAACCCCTGATTTTCCACCCACGATTCCTTGTTTATTTGTATGATTTTTTTTTATTGACGTATAACAATGAATGATATTTTTTCTCTATTAATTTGGATTCAATTGAAAAATGTTTGTCTTAGAGCTGTAATCCCCTGACATTAAATCGTTTTTCACCACGAGCCCCCTACCTTTTGAGATTAACTAACAATATCATAATCACCACGGAATTTGCACACTCTGTGCACTGCCGGAGTCTGTGTTTTCATCTTCCTTGTAAGGGCCTCAGCAAAAACAAATTGCAAATGAAAGAGTTTCGGGATGGTCTGCACCAGACTGCCATCAGGGTGTTGCTTCACTTTACATTGATGAAACTTTGGCAAACATTCTTTGTCGAATCCATCGCTGCTTGCCGTTGTGCCCATGGCCGAATTCGATAACACTAATAATGATGTCATTAAAAATGCATACAATTTCTTTTATACAGCAAATAGCATAATTGCAATTTATAATATTGGAGACCGAAAATACTATCACTTGAAGATTTTCACATGTTGTTTGATTTTTCTTTCATAATTTTTCATTATTAACCAGAGCATTGTCGACAATCTTTAATTATTCTGAAAGGGAAGATTTGTCACTTTTAATTCCCAAGGGCAATAGATGACTAGACCCAGTCATATCTGAAACAAGGATGAAAGAGTCGACTCCAACTAATGAAATTTTAGGAGATGAGTATCATCAATGAAAAATTACATTTCTGCGAAAACTGTTAACAGGCTTCGTTTTTTTTTTTTCTACAAGGGCAGAGAAAAAGGCAACAAATCAAAATAAATAAATTTCTGCCGTTGTGAAGGTAAAATTTAATACTGAATTGCAAAAACGGTTTAGTGTAAACTATTCCACTAATAGGCACTTTATTATGATAGATTTATTATAATTTAGCTATAATTCATTGCACCAATGTTTTTTAAATAGTGATTTCAGCCTGCCTCCTACTTAGCAATGGCGCAAAGATTATTTGTTCTCTTTTTACAATGTGGCCAATTTTAATTTACAAAAGGTGTAAATGAAATATGTTAATATTTATTTTTGCATGGCGGATTTTTGCTGTTAATTATTATAATTGTGACTGAAAATACAAAAGCAAAAAGGTCCTCCAAATCTAACATTTGCTGAAAACTTCACAGGTAGAACTAACTATTTATAGACAAAAATATGGAAAATAGAATGTCATCTGAATGTTACTTACCGAATGACAAGCAGGCTATGGAACCCAATGTAAAAGTCCTATAAATTCGAAATATTTTTTCATTTTCCTGGAATTAGAAGAACAAGCATAATATGGAAAATGATTGCCACCAAAAAACTCCTCGTATAGGTAATAATCATTGATATTATAAGTATGTTATAAGAACGACATAGATTTCATCTGTTGGTAAATGACACCAAATTAATCAGGCGATTAAACCAGACACCTTCATATTGTTTTTTTTTTTCAATCACTTTATAGTAAATAATAAGGATGCCATTTATTGTTTATTACTCACCATCGTAAATTAGTATTCCAAAGCTCTCATACAAATTTTGTTGCGCTATCATTAACTGACGTCTGCCCAGAAAGAACGATGCAACTCGAACTTATAACCTCTTGATAACCCTCTGTTGTTATTATTATTACTAAACCAAATTCAAAAAATAAAACTATGCCGATAAATCTAGAACGTTTCTTGAAACCATGGAAACAAAATACAATTTTTCAAAATTAATTTGTTATAGTGGTTTTGATGAAAAACCGCCTTCTTGTGAAAGGGTAGCTTCAAAGATAACGAGATGAAAGGGTAGCTTTTAAAATTGTGTTAAGATAGTGCTTGAATAATTGATAGATGAATCTCGGCTTTAACGAGGTCGGGTCTCTAAACAATTAAAAGGTCAAATTTATCACTCTTCATCCGAGCAACAAAAAAAAAGGAAAAAAGAAGACTAATTGCTGATGGTGGTATCTCACTTCGCGGAGACGGGTTAGAGGCGGATTTCGGACTACTTTGAGATTTTGAAACTTTTTGCGGAGACGTCTCCGAGACAGGTTTCATAAGTTTCCCTGCGACGTTTCATGAGTCTCGGGAAGGGAATCTCAAAACCGTCTCAAAAACCGGCTCAAAGTAGCCCCAAATCCGTCTCAGCGACGGAAAAAGTATCGGAGACGTCTCCGCGATGGAAAAAAAAAATCATCGTCTCCGTGACGGAAAAAAAAATATCGGAGACGTCTTTGAAATTTTAAAACCGTTTCAAAACTGTCTCAAAGCCGTCTCAAAGTAGTCCCAAAACCAACTCGAATCCGTCTCCACGAAGTGAGATACCA
>CALNVZ010003434.1:35686322-35747649 GCA_940671915.1 Paracentrotus lividus | reverse complement strand
TTCAAAAAAAAAAACAACAAAAAAAAAAAAAAACTTGAATATTGGATAATTTTGCGAATCATGACGAATTAAAAGTTAGATTTTTTTGCTTTTAGTGTATCTTAATTTTCATGTATCATGTTTTCTCGTAAACAACCTAAGAAGAAACCAAAACAGAGTCGGAAAAGAAATGTTCGATGATCGTATCGGCAGAAATTTCCTCGTGGTATTCCTTATATTCAATAGTCCGCATTGACATATCAAATAAAAAAATAATAAAAAGAGAAAAAAATCAAAAATTTTAGGTGTGTGTCTGGGTTTACATGATCAATACCTAAACACTTACCTTTTTTTTACTTAATTATGAAGGAAATCTTAGTTAATTAACCAAAAAAAATAAAAAATCATTAGCTCTCTCTACTTCTCTATGTAACATGTTAAGTATTCATTGTTCCTTTTTTTCCCCTTTTCTTCTTTTTTATTGGAGCCCCTTTCTGCCGTCTCTCTCTCCTCTCCTTTTGTTTTTTTTTTTTGTTGACCGTGATTAACTTGTTTTTGCTTTCTAAAACACATAGATTACCAGCGCATCGACTCATCGGCAAGAATTTCCGGTCCGTTATCTCATCTCACAATCGCAAAGATTCACACCAAACGGTCGTATTCTCGACTTCCTTGAACTGTGAACGTTTGCAACTGCTTTTTTTCGTTAATGACTTCTTGTTGAGCAAAGTGTTGAAACTAAAAAAACAACGACTGGCGACGAAACATTCCGCACCGATAACCGATACCAAAGAACATAAGAGGGGCAAAGCGTCTACCTTTCACGCGTTCATGCTAAGCTACCGATGAAGCTGTGTGGGCGTTCGCTCGCGCATCACCCCGCAAAACACGCGAGAACGGGTACTACCCGTTTTCGGGCAGTGGCAGCTCTCCGTTTGATTGCCTTCGGCTTCGGCTTTTATTATATAGATGGACTATGTTTTGGCAGGTCGTTTGTAACTTATGAATGACTTTACGAACGATTGGTGATCAGTTCTTGCGCTTTAAATTATAAAGCATGTGACGAGTTATAACACCAAAGAACGTGGTCCAGTCGTTCGTAACTTTAAAGGGGAATCCAACCCAAGGAGAGAATCAACCTTACAGGAAAGAGGAAAATGAGGGGAGCAATCTATAAAAAAGTTTCATCAAAATCGGTTATAAAATAAGAGAGTTATGGAAGTTTGAAAAGTCTAGTTGTTCCGTCTATGGGGATCCTCAAATTGGCATCATCGGCTTCAAAATGGCCGATCTTATGGACAACTCTCCATTCATTTTGTACACAAATTTTCAGATTTTCCCCATTTTCTTTTGAAATATATCTTACCTCCTTCTGAGCTCAACATATGTTGTGTGAAATATATTTTCCCATCACATATTTTGAGCTCAGAAGTAAAGAAGACATACTTTGAAAGAAAATGAGGAAAATCTGAAAATTTGTGTACAAAATGAATGGAAAGTTGTCCGCCATAAGATCGGCCATTTTGAAGCCGATGATGCCAATTTGAAGATCCCCATAGAAGGAACAACTAGACTTTTCAAACTTCCATAACTCTCTTATTTTATAACCGATTTTGATGAAACTTTTTTTCTAGATTGCTCCCCTCATTTTGCTCTTTCCTGTAAGGTTGATTCTCTCCTTGGGTTGGATTCCCCTTTAAGAACGACTTGGTGAAACACCACCCGGATATAAGGGGTAATAATGCGGGTCATACGAATAGCTTCAACCGGATGCGGACACTTTCGTTTGAATTCACCTAATCGACCTAGATACTTCTGAACACTTGTGGATATTTACGGATAGAGGTAAATAATTGTTTGTTTGTTGTTTTTAAACATATTGGACATACATGTATAGATATATTTTCTTATATTTAGAAAATATTGGATGACCTTGAATGGGATATCTTCAGCGAGTAAAAACATTATTTCGATAATAACATTAAAAAAAAAATAGATTAAGACTAATCACCTGTTTCTTTCTCGCAAATGTATCTCGATTCTTTGGAGCATTTATTATCGTACCATCTTCCCAATGACCTTGATGATGATGATTTAGCTATTTGAAAGCACTCTTCTCCATCATCGAAAGCCTCATTCCCATCCCCTATGTTGTCATATGTGAGATTTGATCCATCTAACCACGTGGCAGGCACACAAGGAGAACTACAGGTCAGTCCAATCCAGTAGCCATCGTCAGAGTCCCGAATATGGTCCATTAGGAAGTCCTGTTCTTCTTTAGACTCGATGTAGACCAGATGAGATCCGTATCGAGAACAAATTGAAACCGCAGAACTATGACTCGCATTGCAAGTGCTGATGTTTTAGCTAGATCCCTGGAAGACCAGCGAAATAGATTTGCATGCAGTGGCTGGTGGGGGTGAAAATGGAAGGAAAACGACATACGAGGGTAAGATTCTAAAGCTTATTTTTAGTGGTTCATAATATTACCATTCATCATAGTTTACAATTCAATTAAAATTTAGATAATGACAATGAGGACCATAGCGTAAGGAATTTTGAAAACCAAAGCCATTGTAACGATGGAGTCGCTATCATTCTTTGTCATTGATCATGTTGATGTTTATTTTATTTGTTTTCGTCACTTCTATTACAGAACGTTCCCACACTATACTCCAAAAAATTACTGTAGTTTTAACAGTAAATTACAGGCATTTCTGTTGTACATGCATCTACTGTAACTTTTTGTTACAGTAAGGTATTTCAAACATCAAATTACTGTTACTCTCTACTTACAGGAAATACCGTTAATTTACCGTGCAGCAGAGTTGTCCGTAAATTACTTTATTGATGTTTTTTACATTGCAAAAATGTCCCATTGATTTTTTAATTTTAATAATCAATATAAAGTTTTGTTCCCAATGTGATATTGATATTTTGAAAGGGTATTTAAATTGTAGCTTACAGAGATATTTAGGATATACATTCACACGCCAAAAGTATTGCAACATAGTTTTTTATTGTGCATTTTCAGTTTTACAAGATATTTCATTCATGGCCAGTATTTATTTATTTATATATTTTTTTTTTTCATTTTCAATATTTTCTTTTGGTCCCAATCTCGCAGTGATTTTCGTAATTGTTGTTGGTTTTATGCCGTAATTTTTTAAACAAAATAAGTTCCAGAATATATAGCAAAAGTTGGTACAAAAATTATTTGAATCTAAATTGTGATTTTTGTGTTTTTTGGGGGTCACTTATTTTTGTTCCCTCCATACTATCCAATTGCCACCCTATACCACTTGGAACCTTGCCCCCTCTAGTTCACATATCAATGATGGAATTAGGAAAATGATATAAAGAAATGACATGAAGCAACTTCGAAGTAATCACCAATTTGATTCTCGCAAATGTATCCATATTTCCAGGAGCAATTCCTGTCGTGCCATTCCCCTGATGACACTATTCGAAAGCACTCTACTTCTTCGTTGAAAGAACTTAACACTGTATTGTTATACGTTAGACCTGATCCATCTAACCACGTAGCAGACTCGGACACGCAAGTAGAACTGCAAGTCAGTCCAATCCAGTAGTCATTTGAGGAATTTCGAATATGGCCCATGATGAAGTCCTGTTCCTCCCGGGACTCAATGTAGACCAAACGGGATCCAGATTCTGAACAAGCTGAAACAGCAGAACTATGATTTACCGCGCTGGTGCTGAAGTTGTAGCACGATCCGTTAAATTCCAGCGAAATAGACCCACATGCAATGCCTGATTGGGGGCAAAACGAAATGACTGGTTTCACAATAATAATGGTTTCAAAGCTCTTTTGTATTATAATAACTATAATGGAAAGTGTCACATTTAGAAATTAAATCGCGATGAGTAATATTTACCGCAATGATAATGTGTGCAGCCTACAATTCTCTTCTTAGAGAAACTGCAATTAAATGGGAACAACAATGTAAGAATTGGGGAAAACCGATGGCACATCGTGATAGTGCCAAAATCTAAATGTTTATTCTGCAATGTTCTGTTTACTTACTATAATATTTCTAAATTGAACAGCTTTGCCTGATGTGTACTGATATAATATATCTAAACATATATCACTTCTTATACTATTCATAGTTTTAATTATAAACTCATTTCTGTAGCCTCTGTGATCGATGTCGAGGCATTTGACTGAGATCTGATAATAACTCCATGTGTCATGTATACGGTTGTCTGCTTCCCAGTCGTTAATCATAATGGTCTCTATCTAAATTAATTCTCTTGAGTGGGAAGACCGTGAGAGTTCGATGAAACGCATTTCTAAAAAAATAATGCACATCTATACGAATTGAATTATTTGGCACGTGGTCTACCAGGGGTTGTAGCAGCTTGCGATGTCGTCGTTTCTGACTGTTCATCTGAAGTGGTCTTCGGGTTAATCGTAAATATGGTTGTCGCCTCCGTAGTCGGTGCTTTTGTGGACTCTAACAGGGAAATACAATCAGAAGTAACTTCAACATGCGAGTTCAAAATTTAAGTTACACCATACAGATATTGCTCCGGTTGTCCGTTTGGCAACCAAGATAAAATTGTATAAAAGTATCACGTGATATCACAAATCAGCAAAAAAAATAAAAAATTCAGTGGAAAGAACTTTTCTAGGTTTACTACACAAGGTGCATGTATACAAATGGAATAGGAGCTTCAAATGGACTAATTCAATGCTCTGGGACAGCAGGGACAGCATTTACTCAGTCTTATTTCATTTTCTTAAAACTTGGAAAATGGCTTCTGTACCTGACATCTTCATTTGCAATGACAGTTACGCTTTACATTTATGATTCAAGAAAGGTATCGTTGGAAAGGTGGAGAGCTCGTCTTTAATTATACATTACATATGAACAGCAAGAACAAATGAGCTAGGAATATGGACCCACTAAAAATGGATTACCTTTTTGATATGCACTGTATTTTGCCTAAATTTTATAATGACAGATACCCATACGAAAAAAAAAATTGTAGTAAGAACGGCTTATTGAGTCACTACTCTTGGAGAAAAAGAGAAAATGGGTTGATACCCATTGACATGGTAATAATAAAATGTTTACAAACGCTTGCAAGTTTTGCGAGAAAATGCATGAACTTGAAAAATATTTGATAATTTTCTTGGTTACTTTTAAGGAACTGTCGTGAGCAAAACGTCCACATTATGGACATACAGCACGGCAAGCAGCGCCGACACACTCTCTGTGGACTGTTTTGACGGAGAGTGTTAGTTAGTAATGAAAGTAATGAAACATATTGACCGTCTCAGCGGGCATCTTTTAAGAACACGTCTGCATTTTAAACTAATCAGAATAAGGATCAGTAAAGATTATTAAAATGAGGTATGTAGTATACAAATATACAATGACAATCGAGGATCTGGTTAAAACTATTCGCATCGAAGGAACATCACATAGTACTATTCTCCGAGGCCATCGGCCCGAGAGAGAATAGTACTATGTGATGTTCTGAGTGCGAATAGTTTTAACCTGTTCTGAGAATGAGTCATTGATATTTGTTATATCCCTTCCACTATCCTTTTAATTTTTTAATGAACAAAATTATATAGTCTATGCTTACCTTTCTTCTGGATCCAATAAGTACAAGTACTTACAAACGCCCGTTTTTGTTCGAGCACCGACGAAAAATCTTGCGGCGCTGAATCGAGTGATTTGATGTCGATCTCATCACAACTCACACCATCAATTTGTGAACAAAATCACGGAATATAGATACAGCATACTTAATTTGTTTGAGTATTAACGCTGTCAGTCGAGTTCATGAAATCCACAATTTCCTCGTCATTATACTGCTGAAATCTTCCGTTATTACCATCAATCTGGCAGCCATTTTGTCTGTTTACAAACAAAAATCAGCTGTTGCGCACCTGGTCAGTGCAGCTCGCCGAAGTTTCCCGTGGCATGCGTAGAGAATTCAGGTAAAAGCAGCAGAGTAGCATGCACCGCTCGCATTGTGCGTTGGCAACTCGTGAATAGGTGGGGGGGGGTCGGAAAAACGTATAGTCCAGTTTTTCCCTAGGGAAAAAATGTACTATGCGTGACGTCATGAGAAAAACGAACTATTTCTTGAGAAACGTTTTTCTTAGTTAAACTATTCCTTTTCTCCTTGTGTACACTCTCAATGCAAACAATCTTAGATAAGGGATATAATAAAAAATATAATATATCTGAGTGTGGTCTTACTTTCATCGCAGTGCTTCCCTTGATATCCAAACAAGCAATGACATTTATAGCCTTCCATAGTCTCCTCACACCAGCCGTTTTTACAAAGGTGTCTGTCACAATCTGTTATATAAAACAAAAGAATTAAATATATATTTCTAACTTCGGTAGATCCAAGATTTGGAGATAAGTGGAAGCAGATGGGGAAAAAAGAGCAGACTATATCAAATTCAATATACAAATAAATAAATAAAGACACAGACGCAAGTATCTTCAGATATTGGTCTATCGACACGCCTATATCTGTTGCTTTAAAATCTGGATCCGAAAATATTATTCAGTTGCACAATTACCCTCATGATTATAGATTTAATCATATTTGATGGTGAAACGGACGACCACACATTTCTTCAGGATAAGCTGCGTGCCGTTGCATAAAAAGTTACTATGTCATATAATAATAAAATAATAGCTTCTTATATAGCGCCTAATATGAAACAATTTCATCTCTAAGCGCTTTAAAATTATTATTACTCCGGTCATCGGATGCTTGTAAGTCTTTCTGACACCTTTCCAATCCCCAAGGAATCATTCAGAATCATGGCAGCCTTTAAGGCGCACTCGTTCCATTCCTACCGGGAACCCATTTTGAACCTGGGTGGGGAGGAGCATTGTGGAAAAACGCCCATACCCTAGGACGTAAATGTCATACCGGGGATTGAACCCATGGTCCTTGCAGTATCAGTCCAGTGATATGGCCACTAGACTATGACACTTCTAGAAATATAGTAACTTTCCCTTTAATGGCAACTACCATGGGAACGTTGCTTAAGAGCCAAACTTGCGAGGGACACTGATGTTAAAACAGCACTGTCATGATTATAACTCTGGTGTAAATATTCAAATTAAAAAAACAACAACAACAACAACGCTGAATTGTACAATGTGCATGGTGAGTTTCAATTTTATTCATGTATTCATTATTTTGTATTCGTCTTGGATTGAAATCCTCCTCTATCAGATATATGGTTTTATAGGAAACAAAGGAAACTTCTACCTTCAGGTAGATCTAATTTGTATCTTTATCGCCGGCAGCATTGCCCACCAGAAAGAAAACGAATCAGAAAAAAAAAAAGAAGCAAAACCCAAAAAAAAAAAAATATTTACCTAAGAATCTGCATATTCTTTGTCCTGCCGGGATCTCTGAGCTTAGTTTCCTCGTTTGGCATTCTGAGATAGCGGATGAAAATCGGATGAGTTTTGGGATGGTCTGAATCATACTACCATTGGGATGTTGCTTCAACTTACACTCATTAAACATCGGTAAGGTGTAGTTTAGACCAAGACCGTCGCTGCATGTCGTTGGTGAACCAGATAACACTGGTAAGGCTGCATATAGAAATAAATTATCAAATTCTACGAATCCTCAAAATATGGTACACTGAAAACTAGAAAGGACTAGTTTAAAGCTATAGTATATACGACGGACTATTTTTAACGCGCGTCCATCGAGACGGACTAGCTTGAAACCGAATCTCAGCCTGACGGAATAGCTTTTTAATTACATGCATCCCCCCTCCCCCCCCCCCAAAAAAAAAAAATCAATGCGTACGATTTGCTTTGGCGGCAAATTCACAAGAACACGCCCCAGCAACAAGTCAGTGATTGGTTAATAATGAGTCTTTAATGGCATGGTAATCGACGCGATGCTGCCGTCCTAGGTCATAGCTTAGCAATGGCTCCGCGGGGACCACCTCTATGCAGACAAGAGCGAGTTGAACGATTGTGGAGACGCACGCAATACGCGCTAGATCTGTAAGCGTGTGTTCATTCTCAACTTGTTTAGTTCTTAGTATAAATGGCTTTGTCCAGTTCTGAGAATATTGAGCCAGAGACATTGACAAGTAGTAATCAGATCACATTCGGTTGTGTGAAATCCTGATAATTGTGATCTGTGGAAGTACTCGAAAGAAATTGTCAAATGCAAAGTGATAACCAAATAGAATTCCCTTGGAGGGGCTGCTTGATTGTACGGTACGTTGAATAGGCATGTTATGTCAAGTCAGATCTACTTGGTTTAGCTTGTTCTCGCTAGTTGGATAAGCCTGTATGGATCATAATTGGCAAGACTTGTCGTGGTTTGTTGGGCCCTTTATGGTTGGCTGGATAGGCTTAAAGTTAATTGAATTAAGTCGACATCATGTAAGTGTACAAATAATTATTTTTTTTTTGTTGGTTGGATGGGCTTGTTTTTGTTTGGTTAGATGGGCTTGTTATGGTTGGCTGGATGGGCTTGAATTGAATTGAATTCATTGACAATATATATAATGTATGTGTACAAAATATTTCATTTTGGTTGGTTAGATGGGCTTGTTTTTTGGTTGGTTGGATGGGCTTGTTTTGGTAGGTTGGTTATTGTGTCTCGCTTAATTGGATCAAGTTCGTTAGGCTTGTCTGATATCGACCAGAATTGTAAAACCAGGAAGAGGGACTGTATACTTCGATCAAGAAAACCGTAACCCAACTTCCTAAGTCTCGTGTCTTTTGGTCACGTGACCAGATTTCCCCTCCCAGAATTCACGTTCAGGTCTTGTAGCCTCTCCCTCCTATATTTTGGACACATGAGATAACCTTTTATTGAACTGACGAATAATCATTATGGAAAATGTATGTTTATATACAATGTTCACGGATGGAAATAAGAATAAATTTTGATTTAATGATATACATGTATATATAAGGGAACCACCCCAGGAAACATCTGTTCTGGAATCCCGGTTGGATATCTTCCTTCCGAAAGGTCACGTGATCCGGTTCCCGCTTTTCATTGAGGCTCCTTCGATGAGGCATCCGTTGGTTTATTTTGATTTGATAAATATTGTTGACAAACTGTTTAACAAGTACACGTTGTAAATCATGCCATGACTGGGAATATCCCCAAGTGACAATAAAAATTGAGAAAACTGCAATAACAAGTGTGAACTGTATTTCTTCTCGCAATAATACTTCAGGGAGCAATGCCCACTTTTGTAAAGGACATAGAAATGCAGGAATTTGCTATCAATTGATCACCTGCTTATGGGCGGCTATAAGGGTAAAAATGAATAACTTTTCTGAATGTTCTAACAACGTCCACAATATATTTAGAACGTTTTCAAAAGGTTTTTTTTACGTCTCGAGCTTCCGAAAGGTTTTTAAAGGTTTTTGGGGGGTTCTTTGAACGTTTATAAAACGTTTTTAAAACGTCCCATAAAACGTTTTTAAAACGTCTAAAACCTACCACATTTTGACGTCCATAAAACCTTTTCACAAAACGTCCAAAAAACCAACTTTGAACGTTTTTAAAACGTCCATTTGTTAGTTGGGGAGGTCGTGAGTTCGAAACCGGCCGAGTCATACCAAAGATTACAAAAATGGTACCTAAAGTTGCCTTTTAACAAAGACCTTGGGGGTAATAATAACATCATGCAGGGCCCGCTGGGAGAACAGTTGTCAGAACTGAAGTGGCTACCCTTGGTAAATAAAACGATATTATTATTATTAATTATTACTATTATTATTATTATTATTATTATTATTATTATTATTATTATTATTATTATTATTATTATTATTATTATTATTATAGGTTTTCCCGGTCAATTTCATTGTTTTGTCTATCAATTGCATATTAGAGCCATTCATTTTCGGGAAAAACGCTGATGCATCAAAATGTTGCCAGTCAAAATAGTATTCAATCATCAAAATTAACGATTGCTGTGATTGATTTCGTATTTGCACATTCTAGTTCACATAGTAAACATATACATTCGGCAATAACTATTCAATTTCGTCTTCATCCTGTCGACATTTCATTCCGTATACTCAAATTCGCACTAATTTGAATACACAAAGAACAAAATTAAATGATTATATCCGAATTTGAACGTTGCAACCATAACTTTGTGTGCCTAAAACCGAATTTGAGAGCATGAACACGAAAGTGTTTGACTAAAGTCAGTCTGTCGCATCAAACACACAAATTTGAATACACATTAAATGAAAACGGATGATAAATGTATGAAATTGGCCGGGAAAACCTATATTAAATAAAAAATGTTTACCATTCTATTATTTTAATCGTTTTGCGGTTCTCACCCTTGAGGAATGCAGTTTGATTTTTGACATCGTTTTCATAGTTTAGTATACGTTGAAATAACGATTTATGTCCTTTGTATACGTTGTCTGGACGTTCATTTTCAGGAGCTGTCCGTCGAAGCGATCATAATATGTTTTTCATGCAAAAAAGCTGTTCAATCGCAGTTCTACCTCATTATACTAATCATGCTAATGAGATACGACCAGAACAGATCAATGATTAGCTTTTTACAGTATTATCCATACATCTTTTAAGAAATTTTCATCAAGCTGTATATGCTCCAACAATCGGCGTCCAATTATATATTTTTTTTCCAGGGACAGGGGCATGTTGTCAAGGCAGTCACTTAGTCAGAGTTTCTTGTTACCACAGTGAATGTAAACAAAACTCATTGAAGGCCTCATATTTTAGCTTTTCCTTTTTTGATCATAATCTCATGCACTTATTTTAAAAGAAATTAAAAAAAAACAAAACAAAAACAAAACATCGTTTCCCCTCGTAGATGAGCAAGAAGAGCATTTTGAAACCATTGTCAAAAAGTACAAAATTTGATGGCTATAGTAAATTATGTTTTAACAATTTTAGAGATTTGATGTACATGATGAAAGAAACTCGACAAAGATCACGAAAGAAATATTGATAATAAACCACCCCTCCTCATGCAAGGTCGTTACGTCCTTAAAAATCTTGTCATTTCATTCTTTGCAAATTAATTTTAACAAATGAATTTCAAAGCTGTTTTGGTAAATCCCAAAGTTTTGCTAGTTCTTAAAATATAAACTTTTTTTTTCCGGTTTACTTTGAGAAATAATAACAGATATTACGATAAAAGTCATATAACATTGATGAGGGAGATATAAATATCATTATAATGTATAAACCCCCCCCCCCCAAAAAAAAAAAAAAAAAAAAAAAAAAAACAGCTGGGGTCCCGGCAATTGGCTTTATTTTTCTTATCAATCTAATTTAACTTTGCAGGCACGGATGGAGAGGAAATTTCAGGATGATATCTTAAACAGGGTGTCCCAGATAATGCGGAAACTGCCAGGCGTTTTACTTGTGAATACAAGTGAATAATGAAATCTCAAATGCGTCATTTTAATATTTAATCGTTCTTCTCTCTGGTGACACCCACAACAATTTGAAAGAGCCACGCATTCCTGAACAAGAAGTTTTTGAGCTTGAATTGTAAATTTTAATTTACACAGAATAAATATTTGGGAATTAGAAGGAGGCGAGCTACCTTGCCGAACAAAGGGAAAATACATTAGCATTTAGTTTATGTCCTTTGTAAATATCCATTTATCAATTTTCTAATTAATAGTGAATAAAAGGGACATTTCCTTGCCGCGGGAATTTTAATTTTTAAATCCTTTTGCTCCCCTATGTAGGTTATGGCTATTTTGTATTGTATTAGGTGGCAAAAGAAAGCATAAAAGACGAACTGAAATATAATGCACTTAATATATAATTAATTGCTTGCTTTCATCGTGAAAATGACTAGAATTATTTTGTTCAAAATTTCAGAATCTCGGAGACGTCTCCGCGAAGTTAGATACAATCTTTAATTATGAACGTTGTAAGACGAGATTCTTATGTACAAAATTACAAGCAAAAAGCACTAAAAAGAAGTTTTACATTAGAAAATTGATATTATATAGGGTCCGACGCTCCTATACCTATTTTAATGATTTGTGTTAAACCTTATTTTATAATGATTTGAATTTAGTCTGTCATTTAAGATATGATATAAACATTACTTACCGAAATACAAACAGACTATGAATGCGAATGAGAGCCCTCGAGAAACGTCAACCTTTTTCTCCATTGCCTGATATTTGAATGATATGATAACATGAATATGATGATATTGTTCAGACGAAATTCAGAACTGATTAATGACTATAGGCATTATAGGCTGCCCAATGTAGGCCTTCATTATTTGCTAGTTCGCTCTTTTCTTTTTTCATCTCATAAATCATACACCTACATTCGTTACTTTAGACATTTTTGAAAGATTATTTTTTATTCTTTTTCTTTCCTTTCCCTGTTTTCTTTTTTCTTTTTTTCGCCTATTTGCTGCTGCATAACCGATTCCATTGTTTATTTACTACTTTTTTGATGTGAGAACCTTTTCCTCCTCTGCTAGATTACATTATTATAAACTTTGATATGTAGAATAAATCCATGAATATTATGATTCATCCAGTAGAATTGACAATATTAGTCCGTTATGAATCTTTTACTGGAAATAAAAGGAAATTGTAAATATAAACTTACAATTTTCTGAACTCGCAACGTTTCACCAGCTGTTGCTGGCTTCATCAGGCGAATGAGACTCCAAAACCACGTCCTTGTTGTTAAAAGAATGTCCAGTGGTGTTAAGATGGGTGTACACCGCTGACTCGGGAATGGCTGCGAAACCAGTAGATTTGCGAGGTTGGTTCATACGAGCTCTTAATGATTGTTGGGTTTCACCAATGTAGAAATCTTTGCACTCGTTTTGTTCGCATCTGATACAGTTGCTTTTCTCTTGACAGGTTGGTCTTTAACGTGGACCAAGAGTTGTCTCAGTGTTCGTGAGGCTTGTGTGATGTAGAAATGCCAAACCGGCCAAAGGTACGGCTGATCCTTTCTGACAGACCAGCAACGTAGGGGATAGTAACCAGTGTCCTTCTACGACGAGGTTGGGCTGTCTTTCTTTAACAACAAGGCGTGGTTATCCTAGACAGAGAAGGCAGGTGGTTCGAGAGAGGTGTAAAGGAAGCTATCTGGGAGAGAGTAGAGCAGCCCAGTTTGAATCGGAGGGGAGGTTTACGGTTTCAGTTATCTCACGCCTGGGACCGAATTCTACGGGAAGTTCCAAGCCGTCTCTCACGTGACTAATATTCCCGCCCCTGGTGAACAAGTGGACGATACGGTAGACTGATTTTGGTACCAAGTCGCTTGGAAAGACGTTTTGGAGTCTCATTCGCCTGATGAAGCCAGCAGCAGCTGGTGAAACGTTGCGAGTTCAGAGAAATTGTAAGTTTATATTTAAATTTCCTTTTATTTCCAGTAAAAGATTCATAACGGACTAATATTTGATATGTAGAGTTACTGAATAAAACCCATTTGAAAAAAGGGGAATGGACTTTGGTTAATCCCCTCCCCTTGAAGTGTCCCTGACGCGTTTACAATTGCTGGTTGCTGATTATCATAATTGCTTTCAACATACTCCCTGATACCCAAGTAACACTACCAAACCACCCCATACCAACGCTAAACAGACGCCTAACTTGCCATTAATGCTAATGTAATGGTTGATAGCGGTCTGGTGTCGGTCTCAGGTCAATTTTATCGGTAGGGAGACGCGGGTATGGACGTTACAAAATTCACATTTTGGGCCAGATAATTCTAATGAAAGAACTCACGCACTCCATATTGGGTCTGTAGTTAGCCTATTATGTTGGCTAAAACCTGAGGCATATAAAACTTGAAAACATGTAAACACTAATTAACTACAGCTCAATTAGTGAAGACATTTTTTTTGTAACAACCTACCCCATATACGGGGTAGGTTGTTAACCATACGGGGTCAATTGTTACTATATGTAAACATACGGGGTAAGTTGACAATGTGTAAATCTCTTATACCATACTTTAATTTCAACTTTCCAGTTTCTTGACATCGTTAACAGTAAATCAAGTAGAGCTCTAGAATAGACAAAGTAATAATAGAAAAATAAAATATTAAACCTGAAAATTGAGACAAATTATTTACATTGTATGTAATTGGAGGTATAAGTTGTATCATCAACATGGGGTAGGTTGTTGTAACAACCTACCCATGGGTGATTTACACACAGAAATAACTGTAGCACAGTTATTAGGCAGAATTACAGGGCATGGCTAGGGGGTATATTAGTGACATACATGTACTATATTACAATACCAGACTATCACTCATGTAGCTTTCATGTGCCTTCAGTTGTAAGAGCTATAACAAATTTCAATTTTTGTCAAAAATTTACTTTGAACTGTAAAAAATGGTTTTTGTTGATTTAATTTTTAATAAAACAACGGACAAACCTCACGACCGGCAGTTCATCATAGCTATCCGTAGGCTGTATATAGATGCCAGTTAGCACATCCTCTCTTGTTCCATCTTAGCACACTGAGAACTGTAACAACTGACCCGTGTAACTTCCATACCCGGTCTCCCCTATGCCTGAGGCATGAACAAAGGCTTTTATGATAGTACGATACTGATATTAGTTTTATGCGGCGGTCACAACTCGCCGTACCTTCGACGTGCAACTCCCTACGATGGATTTCGTAGAAAAATCGTGCAGCGCAGGTACCTCAGAGGCACGTTGCATGTACGACGTGCAGGAATTTTTTCCAATAACCTTACTACAGAAACGCAGGAATCGCAGAAATTGACCAACGACCTGTGCATGCATTGCACATGCAACGCAGGCTACGTTGATGGCACGTGCCCCGTAGCCTACGACGATTTGTAACCGCCGCATTACATTAGCAATCATGGCAATGTTCGACTAAACATACATCGGATCCCCTCTTCAATTATATAGAATGCAATTAAAATATCTTTGTCACGTGCCAATCCTCACGAATTAAATGTCTGGTCAACATCAGCTTGCTTCACACCGAAAATGATTAAAATACATCATATCAACGGCGACAGTTCAAGCGGTGCTTGATACATTTTTAGAATACACAAAAGAAGAACTTCTCTTTGATGATGCAACAAAATAAAAACGATCTAACGAAAAAATAATATTAATTGTATCTATTTAAATCTTATTACTTAAGACATAAATAATTGTCTCGTTCATATTCACCATTTTCTCCGTCTCTTGTCAAAAAAAAAATATTCAAAATTAATATTTCACTTCATCATGAATACTATACATGTATTTAAAATCACCAGACAATAATATTAATAATCATTATTAAAGGGAAAGTTCACCCAGGGTTTAACCCTAACTAGGCCGGGGGGGGGGGCGCAACGCGAAAAGCTCTCGCCGCGATGTGGCATGACTTTTTTCCTCCAAGTCTCCCGCATCTTTTAAGACCAAATTTTCGACGTCCGGGTACCCGGTTCGCGAGTTACGCATAATTTTGTACGCGTGCGTCAGACCCAAAATTGCTCAAAAACGTGATTTCATGTACAAAGTCAATACAAAATGTGTTTTCAGCTAAAATTCATAAATAAGTGATTATTTTATGCTTTTACTGATTCAAATTACTTGACAATATACTTTTTATGATTGTTGAATTGTCCCCAACAAATTGCATACAAAAAACAATGAAAATAAAAAGGTCGAAAAAACAAAGAAATACATAAGAAATTAAAAAAACAATAAAATACATAAGAAATTAATTGTGATACCGGAATTTTTTTCAAGTACAATTGATAAGAAGGCTATAAAGAATATTCACACCAAAAATGAACACATTTGGAGCTGTATTTAGGAAGCATGAAGTATGATTTTTCAATATTAATTATGCATAAATTAGCATAATTAATTTAAAAAAAACAATTTTCATAAAAAAAAATAACTATACAGCTGTGTAGATTAGGTCACGGGCGACATGCATGCCAATTTTCGGCGCGATCACGCGGTCGACGGCCGGAATCTCGAGGGGGGCCTGGGAGCCCCCCCCCCCCCCCGGCCATATCAACTCCCAAAATACCCCGGCCTAGTTAGAGTTAAACTGGTTTTGAAAAATGCAGAAATATTAAAGAAAAATAAAGGTGAAGGTTGAAGAAAATCGACCAAAAAATAACGAAGTTATGAATATTTAACATTTTGATTATGTGATGTCACTTGCGAGCAGCTCTCCTTTGTGTTATGTAATGTAAATTCCATAAAGTGTCATTTTTTCAGAAGAATATTAATTATGTCACTTGTGCGGTTAATATATCATCATGCCTATGTTCATATACATGCCTCTATAAAATTGACCAATTCCTTCATCAAGAACCATACAAAAAGACAAATTTATGGAATTTACATACACAACATATGGGAGAGCTGCTCGCATGCGACGTCATAGAATCAAAATTTTAAATATTCATAACTTCGCTCTTTTTTGGTCGATTGTCTTCAAACATTCACGTCTACTTTTTTTTGTTATTTTTCTTTTCTGCATTTATTAAGAAAAATAAAATTCCACGGTGAACTTCCCCTTTAATTTTTTTTTTAAATTTTGATATACGCACAACTGAATTAATCATTTTTAATCAGTAGATATAATGATATTATTTTAAATACAATAAATATTAAATAGTAATGATATCATATTCGATTACTTACTATCATTCTTTGAGAGTTCGCACTGTAAGCTGTCTGTTATCAAAAGCTCTTCAGAACGAAAGAGTCAAATTCTACTGCTAAATAAAAACGAAAACAGAAACATGATAATTAAACCAAACCGATATTCCAAGCGATCACACGAGAAGCTTTTTTGACACCATGGAAACATAACACATGGAGTTTACATCTATTTTTGTTAATCACTTAATGTGATGGTTTGGAACAAGCAATATTTTTTTTTTTAATTTGGAGGTAAGCTTCAAGGTAATAATGAGTTAAGGTAGAGTGAGCAGGTTTCAAATTTGATGTCGTTTAAATAAATTATTGATGAAATAATCAAAGGTGAACTGTATGAGCTAACGCACTTTACCTCTAAAGTAATTTCATTAAAATGAGGCGAGAGAATTTTGTAACACGAGCTTTATGCACAAACATAATTAAGACCTTGAAGGAAATTTCTAATTAAAATATCTAGCAAGACATGGAACTAACAAATATCAACAAAAGAGAGAATGAAATAATTTTATTTTATCCATGTTGTTATTATACCCATGATAATAATGCGTAATGAAAAAGCTTCAACAATTTAACAGATTGGGCAAAGTTGATTACGATCTTATAAGCTGGTGACAGAAAAAAAAATGTGTTCCAAATAAATTTGATATTGGTATATTGACTGCTTTTAGAGTCAGTGTCGTTTTTTTTTTTTTTTTTTTTTTTTTTTTTTTTAATGTTCAAGGGGACCTCATAACTTATAGTATCGGGCTCATTGTAAGGTCCCCAGAGCCCATAGAAACGATTTTGACTGGCATGTTAATAATTACATTTACATGTGCTTTCATTTGATATATCTCTCTTCTTCCCATTCTCTTTTATTTTATATCTTTATTGTGCTCTCACCTTTAATCGCTTTATTTCCATGTGTTCATCTCAATTTCATCTCTATCCCACCTACTTTAGTTGAGATTTCTCTAACTTTTCTTCTACCTTGCAATATATCTTGTCAGACAGACGACCCCTATTTCATTTCGAAAGGACGAACGTTCAAACAAACGAACCCTATTTCATTTGACAAACTTTCGGAACAACGAGCAGGCCCTTTTCGGTTTCGACTCCTCCCATCCTATCCTCCCATTTATTTCTCTTTCCATATTTGTTTGTTCATTGATATTGCGTGGCCTTCATATATCTCGCATTGTTCATTTGAAATCATTACCTCCTCGTGTCAATAATCAATTAATTTCATCAATCAAAATTACAAAATTGTTGATTTAAATTTCATTCAGTGCTTAACGCTATGCCACAACCATTTCAAGTGAAAAGGGGTAGACTTTCTTTTTCAAGTTTTTATAGTATTATGAAATACTTTTAAGTAGTTTAGATTTTATGGGTAATAATAACTGTGCAAAATGTGAACATGGCACTCAAAGAGCTATCATATTCACCATTCAGTGACATTGATATTCAGTAATATTCAGTGATATTGATATTCTGTATATTCGATCCCCTCATGTACAGTCTGTGTCCCAAAAAATGGTGCAGTCGGGGGAAAAATAATTTAGGTGTGAAATCTTTTCATATAATGTGTGTTTGTGGTACCAAATTAAAGCCAAAAGATTTTTCTTGCTGATGCGCTTTGTCCTGTACAATTTGCTTTCGTAAAACCAAAGTTATGCTAAGTTTTGTGCGAGGAGGAACAAATCGAAATTACGCAGCTGAATTTACGGTCATTATGCGAAATCATACACAAAAGCATGGGACGGCGTGCGAAAAATTAATTTTTCTTGATTGTAGAAAATTAGTCATATCTCAAAAAATACTGCACCAAATGTGATGAAAAAAATGCAGAAGAAAGTCTAATTTCCCCGCTTCATCAAAATACCAAACAATACCAGGTTGTGTGTGATATTTATACTATAAAAAAATGTTTTCCACTTGTACCATTTTATTTGACACAGACTGTAGAATTAATTGGTTGTATATAACCACAATAAACATGATCGGAACGAAATAAAATATTCAAAATGTACAATTATTTCCTTTGTCTGAGTTACGATGTGGAATGATGGAAAGAATATTATACAGTCTCCTTTTATAAGATATACGACGTTTCAGTTAAGTGTTGGGTCGGTCTTTGATACAGGTGTAGCTACAAATAACACAAACGTGAAATTTAACCACAATTTTAAGTGTGGATTAATCTTTAATCTTTTTTACTCATCAGTTTTCCGCAAAGCTATTTCAATTACCTGCTCTATACCGAGTGAGTAAGAAAAAAATTTACACCTAGGAAAATGTCAATAAAAAGACAACCAATTTATAAACCCTAAATTATTTTACATATTCTTCTCATATCGTCCGCATTATCCACATTAATTTTGCTTCCCACAGTACATTTCCTAAAACTCCAGTATATTGATTTAAACAAATATTCAGCTTATTGTTTTATTTTTTAGAACTTTATTCCAAAGGAGGCGACAGTCTTTACGGGTTGACGATATTATAGATGGAATGATACAAACAATATTTGAAAATGGTGAAAATAATATTTGATAGTACTATAAAAGAAATATAAGGAAATAAGTGTAATAAAATTTAGACTATTTACAAGTCATGTTAAAAAACAAACACCTTCGCAACTATATAGATAAGTATAAAAACAAGATAGCACAATACTATGTATAAAAGATGAGGGTCATTCAACAAAATCCTAAAGTATGTAAAAATTACATGTTTTCAGAATGAAGAAAGTGTAAGTAATTAGATTTGAAAAAAAAAAATTTTGTTAGATTAATTTACTTTTAAAAGAAAATAATAATCGATATAACTGTAAGAATATATTAACTTAGTATAAATAAACAGCATATTTCATTCTACAAAGAAAAATAATCATATAAAGAGGCTATAAATAATCTTATTATTCAGTTTCATTCATCGTACTTTAAGATGAAAGGATTTACTATTTTTCCGCTTTAAAAAAAATTATTATTATTATTATTATTGTTATTATCATCATCATCATCATCACATCAATTCGGCATTTAAAAATACATGAATAGACAATACAAAATACATAACAATAGGATATACGTTACAAAATACAAAGGACCTAGATGGAGTTGAAGGGGCTGCCCAGCTGGGTTTGGAAAAAAGTTAACTTAATTACTATGACCCACAGGTCTTCCTCCCAAAATAATAAAAGGTCGGAAATCAATATTAAGTATGAAGTACATTCATTTGTTATTCACAGCAACAAAATAACAGAGTGGCATATGAGGTATTCTATTAAAAAGCCAGGCTGTTAGAGTAAAAAAGCACAAAATTATATGTGAAATAATAACTTGTATTTATATAAATAACATCCATCATGGACAGCCAAAGAACGACTTCGGATTCGTTAAGTAGAAATCATCCTTAGTCGGTTTCACTGGATGTTTCACTGGAAGCTGACGTCGATGTTGAGACGGACGATGAACGTCGGAAACGAGCTGCATGAGATGAAACAATATAAAATTGATAATTGTTTATATATATATATATTATTTTATAGGGATGATATCGACTCTGTGAACACAGTGTCCGAGGCATTCACAATGTGACGAATGTGTGTATATGGCACGTTTTTACAGTGTCGGTACTGGGAGAAAAGTACAATGTGACCACACTGTGTCACAGTGTGTTCATAATTGTGTTCCTTATTGTTGGTACACTCTAAAAACCGAAGCGCTATTTTTAGCACTTCAGAGGCTGAAATCAGCACTTCTTTAGAGCTTGTAAAGTGACTGCACTCAAAGTGCTGTTTAACTGCACTCCAGGTGTTGTTTTAGCACGTTCACGATAGCTGAACTTTCAGCAAAAATAGGCCAAAATGGCGAGAATTCGTTGGGATTCGAATCTGGGTCCCCGTGGATGAGAAGCGCTTACGAGCACGTTAGACCAATTCACATCTCACGATTGCTAGCAGATCATATTGTTTCATGATGAACTTTCTTCAGAGTTGCCATAATTATCTACTATGCTTTCATAATTCAAGCAAGTTAGGGAGATCTCCGTTGGTCTATTGGTAACGTCAGTGGTACTCTTCCATATCTAGGTGATCCCGGTTCGAATCCCAAACCAACATTGAAAATGTTTTGTTGTTGGTAAATTAGCACTTGGGTAAGTGCTAAAACAGCGCTTCAGGTGCTGATTTAGCAATTCAAGCGCAGTCACTATACGAGCACCGATAAATTAGCACTTCGGTTTTTAGAGTGTAACTGGATTTTTCCGGCAGGGTATACACATTGCTTTATACATGTATAGTGTTTCACATTTTATCAATCTTACTGCAATATACATGTATGCACTTGTAAGATATTTTGGTGTTCAATGCAGCCGCAATATATGAGTACCTTTTGACGGTAGAACCACAATTTAAAATTGGGATGATTTTTTAAATATGGAATGAACATTTTTTGAGGGAAATTTTAAAAATTTGTTCTACATAAAATATTGAGTGTTTGATTACTTTCCCTATTAAAAATTCCTTACCTGAAGCGGTGCAGGTAACGACTTGAGTGCAAAGTCTCTCCAAGATCTCACAAGCATCCATTACTTTTTGCTGTTCTCCTTCTTCCACCAAACAGATACTACCACTTGTGACTTCATCCAACAAGGTCTCAGTATTGGAGGGAGCGACTTGAATGAATTCCTCACAGTCCGCGTTGATCTGCGTACTGTATATTTCACAAAGGTCTTGGAAGTCCGCAGTGCGGTCGATTTGGGCTGTACGGAAAATAGGGTTATTAATAACCAGTGGAACAAAGTGGAACTTTTCTTAATAGTATAGCATGTTCTTCAAGTTCATAATTATTTATTTTTATACATTGAGATTAGTATAAAGCGCTTACATTGGATTATGTCATTTACAAGTCACAGACTGAAATAGGATTAGTTATTACAACAATATTGACTGAAGTGTGCCTGTGGGCCACATTTACACGATTTTATAGACTTATCTCTTTGATCACAGGCGTATACGCGGATTCAGGCGGCGGGCGCAAGGGATGCCCCCTTTATAATTTGGAATTACCTCTCATTGACTTTACATGTTAAAATCTTGAAAATAGGCGGCGGCAGATTATTTACGGCCGCCGTAAGTATTTTCAATACACGCACGCCAGTGTACCTCTCCCTGAGCAAAATATGAACCTGAGCCATTATTATTTTTAATACATCATGTAGTTATTCTAATTATTATTAAAGCGTTTACCTGTTGCTTGAAGTCATATAAATGCGACCAGAGCACAAGCAAATGGATCACGCATGTTGCTCAAACAAAAAGGGAAAGATACAAATCAAAAATATTTAGTAATACGTTTACGAAAATATCTATGTTTGCTAGGGGAAAAGAAGAGAACATAGACATATTTGATAAACAGTCTAAATCATACTAGTTTAATGGAAATTTAGCTTTAGTCGTTTTGTGAGGCATTATAAGTTTACGTTTCAAATTTAATAGCCCTTTTGTGATTAAATGATACCATACCGAATTCTGAAATATTTACCAATCCATCAAAATCATTCATCATTCGGTTCTAAATTTTCAATCGCAGACTTTTCTATTTGATTTTGAAGATAGGAAAATATAAGAACTTGTTGAACAAAAACGGGAACACTTGATTAAAAGACAGTTGCGACACCTTATACATGAAGTAAAACTTCTTTCGTATCTATAATGCCAAAAAAAAAAAAAAAAAAAAAAAACCTACCATGGAAGCCATTGCTTTGAAGTTGTCGTTCATTGGTTAGATATTTTTGAATCGAGTAAGTATCAAAATAAAGTCGAATGGTGTACTGAACGAACCAATAATGTCTCGTCTCCTTTATAGGCAAATTAACTTCAACGAAACCATCAATTTTAGTGGAGGACGGTGAAATACAATTTCATGCAAGATCAATCTTATTTTATATGTTAACAATTATGAATATTTAGGCACAATTTAAATCCAACAAGCGTCATCATTATTAAAAAAAATATCTGATAGTTGTCTGTATCAATTAATGAAATATATATATATACAAAGAAAGTATTATCTACAATCATTAGACCCATCCTTAATCGGATTATCAAACTCTATGATTATATGTTTATAATGTAAAGTATTATTATTATTTTATTAGTTCAACGCGGCGGCCAGGATTTAAATAAGGATTTAAGAGGGTAAGGGTTTAAACCCAGAAATATGAAAAACGGGGGGGGGGGGGGGGGGGAGGGTCCTCAGCCGGAAATTTGAAATAAAGGGGGAGAGCAAGTCTAGACGGTTATTTCCTTTTTATTACTTGTATACTTTCATATGCGTGATCCCCCAACAAAAATAAATAAATAAATAAATAAAAAAATAAATAAATAAAAAAATAATAATTAAAAAAAAAAATAAAAGTAATGATAATAATGATAACAAAAACAACAATAAATGAATATAATGAATAGATAAATTATATATAGATATTTATGTATATATATATATATATATTCATTTCTTTATATATATATATATATATATATATATATATATATATATATATATATATTTATTATATCATTCATATAAATGAATAAATAAAGTAATGAATAAAACAAAATTGGGGTAGACGTCTCTTGCCCCCTTCTCCCCTGGTTGAACCTAATGTTAACAGCTGAAGGTGAGGCAAGTTAATGTATAAGATGCTATATGGATGACGTCACAATACTATATGAGAACACTGCCTTGTCATTGGACAGGGCAGAAACAGTCTATATAGCGATGACGTCACTTCACCTGGCTTGATGTATATACAACACTTGGGAACAGACCAACGGCGTGTAGTCATACTTTTATGAGTTAGATCAAAGAATACTTAGTAACTTCTCGATGATCCCCAACAGTTCTTTGTAAATGTTCTCACATTTCTGTAATATTTTACTTTGTATGAAATATTCCAAATTTCTTGATTTGTATGCTTTATGACTGTTTTATAAAAGTGGTAGATAAAGTTTCAATTTCTATGATCACACTATGATCACGCCCCCCCCCCCGTTTTTTGTTGTTTTTTTTGTTTGTTTTTGTTTTTTTACAAAATTCACCTTCACTTATTCCGTTGAACTAATCACAGTTTTGACAGTTTGACATTATAACTAATCAACCTTTGGTTAAGCCAACAAAATAATTGGTGTCAAATGATTTGTTTATCGACGCACTCTTCGCTTTTTTTTTTCTTTTCTTTTTTAATTGATACTGACAAATATATTTTGTTCCTTCAAATGTCATCTGGGACTGGCACGTTAATTGGATAATTAATTATTATAATTGTGCCAATGATATTTTTCAATTATGATTATCATAATTTGACCCTCTTCATCAATTTCGAATATGGCCTCTGGTAGAGTTATTTTCTATAAAAGGAGACGTCTTGATTTCTTTCATCATTATCCGATCTCACTTCATACTTCACGAGATTCAAAATATTCAACAACGCAACAAAACTTTAAGAATGGCTTCATTGGTGAGTTTAACTGCCTTTTAATTGCTAAGATTATTATAATACATCATAATCATTTATAACTTTCTTTTTTCGTTAAAAAAGATTTTATATTGGAGAATTGAAAAATCGGCAAAAACAAAAAATAGAAACATAATGATTTATTGAAGAACGACAAAAACGATAACGTATTTCTAATAAACCTATTTCTTTCGCATGTTTAGCGATCATTTTGTGGTACGAATTCTTTAGCATTACCCCCAAATTTCACTGAATTTCGATGTTATTTTGTTAAATCAGATTACATGATCAATATTCAATGGTATACTCATAGACATACCACTCCTTAACACGCCCCCCCCCCCTCCTCCTTCCTGTCATTTATAACAAATTGTATAAACTATACCATATTATGTTGCTTTGAAATATTTACAGCTGCTTTTTTTTGTAATAAATTGGTAAATCTATTAACTCCTACCTTTTATAATCACAATTTATTTTTTATCTTCTCAGGTAAAAATCGTGTCCATTTGCATGTGCCTCGGTACACTCTCTGCAATGCAAGTTAAAGGTAAAGGACGACAAAAACCAATATATTGATTTGATATGAAATTAATTTCACTCTGTCACTAATGTCTTGCAGCTTTAATTAAATCTCCATTTTCATTCTAAAAATTATGTATACTGTTATATCACTCACGATCTCACTTATACAATGAACACGATTATTATTATTATTATTTTTTTTTTGAGAGAGAGAGAGAGAGAGAGAGAAAGGAAACTCCAAAATATTGCTTTGTCGAACTTTATATGTTTTATCTATCTGAGTTAAAACTTCGTGAAATTTTGACCTGAAAAAAGAGACGTTGTGGACAGGTAATTTCTTTGTAATGACCTCATTTCATTTATTTATTTCTTCACAGCCCAAACCGATCGCACTGCAGAGTTCCAAGCTGTTTGTGAAACATATAGAACACAGATCATTACGGACTGTGAGGAATTCATTCAAACACCTCCCTCTGTTGCTGAGGCGTACTTACTGGCTGAAGTCACAAGTGGCAGTATCTGTTTGGTGGAAGAAGGACAACATCAACAACAAGAAGTGGATGCTTGTGAGATCTTGGAGAAACTTTGCACTCAAGTCGTCACCTGTGCCGCTTCAGGTAAGGAATATTACGTCTTACGGATGTTTAGGAATTCAAGCAATATGACAACTGCAACGTTAAGTAGGTCTGTTATTAATAAATTAGTTATACAGTCAATAAATTATTATTGAAATTAACAACTTCCTTTCTACGGTTTGTTGGTTGGTAGTTAATATTTTTGGCGTACGATTCGGGTCGAATATAGACGCCATTTATATACATGAGGGTTGCTGTGTTGAATTATTTCTTTTTCATAGTAGTTATTATTTGAAAAAACTTTGGGTTTAGAGTTTTCAGGCCCGGTGCCGTTGATGTTTCTTCCACTTTTCTGAATTTTCTGGACAGTCCGGCTCAGTATATCTAGACAGTTCGGGTCTGTACATCTACGGGACAGGATAATATTATTTACAGCAATACGCTATAGCAATTAATAAAACCACTGTCATGATTGTAACACCCCTGCTGGAAAGAACACAGTGTCCCACAGTGTGTTCACAAGCATAGTCGACTATGTTAAAACGCTCAAATTTAACAGTGTGGAGATGATTTCACACTGTGATATATGGTTTTCCATGTTCACATGGCGGTGTTTGGTTTCACACTGTGGATTACCCCTTCACAATGTGAAGATTATTGTTCACAGTGTTAAAACGCTCGAATTTAACAGTGTGAAGATGATTTCATACTGTGTTCACAGTGTGTTCACATTGTGGTTCACATCGTGTTTTACACTTTGAGACACTGTGTTCTTTCCAGCAGGGACAGTTACGAAGTTGTTGTGTTTTCTGTAGTGGTAGACAAAAAAAAAAAAAAAAAAAGGACGAAGAAAGGATATCCCAGGATGGATATTTAAAAAAAATATATTGTGCGGGTATTATTTTGCATTCATAATGGATAATTACAACAATACCACCTTTGAGCAATAGTCCCGGTTTATTACTGATTTTTGAAAATTCTAAAGATATGAAAATTCCTTTAAAATGTATATTGAAAACCATTAAACATGTATATACAAAGGTAAATATTCACATACAATTCTAACAACATGAAATTCATTACGTTTTTGTTTGAACAATTGTATTTGCTTGTCTCATGCAGCTCGTTTCCGACGTTCATCGTCCGTTTCAACGTCGACGTCAGCGTCCAATGAAACATCCAGTGAAACCGACTAAGGATGATGTCTACACAAAAACGAGAAGTTATTTCTATTCAGATAGTATTTATTAACTGGAATCAATCAAAAGTTAAATAGGATATCCTTACTATTCGTCAATAAGTCAATAACTTGTATACCTTTACAAGTATTGTTAGCATTCTAGAAATGATTTCTAAACATTTCTCTTTTACAATATTGTGGTTGTTGCTGTTCTTGTTTCATTATCTATAAAATACGAAATCACATCTGAAGAAAAAAATATACTGTTATTTATTTCATATATGGTATTTTTATAAAAACAAATCAGCAATAAGCATTCGATTTTTTTTAAATACATTCTTTTTATATTGCCTTTCAAAAATAGTTGTGATATTGAACAACAAAATATTTCAATATGATGCTGAATCCAAAATGTTATTAATTCGTTCTATTTTAAAGTTTTATTCTCTTGCTATATGCAAATTTGGTTTGCGTCATTTTACGGAAGTTGCAACAAAAAGGCCATTTTCTTGTACGAATTCCACCGTACCATCTCAATTTTTTTTAATTGTTTTTTTAAATATATAGTCAACACTTTTTAATGCATTCTTACGCGGTTTTATGATTTAGCATTATATTTGTTTTATAAACTAAATACATTTAGCTAATTTATGCTTTCCTGAAATAAAATCCTATCAAACGAAAAATGTGGCTATTATACATTTTGTACTTTTTAATGACATTGGTTGTGCTATACTCATGATATTAGCTCTAAAATTTGAAAATGATCATAATCTAAATATTGCATTAAGTTATAAAGAAGTTGCAGAAGAGGAAATAAAAGAAAAGAAGGCCGGGGAAGATTTTTTTTTTTAATGAATTGAATGGAATATGAATGCTGAAAGAAATGAAAAGGAAAGTAAATGAAAGATAAGGAAAGTAGATGAAACAAACACAAATTAATGCACAACATAAGAGCGATAAAAAACAGAGAGAAGATTAAAATTGAGGGATAGAAAAAGAGCGAAGAGAGAGGGGGAATGAATGGAATAAAAAGTAAACGAATGGACATGAAATAAATAGAGATAGGTGAATGAGATTATATAACAGATAGAGAGTGTGTTTTTTAATCATGTTAATGAAATAAAGTGCAGAAAGAGAGAAGAAGGTGAAATGAAGAAAAAAAAGGGAAGAATATGGGAGTAAATGAAGGGAAAAAAGACCGATGGATTAGAAAAGAGAGACAAGGACTTAAAACAAAACAAAGGAGTAAGTGATGGAACATGGAGGGGAAAAGAGGAAAGGAGAAAAAGAAGGGGAATAAAAGCGATATATATATGTATACAAGAAAATAAAGAAAACAGAGAACGAAGGATGGCATAAAAAAGAGAGGACATATAGAAAGAAGGCAAAAGGAAATAAAGAGAATGAGAGGGGAAAAGAGGAGAGGGGATTGAAGGAAAAATAGACATACTAATGAGAAAGAAAAACAAAGACATAGAGAGAAAGCGACTGAGAGAGAGAGAGAGAGAAAGAAAGAGAAAGAGAGAGAGGGGGGGGGGAGGTGCGAGAAGCAGCGAGATTATAAATTGTTTCCGTTAAATTTCGCTCATTTCGTCTCTATATGGATACTCAATTATCGTGTCCTTGAAAAGTCACAATCAATTTCGTATGATTATATTCCGACAAGCTATTATACAAAATTAACACCGACACCTTGAAAATCAATTGTAGACTTGGAAATATATTTTAATTGTTTATGATGTGTATATATATATATATAATCATGAAATATCAATGATGATAAGGGTAGAACTTGGAAGCTTATCAAACAATATATTGTTTTCCCCCGATTGGCACTATAAATGTTGAGACACCTGTATAATAAAACCGTTGATCATAGCCTATATGTCAACAAATTTGATAGGCAGGACAATGATGTTTGACCTCACCGACTTCCTGACCTTTGATTAATTAAGTGTCCCACAATTATTGTACTCGAACCCATTAAATGTGCACAGATATAGGGGAGACCGGGTATGGACTTTACAAAATTCACATTTTTGGCCAGATAATTCTAATGAAAGTACTCACACACTCCATTTTGGGTCTGTAGTTAGCCTATTATGTTGGCTAAAACCTGAGGCACATAAAACTTGAAAACATGTAAACACTAGTTAACTACAGCTTAATTAATGAAGACATTTTTCTTGTAACAACCTACCCCGTATATACGGGGTAGGTTGTTACACCATACGGGGTAAATTGTTACTATGTAAACATAGGGGGTAATTTGTTAAAATGTGTAAATCTCTTATACCATACTTTTGTTTCAACTTTCCAGTTTCTTGGTATCGTTAACAGTAAATCAAGTAGAGCTCTAGCATAGACTAAAGTAATAATAGAAATATCAAAATATTAACCCCTGAAAATTGAAACAAAATTACTTTACATGTGTAATGTAATTGGGGTATATGAGGTAGGTTGTTGTAACAACCATACCCATGGGTGATTTTACAAATAAAATTAACTGTAGCAAAGCCATTAGGCAGAATTACAGGGCATGGCTCAGGGGTATATTAGTGACATACATGTACTATATTAACAATACCAGACTATCATCATGTGCCTTCAGTTGTAAGAACTATTATAAATTTTAATTTTTGTAAAAAATTCACTTGGAACTGTAAAAAAAATGGTTTTTGTTGATTTACTTTTTAATAAAACAACGGAGAAACCTTACGACCGGCAATTCATCACAGCTATGTGTAGGCTGTATATAGATGCCAGTTAGCACGAACTCTCTTGTTCCAACTTAGCACACTGAGAAATGTAACAACTGACCCGTGTAACTTCCATACCCGGTCTCCCCTACGGTACAATAAATATTGCTCCTCAAGTTTTAACACACCATTGTTACAATGATGTTACAATGATGTGTTAAAACTTGAGGAGCAATATTTATTGACATTATATTGACATCGTTACAGTAACGATGTCACAGAGAGAATATCTTCTCAAAAACTATATTCATAAATATATATCTTCGAAACATTATTCTAATGAATAGTTTAACGACCATCATACCATTATCTCAGCAATCTAAAACATATTGTATAGCTAAAATTAAAATTGGTTCTTTTTATCAACATTTGTCAGTAAATCACAGACTGCATAATGTTTAGGCCTATAATTTTTTTTTAAAGACCAGTCAACTAAACGTTTCTTTTTTAACTTGTTTTTTGTTACTATTCTTTTTTTATATTCACTAATACACATATCTTATATAAGTAATGTAACTAGAAATAGCCTTAGTTTCCTTTTGAATGTTCTCTCTCCCACAGTCTTTTCTTCTCGTTTATTCCCAGTGGCGGATCCAGGAGGGACGCAAGGGACGCGCGCCTCCTTTATAATTTGAAGACCACTCATTGACTGTACATGTGAAAATCGGAAAATTTCGGCGACTCACCCCCTTATCTCGCCTGGCGCCCCCTCTATTTTCAAATCCTGGATCCGCCCCTGATTGCCATTCATTGCAATTCATTTTCTCTTTTTTCCCCTCTCTATTTTGTATCTCTCTCTCTCTCTATGTCTCTCTGTCTCTCCCTTTCTCTGTCTCTGTCTTTGTGTCTCTTTCTCTCTCTTTATTTTTAGTTTTTTTTTACATATTTATTCATTATTGTAGTTTAATGTTTCTTCTAAAAAGTTAAATTCGTTGACTTTATGGTAAACCAACACGATCATAAAATATCAAACAACAAACACAATATTTTTCGTTGGTTAGAATTTTAATTAGTACAAAATGTGCGATCTTGATAGTCAATGTATAATAGTTTGTAGTATAAATTGCTACTATTACTTTTAAAGTTAGTATAATCAAAATATAAAAGTGGAGGAAATAAATACACCGCCCCTAATAAACAAATATGTCAAATTTGGGTTATAAAACAATTTTTTTTTTCATTGTAGGATGCTGTATACGAATTAAGTTTAAAAAGATGGGAATTACAAATACAAAATACGATACACTTGGTTCAATCTTAGTAATTAACGATTATTAAAAAGAAAATGATTTGAAAATTCAGCATAAATCCCTCTGGCGTGAAGAACACCATAATGCCTATTAGTGGATACCCCCCGCACCTGCGCGCCGCTTATATCACTCATAGTTCGTAAAGTAAAAAAAATATAATGTAAAAAAAATCTTGATTTCAATTTTGCCCCCCCCCCTCGCCTGAAATCCTGGAGTCGCCACTGATTGGTTTAAAATGAGGTGTCATGTTAAGTGAATGATCGGAGCACACGGTGTAACCTGCCACCAACCTGCTCTGACTATTTTGTCAATTACAATATCAGTGCAAAGTAAAACAAATAAATATGCATGCAATAGTTATATCATCGAGGAAAATAAAGTTATCGAATTCGATTGGAATAAATTATATTATTTATTTCTCGACTGCATCCCAGTTCAGTTTCACTGGATCATTCATTGGAGGTAGAGGATGATTAAGAAGATGAACGTCGGAAACGAGCTGTGTGAAACAGAAAGAAGAAAAAAAAAAATTAGTGTCATTGGAATGAAACGTTAGCTATTGATGATCTCTTTTAGTTTTCTAATTCTACATTTAGGGGTCAGATATTCACCTATCAATGTTCATTGATTAAATTTTAGGACTTTATCTGCAACTTCCCAAAGGCAAGCTACCGTATCATTTGACAATATCAGTATGTATAGTCTTTTGTCAAGGATTTTTCATCTCTTTGTTATTCTTACTATTCCTTTTGAGAAGCGCTTATTACTTGATTTGAGAGGGCTTTTTACAGGTGCGTGTCAAGGAGACGGGGAGTTTGACAAGGCTGTCCACTTTCACCTATTCTCTTTAATTTTCCGCAGAGGCAAACTAAAATGAGGAATGTATGGAATAAAAGTGAAATCAGTGTATTGTCTTATTCGAATGAAGACAATGAACTCACTAGTGACAGCATGTGAAGTGTAATGTACATGAGCAGGGGCGTATCCAGGATTTCCCAATAGGGGGGGCGCAAGGAAATTTTTATCGCCGTCAGGGGAAGGGGGAGGGGGTTCTCTAATTCATATTGTAACATGAAATTCACATTTTTTTTCAATTATCACAAAAGTTACATAGTTCTATACCTAAGACAATGTATGTTGCGTAGAAACCTATTTATGTGTCATTATATACCCTTCTGAATTGGAATCTGCGAGCGCGAAACGAGAGTCGAAAATGTTGAGGTTTTTAAGTTATATGAAATAAATAAAGGGGCATTTTCTAGTACTAGAAAATGTGTATAATAGACCCATTTTAGTATCCGGCGAGCGCGAAGCGCGAGCTGAAAATTTTAAAGGTAAAAATTGGAGTATTATTTGTGCATTATGATTTGGTATCAGCGAGCGCGAAGCGCGAGCCGAAAATTTGGGGTTTAAAATTTTTTAAGGTAAAATTTAGAACTATTATTGTGCATTTGATTTGGTGTCAGCGAGCGCGAAGCGCGAAGCGCGAGCCGAAATTTGGGTTTAGAATGTTTTTAAGGTAAAATTTAGAGTTATTATTGTGCATTTGATTTGGCATCAGCGAGCGCGAAGCGCGAGCCAAAAATTTGGGGTTTCAAAAAGTATTTAGAATTAATAAAGGCCATGAGGCCAACTATGTTTCCCAGGAGGCCGAGGGCCCAGGAGGCAGAGGGTCACAGAGCCTCTTTTCTTTGTGAAATTTTGAAACTTTAGTTTTAAATATTTTTACTTTTCGTCACTAAATGTATTTCTTTTCTTAAAAAAGGGCGTTTGAGCAATTATGCAATACAATATGAGAAAAGTCGGCCTCGTGGGCCCTCCCACATAAATGCCTTAGTTATGGTCGTTTAAGAACCAAATAAAGCTATTTCGGCTTTTTTTATTGAATAAAGTTGGGCGAAAATTGTACAAGCATCGAGCCTTATTCTTCTTCTTTTTTCTTTTTTTCCTTCTCTTCTTTTTTTCCTTTTTTTCTCCTTTTCCTTCTTTTCCCTTTCTCCTCCTTTTTTTTTTTTTTAGTCGGCCAATAGGGGGGGGCGCGCGCCTGTTGCGCCCCCCCCCCTGGATACGCCCCTGCATGAGAAACATGTACAGCATCATTAAAACAAAAGCCTCGAAATAAGCAAGATATATATTAGAGGGCGCATAATAGAAAAAATGTTATTCTCCCGTCAAATGGGCCAATATAGTTTAATGCAAATCGCTCCGATGCTATTCTTCTTATTTATCAGCTAATCCTATAAAGCAATTAATTGTGAATCCCCCATGGTGCACAGAGGTCACAAGTTGCACCATCCGTTCATAATTTACATCCATAATTATGTCTTTAGAAATTCCATACCTCAAGCGGTGCAGGTGACAGCCTGAACGCAAGCACTTTCCAAGATATCACAAATATCCGTTTCAGATTCCGCTTCTCCTTCTTCAACCAAACAGATACTACCACTGGTGACTTCAGCCAATAGGGTTGCATTGATTGCTGTTGGATTGTTCTCAACGAACTCCTCACAGTCCGCGTTGATCTGTGTACTGAATGACGTACAGATGGTCTGGAACTCCGAAGTGCGGTCGGCTGTAAACAATGGTAAAAGGAAAAGAATGAGACAAAATGTTGGAATATTTTAGAAATATAATATAGATGAATACTAATGTATCAGCTTCATCAAATGAAAAGCCGTGAAACGGGCCATGAAATAAGGAACATCGTCAGAGGACGCTAACATTATGATATCCTCCGGTCAGAGCAGAAGTGGCGCCTGACGAACAAAAGGGTCAAAACACTATTGAGGTATCAGGCCCCTGCATGCATGAGGTTTAATATCTTGCGCGTGGATGGGAAAGTGGAAGGTTTTTAAAGTCGGGTCTGAGCAGAAAGTACGGAGACAAGCAAACAAAAAATCTCCTTTTTACTTTCGCGTTTTTTCACATGTCTATGCCCACTGAAAAGGTAGGGGAAGGACTGATTTGATCCCCAGGCCTCCGGCACCGCGGCTACTTTGCCTTAATTACGCCACTGATCTATCAACTATTATCAAAATCTATTCATTTCGAACCCCCCCCCCCCCCTGTTAAAGTTATACCGGGTTTGGGCATTTTGGCCTAGATGACTTAAAATATTCCTTACCTGCAGTGTTGGAGCAGGAGACAGCCTGTACGCAGACACTCTCCAAGATCTCACAAAGATCCGTTTCTTGCTCCTGTTCACCTTCTTCTACCACGCAGATGCTACCACTTGTGACTTCAGCAATCAAGGTTGCGTTAACTGTCGATGGAAGGTTTTCAGCGAATTCCTCACAGTCCGCGTTGATCTGCGCGCTGAACGTTTCACAAATGGATTGGAACGCTGCAGTACGGTCGGTTTGGGCTGTGAAGGAAAAAGAATTAAACAAATTTTAAGATGATAAAGAAATGTAGAAAGTAAAACTATAAGTCTAATTAAATGTTAATCAGCCTATTGTCTTCTTTATGTTCAATGAATCATTTACGCACACCCAAGTAAACACACGATTTTTTTTTTCTTTTCTTTTCTTTCTTTTTTTTTTCCTTGTAAAATTGTAACTAAACGAGCACCCCGTTTATCAAAACAACTAATATATCCTTCGGACTACTATCCCTCTAAAAAAATATAAAAGTGCGGCTCTTCCCTACTTCGACAAAAGGAAGCGTTGACAAATTTTATATTTAATCCATCTAGTAATACACGGAAACCTTTCCAATTGCTTCTTGAGGATAAAATGCGCATGATAGTTTATCATTGAGTCCATTATCATCCAATTTCTTTCGTTTTTTACCTACTTGATAATGCAATGCATTACAATTCACTGAAATACATATTAATATATGATTTACATTCATCTTACATTTCGCTGAGATATTATGATTCCAATATTTTGTTCCCCCTTTGACGATTTTTTTTTTTTTTTTTTTTTTACCTTTAACTTCTAGTGCAGTGAAGGCGATGAGGCACAAGAAAGCAGACATGAACTTTACCTGAAAATAATGTTTCAGAAACATGGCATTTTATTTTATCATCTAAAAAAGTATTACGATATACATGTATATATGCCTATTTGGTAACACAAACGAAATTATGCAATCAACGAATGCATCGAAATCACTTGTCATAAATTCGTTTAATAATAAACTGGTTTAAATGTTTTCACACACAAAAAAAGAAAAGAGTAAACTATACGAATCTGAATTCATTTCTGTGTCGTTGAAGATTTTATGATTGATCAATTAATCAATTTCATATTTGAATTGAAACAAGGAAACATAATTATTTCAATCAAATAATACACATTAAGCTTCACGACGGTAAATGCATACGAGAATTCTGAAGTGTGTAATAAGTACATATTATCAATATTTATTTAAAGTACATTTATTTTATAATGCAAGGTATTTGCCACCAAATCCTATTCTAGTAGGCTATGCTATAGATGAAAACAAGTGAAGTCAGTAATACTTACAACTGAAGCCATTTTTGTTTCGTCGCTTGTTGGGATGTCTTGAAACAAGTGAAGAACTAGTAATCGAGTAATGTCGACTGATGATAAAACGAATCTATTCGTCTCCTTTTATAGGAAATATTTTTGCACGAAGACAATAAAAATTTTCAACAAAAAAATAACTTGATCGTCAATGTTGACACGAACAGGTAATGTTCAATATTCGTTACACTCCCAAGCATGCCAAGTGGCATTTGAAGGATAACAAACAATGTATAAACAATGCGAGCAGTGATTGTCATAAGAAAATAAAACAATGAAAAGCAGGCCTATATGTATCCAAATATGACACAAAATTTGTTATTTGGCTCGTCATTGTTTTATTAATCAGTATTGTCAAAGTAACATTATTTGAATGTTTGGTCATACATTTTGGCTACCATTTTTGAAAGGTGGGTGATAGGTGAATAAAAGGAAATAATAATTACACAGCATGATGGTGAAATGTCAGAATGTAGTAGGAATCATCATGATAGATTAACTTAAACCTACAATGCATTTTTTACATCTATTTTGAAAGGTTATCTTTTGAAGACATAATATAGTACACCATTGTCATCTATATCAAACTACCCTTTTGAATATGGTCGTCAAAGGGAGTGAGACAGGAAACATGTTCCCGTTTTGCCTGAGGGTGGCGTCATTTCGAGTGCCCCCGCCCCATTTGGCGAAAAGAATTGAAAATCAAAGCGGGAAGAAAAAGAAAAGAAAGAAAAAAAAAAGAGGGAAAACGGAAAAACGTATTATGTTATAGGGATAATATATCGACTCTGTGAACACAGTGTCCGAGTCATTCACAATGTGACGACTGTGTGCATTTGACCACACAGTTTCGCAGTGTCGGTACTGGAAAAGTGAAAAGGGACCAAACTGTGTCACATTGTGTTAATTGTGTTCCTTATTCATTTTGACACTGTCTTTTTTCAGGCAGGGTATACATATTGTTTAGTGTTCTATAAGTAGTCTTTTTATTATTACAAATTTTGGTTTGTTTGGCAAGTCGTGAAACTATGACGAGGGGTATGACATGAAATCACCTTCAAATTACACAACAAAATTAATCCGATAACACGCCTCCCCCCCCCACCCGCCTATCAGCTCGAGGTCGGCGAACTCAGGTGCAGACTACATGACGCTATGAGCATGTATTTGGACTCAACCCAAAGCATTGTCAAATAAAATGATGAAACAACCTATCGAACACAATTATAAAGGCCTAATATTCATAAAAAATTATGTTTAAAAAAAATACATGTACATGTATACAGTTATAAGTGTGTTATATCAATAAAAACATACCACACTAATTTGCAGTGAAAAAAAAGTAGATTTTCTTTTTGAATTGTGTTTGTGATATGAAAAAACTTTTGGTGTGAACGACTGGAAATTGATCCACAGACATAATATAATCAGTAGTGTTGGTTTTGGTTTGCAAAGCCCGTATTGCCAGCATTAAAGAGAAACTGAATTATTACGATTGTAATATAGATAATAATACAATTATTGGATTCACACTGTGGGACACTGTGTTTTTTCGGGCAGGATGTGTTCCACATTAACAATAAGACACACCCCCACACACATTAAAAGAAATAATATTGGCTTTCAGCATTAATAATAGACATTTGAATATGTAAAAATGTTTGATAAAATACAAATTTCAAGATTGTAATGACATGAAAGGTTTATAAGGTGCACATTTATTCTAACATTATAATTACAATCGATATTGGGCAAATGCCTGAGGGAAAATGCTAATACATGTTCTCTCAAACCATGGACTTCAATACGCTAGCCTATTAAATGAGTGCAATGACACACAACCCACTATTCAAAGAGCTGATATTTTCATGTATTTGTATGTTTGGTATGGCTCATTTTGGTGATAATCCAACATTGTGGATTTAATATCAAATTTGATTTTATACGGGCACGGGGGGGGGGGTCTCGTAACTTAATTTGGGAGTCACTGAACAATCCCTGCTTATGTGATGGGGCTAATGTAAAAATGGGGAGACATCATTGTTTCGTGGAAGGCATTTATTTTTATCTTTTTTTTTGGGGGGGGGGCATATTGGGTGGGGATATTTGACATGAAGACTTCATTTTAAACAGTCTCCCTGCCTCCACCTCTCGCCCATTCTTCAAATGAGGTCTTTTTTTAATGCAGAAAAAATTTAGAAAATTGTACAGAAATGTGAGGCCTTTAGAAACACATTTGTGACCCGCTTATTTGGGCTAACTCCATTTGCAAAATGTTCGGTGGAGCACTTTCAAAAATGATATATTTGTTCGAGTGAATATCAACATTGACATTTCATTATCCTCCTTAAATATCATTGCAGCATATTCCCATTGATGTGCAATGACATATTGTTTGAAAGATAACACAAAACCTAACCATTTTAAATATTTAACTATTTCATCGTCACGATAATTCTTAATTGCAGCACGGTTATCAAGTCCATGTATCTGACATTAATTAAACCTGTCTTCCAGGGTAACTCATAACGCATCCAACTTTGACATAATGTCACTTTGACACTGTCAATAATTAATCAATCAATGATGAGCCAAAAAACCGGTTTGGTGTCATATTTGGATGCATATCTTTCATTGATTATACCCTAATGACAATCACTGTTGACAATTTTTGAATATTTGTTTGTTAACCTTGAAATGACATTTGGAACTGTTAGGTAATTGCAACATCAAGTATTCTTGTTACCATGGATGAAAGAGAATTTCGGCAAAATTATTTCCTATAAAAGAAGACGAAATGATTCGTTTCATCATCAGTCGACATTACTCGATCACTAGTACTTTACTTGTTTCAAAACATCCAATCAAGCGACCAAACTTCTAAAATGGCTTCAATTGTAAGTATTCTTGTCTTTAATCATCGAGAATAGGATTTGGTGGCAAATGCATTATATCATAAAATAAATTTACTAATACTTCAGAAATCTAGTATACAGTTATTATCGTGTAGCTCAGTGTGTATTATTTAGGTGAAATATTATTTTCTTGTTTTGCTTCAAATACGTATCCATAAAATCAATATCATCAATATTATGCAGAAATTCATTTAAATTTGTATACATATTTTTCTTTTTCTTTCTATAGAAATAGTTAGGCCTGTATACGTTAAGGTACATGCTTTCAATTCGTTGCGTGCATGTTTTCGTTTGTGCTCTCCAAGTATAACTTTAACCCCCAAAAAAGTTTTCAAGTATAACTTCAGTAACTTTGTTCATACAAAGCAAATTATTATTATTAACATGAAATTTCTATCTCTGTAAAACATTATTTGCAGGTAAACATCATTTCCGCTTGTCTGTGCATCACCGTCTTTACTGCATCAGGGGTTAAAGGTAAAAACAAACAAATCTTCTACATTATTTTCATACCGTATAGCTATTTGCATTGGTGTCCAAAAATTACTGGAATCGACTTTTCTGAGAGAAATAAAAAGATTAAATGTAAATCACGTATGGATTACGTTAGAGCGAGCGTAATGCGCTGTAAGATCAAGTGAAATGAGATGAATATTTTGGCAATGGTATTGATCATTTCAATTAGTAAGGCCTTTCACATTAGAACAAAATGCACAGAATTTAGGGAATTTTGTGTGTGTGATTTTTTTTTAGAAGGGGGAAAAAAAATTTCTCTGCATTTTGCAAAAATACCCTTTTTTAAGTAGGGAAGAGTCGTCCTGATACAACATTATAAAGCCATATGCTTCATTCAATAATGCATGTATTTCTTCTTTTGCGATTTGAATAAATAATTTCTATGAACCTGAAAGCAAAATATTCGTGATTTGCAATCAATCAAGATACTCAAGATGTAAACCTAGTTGTCCGTGGACATATACATGTACATGTAAATTGGAAGTTGTTGTCTGGGTTTCAATCGATTGGGTTTTTTAAAATAAAAGCACTATAATGAGTTTCCTCGCGTCTGTGCGTCTATAATTTAACTGCAATTCAAATAAGGCAGTAGACCTACATGTATCAAAGAGCACAATTGACTTCTAGTTTTACTGCACATTATTTACATTTCTTTAAAATCTTTTAATTGCTTTCATTATTTTTTCCTTCACAGCCCAAACTGACCGTACTGCAGCGTTCCAATCCATTTGTGAAATGAACAGCGCGCAGATTAACGCAGACTGTGAGGCATTTGCTGAGAACCTTCCATCGACAGTTAACGCAACCTTGATTGCTGAAGTCACAAGTGGTAGTATCTGTTTGGTAGAAGAGGGTGAACAGGAGCAAGAAACAGATCTTTGTGAGATCTTGGAGAGTGTCTGCACCCAAGCTGTCACCTGCACCGGTTCAGGTGAGGAATGTTTGTAAAAGAAAAAAAGAAAGGGGAAAAAAAAACGTTACAAAAGAAAATTATAATTTTTCAAAATCATGTAAAAGTATATATGGTTATAGTTGTCCGGGACATCATAAAGCGAAAGTTGTCGAACTTAAGAAACTTAAAGGGAGAAAAAAAAATATCAGTTGCCTCGCGTCTCCATTTCAAGTTCATTGATTTTAAATAAGGCAGTAAACCTATTAGCTAACTAATGTTTCAAATATATTATTTTTTTAAATATCTTCAAATTGGTTTCATTCCTGTCCCTTCACAGCCGACCGTACTGCAGATTTCCAGACCATTTGTACGCAATTCAGCACGGAGATAAATGCAGACTGCGAGGAATTCGCTGAAAACCTTCCATCGACAGTTAATGCAACCTTAGTAGCTGAAGTCACAAGTGGTAGTATCTGTGTGGTAGAAGAGGGTGAACAGGAGCAAGAAACGGATCTTTGTGAGATCTTGGAAGGTGTTTGCATTCAAGCTGTTACCTGCACTACAGGTAAGCAATATTAATAATGATAATACATTCAATTTGTAAAGCGCCAAATCTTCTTTGCGAAGTGTTCTGTGTTGTTTTCAAAATAAGTAAATATTCATATAATGAATGAAAGCGCCGTAAAATATAAAAACAACAACAACAACAAGTACACTGTAAAAAATATATGTATTTTTACAGCAAATCTGCTGTCAGCAGAGTCGCCCTAAAAAATGTAATTAAAAAAACAGTTTTGTAGTAAGTTTCTCCTGCAAATAATTACGTGAGAAATACAAATATACATCATGAGTAACACATTTGTTCCGTTTTAAACAAATACGTATGCTATAAAACTCTAACGATATTTTTCCTTCTCTTTCATCAATTCTTAAGGGAGAAATTTACGGCAAAACTGTATTTTTAAATTTCACTTTTGTATGGCGACTCTGCTGACATCACTTTGCTGTATTTTTTCTGTATTTTTTTTTTTTTACAGTGTAGCATTGATATCAGTTGATAAAAAGTTGAGTATATCCTACAGAATCAAGGACCTGCCTCATAAGATTTTTCCCCTTTGAATTTTTCCCCTACGGTAGCTTACGGTTTTATGTTCGCGTCTTCTGATATTGCTTATGACTCGTCTTATGTCTTGGTGATCATCACCATATATATTGATTTCATTTGCTTCATCGTCGCTTGGAATTGCCACTCGTCTGTAAATCAGACAGAGTATACAACGACTTCTTATACACTAATTAAGGCCCTTTTCACCATTGCTTCTGCATAAGATTGAGCAAGTAAGGTGAAAGTGGACAGCCTTGTCAAACCCCATTTCAGTCTCAGCGATACCCACCTGTAAATTTCGCCTGCTTTTACGTTATTTTTTCTCGGTATTATTAAATATAAGATATTTCTGTAATATATGACTGCTGACATCAGTGATATACCATATGTCAGTAGATTCGGTAGTCAGAAACTTAGTGGACATGCCTATTTAAGTCTCGATTTTAAAGATTTTCATAGATTCAGAAGACACAACAATTCAGTGGAAAGTTAACAAAGAACAATTGGATATCTGGCACCTCCATAATGACACAAATTCAAACTTTGAGACGATCATTATTCTATTCTACCAATTAAACAAAATTATTTCTACCATTTTCTGTCATATCTCACACAGCTCGCTTCCGACGTTCATCATCTGTGTCAGCATCTGCATCCAATGAAACATCGAGTGAAACCGACTAAAAAAAAAAAAAAATCGTCATTCTTCGGTCATTCACTGGCACTGTAATTTATTTCAATCAAATTTGACGAATTTGTTTTTAATCCATAATGTTATGAAGATAATGCTTATAATTCATGCTTAATAGCTTTACAGCAGTTTATAGTTACTTGACAAATCATTCACTTATGATACCTCATTATAAAACGATTTTTTTTTTTTTTTTTTCTTTCCTTTCAAATTGATTTCAAAATATAAATATTTTATTCCCCAAACTTCTCGTTGATAATTTAGCTGAAATATTAGGCAAATGCATTTTATCTTTCATTGGTAATGCAATTTTTTTTTTTTTCAAAGTCGCGACATCAAGTTTATTCGTCTTATTTATTCATTATTATTGTGATTATTTACGTTTTAACACAAATCTGTACTGGGTCGTTACGGTGTACTTAAAAAAGAAAATCAGAGATAGTACTATAAACTGGTTGTTTCTTTTCACCATTTCATATTCTTTTCCTTGTCCAGTATACTGGGCTTGGTATTTATTAACAAACTATATTAATCCTTTCTATGTTGGTATTTAATACCTAAACAGTAAGTCTAATAAAAAGCAGCGAATTTTACCATAAACGATACGATAAGTTATATACATTAAGTATTATAATCGCACATTAATCTATTCCTAAATAAAACCTTAACGAACGAAAAAATGACTATCTGGACTATTGTTTAAATTCGTCTCGACTTTGGTTGTCCTTTTTATATAGTTTTTAACCGGAAACAATAGTTGATAAATGGCCATAAGAATCTTACCCAATTGTAAAAGAGAGAGAGAGAGTGGGGAAGTGAGACATGGGTGGCATTTCATCAAAGGACTTGTCGGACGTTTTATCCGACAAAATGTTATAAGCTACTGAAATGCTTGCATCTGATTGGCTTAGAGCAAATTTGTCGGAAAAAATGTCCGACAAAACCTTTGATGAAATGCTCCCATGGAGAGAAGGTGGAAGAGGGAAAAACATAAGAGATAGTGAAAGCAAAAGATAGGGAGACACGGAGAAGAGAGAGAGAGAATATGCAAAAAGAAACTTCGGAAAGACGAAGTGGGATTTAGTGAAAAGAGAGAAGACTTCTTTTGCAAATAATGTGAGAGGCAGGTTCAAAGGTATATGAATTGAACATGAAAACGTTCAAATTAGCCATTATTATGACATCATTAGGACGTCAAAGGACAAGCTGGTCGAAAAATGTAAAGGCATGGACAGATATGACAATGCAAGATCTGCTGTCGACTACTACATACAGGAAGGCATGGAGGGGAAAATGTACTTCTTCGGCTCTCAAATCCCCCCCCCCCTCCCGACGACTCCAAATTAGTCAAGGGATTGAGTAAGTGAGTGATGACAAACCATGCATGGACATAAAACTCTGACAGTGGTTTAATTATCCGTTTGTCTACTATCACATTGGCTATACCCATTTGGTATACTCACAATTTGATCTAATTTGCCCTTGGTCTAATACATACCTGGTCGAATTCTATTATGATCTTGGTTTAATGACTTCTTGGTCTAATTGCCAATTCATCTTATAGCCAAATGGTCTAATCGCATTTTTGACCAAGTGTTCATAGACCAAGTCAAGTGGACATTAGACGAACTGGAAATTAGACGTCGTATTACCGTTTGGTCTAACTACCATCTTCCCTATTTTCAATTTCATCTAATTCCCTCTGGCAATTTACCAATCAAGTAACCCACATGTCCATCTCGATGCCAGCCTTCCAAATAAGTTTAGACCAAGTAGCAATTTACCAATCTAACCCACATGTATTCTTGATGCCAGCCTTTCAAATACGTTTAGACCAAGTAGCAATTTACCAGTCAAGTAACCCACATGTCCATCTCGATGCCAGCCTTTCAAATAATATGAACGCCTCTTGATTAGTACACGCTGAAAGGGTTTTCTGCTCTAAAATTCCAGCATAACAGTTTTCACTCATACATTAAGTTACAGAGTAAGTCATGGTCATCATCATAATCATCATATCATTTTCACCTCCGTCGTCGTCATCATCACCGCCACCGTCATCATCATACCCATCATCATAATCACCACCAACAACACTACCACCGCCTTCAATATCCTCATTGTCATCATCATCATCATCATCATCATACAACATGTACGAGATCATCACCATCGGCGGCAGCAGCACCATCATCATCATCATCAACACCACATCCTACTAACTTCACCATCATCATCATCATTATAATCACCACCATCATCATTACCAGCTTCTTCGTCGTTATCCTCATTATCCCCATCATCGGCATCAACACCACCACAATCATCATCATCATAAATCATCATCATTAATCATCATCATCACCACCACCACCACCACCACCACCCAAGTCTACTTCATTATCATCATAATTATCATCATCTTTATCATTATCTTTATCATAACCTTTATCATATCATATTCATTATTATCATCATCATTGTTAATAACATACCATTATCATAACCACGAACTAAACTTGAAGCAATTGAGAGATTAATTAAATAAATAATTTATTTTAAAATCTGATTCAACATGATTATCATGATATAGGTTGCTAGCAATGACATGTATCTATCAGTAATACTTGTGGTAGTTGCATCATTACCTAGAAATTATTTCAATAATCGTTTTATTGCGTTCAAAATTAAGTTGCTATTACCGAATTTACCAATCATAGTATGGAAATTTCTTAATTGCATGAATAGTACGGGTCATAAACAAGATGAGAGAATTAATTTTACCGTCGAGATACATGAGAAAATATGTTTATTTTGTTTTCTGATAAAAATGACTAAAATAATTTTTAATATCTATTTGATTTTGATTCGATTCAATAAAATAGCATTATAAGCAAAATCCACACAGTCAACCCTGTGAACAGAGTGTTCGAGTCCTTCACGATGTGACGACTGCGTTGATTTGGAACATTTTCACAGTGTCGGTACTGTACGGCACAATGACCACACTGTGTTCATTGTGTTCTCATTGGATTCACACTGTGGGACACTGTGTTTTTTCGGGCAGGATGTATTCCACATTAACAATAAGACACACCCCATATACATTAAAAAAAAAAAATTGGCTTTCAGCATCAATAATAGACATCTGAATATGCAAAAATGTTTGATAAAATACAAATTTCATGATTGTAATGACATGAAAGGTTTATAAGGTGCACATTTATTCTAACATTATAATTACAATCGATATTGGGCAAATGCATGAGGGAAAATGCTAATAATACATGTTCTCTCAAACCATGGACTTCAATACGCTATTAAATGAGTGCAATGACACACAACCCACTATTCAAAGAGCTGATATTTTTATGTATTTGTATGTTTGGTATGGCTCATTTTGATGATAATCCAACATTGTGGATTTAATATCAAATTTGATTTTATACGGGCATAGGGGGGGGGGGGCTCGTAACTTAATTTGGGAGTCACTGAATAATCCCTACTTATGTGATGGGGGAAATGAAAAAATTGGGAGACATCATTGTTTCGTGGAAGGCATTTATTTTTCTCTTTTTTCTGGGGGGGGGGGCATATTGGGTGGGGATATTTGACATGAAGACTTCATTTTAAAGGGCCTCCCTTCCTCGGCCCCTCGCCCATTCTTCATATGAGGTCTTTTTTAATGCAGAAAATTTAGAAAATGGTACAGAGATGGGAGGCCTTTAGAAACAAATTTGTGCCCCGCATATTTGGGCTAACTCCATTTGCAAAATGTTCGGTGGAGCACTTTCATAAATGTTGTTTGTTCGAGTTAATATCAACATCGATTTTTCATTATCCCCCTTGAATATCATTACAGCATATTCCCATTGATGTGCAATGTCATATTGTTTGAAAAATAACACAAAACCTAACCATTTTAGATATTTAACTATTTCATCGTCATAATTCTTAATGGCAGCATGGTTATCAAGTCCATGTATCTGAAATTAATTAAACCTGTCTTCCATGGTAACTCATAACGAATCCAACTTTGACATAATGTCACTTTGACACTGTCAATTAATCAATCAATGATGAGCCAAATAACCGGTTTGGTGTCATATTTGGATGCATATCTTTCATTGATTATACCCTAATGACAATCACTGTTGACAATTTTTGAATACTTATTTGTTAACCTTGAAATGACATTTGGAACTGTTAGGTAATTGCAACATCAAGTATTTTTGTTACCATGGATGAAAGAGAATTTGGGCAAAATTATTTCCTATAAAAGAAGACGAAATGATTCGTTTCATCATCAGTCGACATTACTCGATCACTAGTACTTTACTTGTTTCAAAACATCCAATCAAGCGACCAAAATTCTAAAATGGCTTCAATTGTAAGTATTCTTGCCTTTATTCATCTAGAATAGGATTTGGTGGCAAATACATTATATCATAAAATAGATTTACTAATACTTCAGAAATCTAGTATGGAATTATTATCTTGTAGCTCAGTGTGTATTATTTAATTGAAATATTATTTTCTTGTTTTGCTTCAAATACGTTTCCATAAAATCAATATCAATATTATGCAGAAATTCGTATTTTCTTTCAATAAAAAAGTTAGGCCTGTATACCTTAAGGTACATGCTTTCAATTCGTTGCGTGCATATATCCGTTTGTGCTATCCAAGTATACCTTTAACCCAAAAAAGTTTTCAAGTATAACTTCAGTAACTTTTTTTCATATAAAGCAAATTATTATTATTAACATGAATTTGTAAAACATTATTTGCAGGTAAACATCATATCCGCTTGTCTGTGCATCATCGCCTTTACTGCATCAGGGGTTAAAGGTAAAAACATACAAATCTTCTACATTATTTTTATACCGTATTGCTATTTGCATTGGTGTCCCAAAATCACTGGAATCGACTTTTCTGAGAGAAATAAAAAGATTAAATGTAAATCACGTATGTTAGAGCGAGCGTAATGCACTGTACGATCAAGTTTAATGAGAAGATGATTATTTTGGCAATGGTATTGATCATTTCCATTAGTAAGGCCTTTCACATTTAAAAAAAAAAAACAGAATTTAGGGGATTTTGTGTGTATGTGTATTTCAGAAGGAGAAAAAAAACTCTGCAGTTTGAAAAAATACCCTTTTTTAAAGTAGGGAAGAGTCGTCCTGATATAACATTAGCAAGCTGTATGCTTCATTCAATAATGTATGTATTTCTTCATTTTCGATTTGAATCAATAATTTCTATGATTTTGAAGCAAATATATGTAATTTGAAATCTATCAAGACACTCAAGATGTAAGCCTAGTTGTCCGTGGACATATAGATGTACAAGTATATGGGAAGTTGTTGTCTGGGTTTCAATCGATTGTTGTTTTTTTTTTTTGTGTCTTGGTTTTCTTTTTGTTGATTTAGCAATAAAAGCCTATGATGAGTTTCCTCGCGTCTGGGCGTCTATAATTTGACTGCAATTCAAAGAAGGCAGTAGACCTACATGTATCAAAGAGCACAATTGACTTCTAGTTTTACTGCATATTATTTATATTTCTTTAAAAATCTTTTAATTGGTTTAATTCTTTTTCCTTCACAGCCCAAACCGACCGTACTGCAGCGTTCCAATCTATTTGTGAAATGAACAGCGCGCAGATTAACGCAGACTGTGAGGCATTTGCCGAGAACCTTCCATCGACAGTTAACGCAACCTTGATTGCTGAAGTCACAAGTGGTAGCATCTGTGTGGTTGAAGAGGGTGAACAGGAGCAAGAAACAGATCTTTGTGAGATCTTGGAGAGTGTCTGCACCCAAGCTGTCACCTGCACCGGTTCAGGTGAGGAATGTTTGTAAAAGAAAAAAAAAAAGGAAAGGGGCGGGAAAAACGTTACAAAAGAAAATTATCATTTTTAAAAATCATGTAAAAGTATATAGTTATAGTTGTCCGGGACATAATAAATTGAAAGTTGTCGAACTTAAGAAACTTAAAGAGAAAAAAAATATCAGTTTCCTCACGTCTCCATTTCAAGTTCATTGATTTTAGATAAAGCAGTAAACCTATTAGCTAACTAATGTTTCAAATATATTATTTTGAAATATCTTCAAATTGGTTTCATTCCTGTCCCTTCACAGCCGACCGTACTGCAGATTTTCAGACCATTTGTACGCAATTCAGCACGGAGATTAACGCAGACTGTGAGGAATTCGCTGAAAACCTTCCATCGACAGTGAATGCAACCTTAGTGGCTGAAGTCACAAGTGGTAGCATCTGCGTGGTAGAAGAGGGTGAACAGGAGCAAGAAACGGATCTTTGTGAGATCTTGGAAGGTGTTTGCATTCAAGCTGTTACCTGCACTACAGGTAAGCAATATTCACGATGATAATACATTCAATTTATAAAGCGCCAAATCTTCTTTGCGAAGTGCTCTGTGTTCTTTTCAAAATAAGTAGCATTGATATCAGTTGATAACAAATTGAGTATATCCTACAGATCAAGGACCTGCCTCAGAGGATTTTTCCCTTTTATTTTTTCCCCTACGGTATAGCTTACGGTTTTATGTTTGCGTCTTCTGGGGGGGGGGGCATTTCATCAAAGGACTGGTCGGATGTTTTATCCGACAAACTGTAACAAGCTACTGAAATGCTTGCATCTGATTGGATGAGAGCAAAATTGTCGGATAAAACGTCCGACCAGTCCTTTGATGAAATGCCCCCCTGATATTGCTGATGACTCGTCTTATGTCTTGGTGATCATCATCATATATATTGATTTCATTTACTTCATCGTCGCTTGCAATTGCCACTCGTCTGCAAATCAGACAGAGTTCACAACGACTTCTATATACGCTAATTATATGTATCAAAGCCCTTTTCACCATTGCTTCTGCATAAGATTGAGCAAGTAAGGTGAAGGTGGGCAGCCTTGTCAAACCCCGCCTCAGTCTCGGCTATACCCACCTGTAATTTTCGCCTCCTTTTACGTTATTTTTTCGGTTTGATAAAATATAAGATATTTCTGGAATATATGCCTGCTGACATCAGCGATATACCATATGTCAGTAGATTCGGTAGTCATAGTAGCTGTGTATTTGCAGTTTGCAGAAACTTAGCGGACATGCCGATTTAAGTCTCGATTTAAAGATTTTCAAAGATTCAGAAGACACAACAATTCAGTGGAAAGTTAACAAAGAACAATTGGATATCTGGCACCTCCATAATGACACAAATTCAAACTTTGAGACGATCATTATTCTATTCTACCAATTAAACAAAATTATTTCTACCATTTTCTGTCATATCTCACACAGCTCGCTTCCGCCGTTCATCATCTGTGTCAGCATCTGCATCCAATGAAACATCGAGTGAAACCGACTAAAAAAAAAAGAAAAAAAGCGTCATTCTTCGGTCATTCACTGGCACTGTAATTTATTTCAATCAAATGTGATAAATTTGTTTTTAATCCATGATATTATAATACTTATAATTTATACTTAATAGCTTTACAGCAGTTTATAGTTACTTGACAAATAATTCACTTATGATACCTCATTATAAAACGATTTATTTTTCTTTCCTTTTCAATTGATTTAAAAGTATAAAATATTTTATTCCACCAAACTTCTCGTTGATAATTTTAACTGAAATATTAGGCCAAAATAAATTTTATCTTTCATTGGTAATGCATGTTTTTTTTTTCAAAGTCGCGACATCAAGTTTATTCGTCCTATTTATTCATTATTATTGTGATTATTTATGTTTTAACACAATTCTGTACAGGGTCGTTATCTGTCACGGTGTACTTAAAAAAGAAAATCAGAGATAGTACTATAAACTGGTTGTTTCCTTTCACCATTTTATATTCTTTTCCTTGTCTAGTATACTGGGCTTGGTATTTATTAACAAACTATATTAATCCTTTCTATGATGGTGTTTAATATCTAAACAGTAAGTCTAATAAAAAGCAGCGAATTATACGATAAACGATACGATAAGTTATATACATTAACTATTATAATCGCACATTAATCTATTCCTAAATAAAACCTTAACGAACGAAAAAAAAAAAATGACTATCTTGACTATTGTTTAAATTCGTCTCGAGTTTGGTTGTCCTTTTTATATAGTTTTTAATCGGAAATAATAGTGGATAAATGGCCATAAGAATCTTACCCAATTGTAAGAGAGAGAGAGAGAGAGAGAGAGAGAGAGAGTGGGGAAGTGAGACATGGAGAGAAGGTGGTAGAGATAAAAACATAAGAGATAGTGAAAGCATAAGATAGGAAGACACGGAGAAGAGAGAGAGAGAATATGCAAAAAAAAACTTCGGAAAGACGAAGTGGGATTTAGTGGAAAGAGAGAAGACTTCTTGTGCAAATAATGTGAAAGGCAGGTTCAAAGGTATGAATTCAACATGAAAACGTTCAAATTAGCCATTATTATGACATTATTAGGACGTCAAAGGACAAGCTGGACGGAAAATGTAAAGACATGGACAGATATGACAATGCAAGAACTGTCGACTACTACAGACAGGAAGGCATGGAGGGGAAAATGTGCTTCTTCGGCTCTCAAATCCCCCCCCCCCCCCAACGACTCCAAAAGAGTCAAGGGATTGAGCATGGGTAGTGTCCATGGAGTGAGTGATGACAAACCATGCATGGGCATATAGGCCTATACTCTGACAGTGGTTTAATTCTCCGTTTGTCTACTATCACATGGGCTATACCCATTGGGTATACTCACAATTTGGTCTAATTTGCCCTTGGTCTAATACATACCTGGTCGAATTATATTATGATCTTGGTTTAATGACTTCTTGGTCTAATTGCAAATTCATCTTATAGCCAAATGGTCTAATCGCATTTTTGACCCAGTGTTTATAGACCAAGTCAAGTGGACATTAGACGAACTGGAAATTAGACGTCGTATTACCGTTTGGTCTAACTACCATCTTCCCTATTTTCAGTTTCATCTAATTCCCTCTGGCAATTTACCAATCAAGTAACCCACATGTCCATCTCGATGCCAGCCTTCCAAATAGGTTTTACGATGACGGGATGAACGCCTCTTGATTAGTACACGCTGAAAGGGTTTTCTGCTCTAAAATTCCAGCATAACAGTTTTCACTCATACATTAAGTTACAGAGTAAGTCATGGTCATCATCATAATCATATCATTTTCACCTCCGTCGTCGTCATCATCACCGCCACCGTCATCATCATACCCATCATCATAATCACCACCAACAACACTACCACCGCCTTCAATATCCTCATTGTCATCATCATCATCATTATCATACAACATGTACAAGATCATCACCATCGGCGGCAGCAGCACCATCATCATCATCATCAACACCACATCCTACTAACTTCACCATCATCATCATCATTATAATCACCACCATCATCATTACCAGCACCTTCGTCGTTATCCTCATTATGCCCATCATCGGCATCAAAACCACCACAATCATCATCATCATAAATCATCATCATCAATCATCATCATCACCACCACCCAAGTCTACTTCATTATCATCATAATTATCATCATCTTTATCATCATCTTTATCATAACCTTTATCATATCATATTCATAATTATCATCATCATTGTTAATAACATCATAACCACGAACTAAACTTGAAGCAATTGAGAGATTAATTAAATAAATAATTTATTTTGAAATCTGATTCAACATTATTATCATGATATAGGTTGCTAGCAATGACATGTATCGATCAGTAATACTTGTGGTAGTTGCATCATTACCTAGAAATTATTTCAATAATCGTTTTAGTGCGTTGAAAATTAAGTTGCTATTACCGAATTTACCAATATATTATAGTATGGAAATTTCTTAATTGCACGAATAGTACGGGTCATAAACAAGATGAGAGAATTAATTTTACCGTCGAGATACATGAGAAAATATGTTTATTTTGTTTTCTGATAAGAATGACTAAATAATTTTTAATTTCTATTTGAGTTTGATTCAATTCAATAAAATAGCATTTGCAACGCTGAATAGGGTGAAAAGATGATAGATTGTTATAAAAATTCAAAACAATCGTTCTATCATTCTCTTTAATCCATTAAATCACAGGCAAAATTACTGCCAACAGCAACATTTGGGATTTTGAAAAGATTTTAAGTATGAAAATTAATCACATTCTGAAAATGGTGTATGATATTTCCATAAAGTAGGAAAATCAGGCTTTCTTCTGCATTTTTTTTCATCCCGATCGTAGATTTTGAGATGTACAGTATGACCAGTTTTCAATAGTCAAGAAAAAATGTACTTTGCGCATCTTTGGGTTTCGCACACATTTACCATGAATTCAGCACACCGAAACTATAGATATTCGTCATTTCGATTAGCTCTTCGCCGCACAAAATAATAGCATAACTTTTGTTTTACAAAAGCAAATTATACAAAACGAAGTGCATCAGGAAGAAGAATCTTTTGGCTTTAAGTTGGTACCACATTAACACATCATATGAGAAAATTTCATACCTAAATAATTTTTTCCCGACTGTACCATTTTTTTAAACAGACTGTATACATGCATGCATTTAGCATACACTGAATACTTTGTATAGGATTATAATCATGATAATAACACAAAATATCTAGATTAAATAACTTTAAATAATAATAACATTATAAAAGCTTATATACGGAATCCATGGTACTTGTTGATGTGTTTTATTCCTGAGTTGTTTCCACTGCCTTCTTTGTTTTTGTCTTCACTGCCCATTTCTTCTGAATGAGAGGTTCTGGAATAATATTGTCATATAAAAATGCGATAAAGGGGTGAAAGAAAGGGTTAACGAATGGTTCATGTTTCGGCACACAGTTTTATACTTTTAAAATATGAATTAGTGGAATGTACAGGGTTCTCCCCGTCATCATCATGATCTTCTTCTTCATGATCATCGTCGCAATCATCAAGTTAGTTTTGTCACGTTGATCTTCATCATATCCTTCTTTTTATAATTCATGAAAGAGGCATAATCTGTTTTCTTGAAACCTAGCTTTAATCACAATTCTGGGTAAGATTTGGCAGCAACAGAACATATATTCTTGAAATCATTTAGGCCTACTGAAATATATGTCACAAAATAACGATAATAATAGGCCTATATGACAGTAGCGGACGCAGGCCTGAGTCATACAATGAATTTACCGGGCCCATGCGTAAACATAATAGAGCCGCTTTTGTCCCCAGACAATTGGGCCCCCGAAATGCATTCAATTCGATTTTCTTGGATCCGCGCCTGTACAATGATGATGCCCCACTCCCATCCCCCACACCGTGCTTAATCCTTGAAGAAAAGAGAATTAATCTTTGAGACGTGCATAATAATTGGTGCTTAATTTATTAACAATGTTCAAGTTGGGGAAAGGGGGAAACACTTACGAACTTCAGGACACGTTTTGATCTCCCCGAGGAACATGAAATCGCAGAGGTGACCGAAAACATTGCAAGCGGACTCGAACCGAAGCAGAGTATAATCTTTCTCGTTTCCCGTGCATATCGCCTTGTTGTCCGCAGACTCGATGAACTTCTCGGCTTCTTCCGATCTGTTCTTGAGACCATCGGTAAGCTCTCGGGTGCACTTCATGTCGTAGTTCTTCTTGTCCTCTTGGTAAGGCGAACAGAGGGGCATGACTACCGTGGCTATACTTTCCGTATCCAGGGGCTGTTTTGCTTGTCCTATGAGAAAAGAAAACGGAATAATACATTGAGCACCCTCGTACAGGGGCGGGTCTGGTATGTCCGAAGGGTGGGGCAAGAAACGTAACGAGATGAAATGGGAGTGGCGATGGGGACGAGTCATCAAACTTTTTTTTTACCTTGATCAAAAAGACATGTGGGAGGCCCCACCTAAACCCTAATCCTAACCCCTAGCTCCAGCATGAAGATATTCGAAAATTTTTCATTTGTTGTTTCTGTTGTAAATGAATAAATCTGAATAAATATATTCTAATCTAAAAAAAATAAAAAATAATAATAATAATAAAATCATAATTAATCATACCATTTGCCTCCTGTGTTGCGACCAAAACCAAAATGATGAGCAGAAAAACTGATGAGATCCTCACCTGCAAATTTGAAATTAAAATCAATTAGAATGGAATCAAGGATGTTGATAACGTTCTGTGCCTATCACATTCAACATTGCAGCACGCAACATCGTGGTCACAACTGGGACTGTTCACAACCGATGGAAATTCATCAGATCGACGCAGTACTATATCAGACTTTACATATAGGTCTAATATAATAATGACAGAATGTCATTATGCACTACCCACACACGGCCTGTTGTGACCATAGATAAATGGATTATACAGGTTCATTAAGTCAGCTTCAACAATAAAACGTGTACGAAGGCAAAAATCAAAAAGTTGAGCCCTTCTCTCATTAAATACATTGAATAAAGTTGACCTATTTAATATAGGCCTAGGTCCATGTGTGAACAAACTAACAAACAAACCAAAACAACAACAACAAAAAATGTTTGCTCATTTGATTATGTATATCCTGTACTCCTCAATCAAATTGACAACAATAAGTCCAAGGAGGTATAATTTTACTTACCGATGATGCCATTGCTTTATGGGAAAATTGTTATTTCTTGATGACAGACAGATTAATAAAATACTGCAATGTAGTAGGCCTAATGCTCATCGCGGTGTTGATATTATGTCTAGTAGAGTTTTCTCTCTTTTTATCATGTTTATTAATTGGGCGTTTTGAGACGAGGCTTATCGGCAATAGTAGAATACGTTATATAGACCGATCTAAAATTAGCAATACGTCCTTGGAATAGGTATGAACAATAACTGGAACTGTCAAGAACAATGACGTATTCATTAACCATTTCTGAGGTGGTTTACAATAAGCAGATAATCGTAATATTATTAACAATTTAGGCACGAGCCAAGGAATAGAACCTTGACATGGACAAAGTTTTTTATTTTTTTATTATTATTATTTTTTTTTTTAAATGGGGTAGGGGGGGGGGGTAAGGTGCGGATCCAGGGGGCCATGGCTTCCCCTAAACCGTATAATTTAAAAACAAAAAAAAATGTGCCTAAAATCGGGACTTTAAAAAAAGAGACGTCTATGATGGTCCTTGTCGCAGGGTTATCTCCGCGAAGTGAGATTCCACCATTAGCTTTTCAAAATTTATGGATGTTTTCTTTTTAATAATGACATAGTAGCGAGACATTCAAACAACCCGTTATAAAGAATGAACTACATTATTTGAAATCCACTTATCATTTGCATACAAAGGCCTATCAGTAGCGGACGCAGCCAGATTTCATACAATGAATGTATCGGGCCCATGCGTAAACATAATAGAGCCGGTTTTGTCCCCGGACAATTGGGCCCGAGAAATGCATTCAATTCGATTTTCTTGGATCCGCGCTTGCCTATTAGTTGTTACTATGTCGGTCAAACCTCGGGCATGTTTTCGGGCTGTCAAGAGCAACCTTTGATTAGTATGCCTGAAATAAACGGTCTCAAGTCACCAGCACACAACCTGCTTGAAAAGTAATTATGCATAACATAATGAACATTGGAATGAGTTAGTGAACGGGGCTATTTTTATTTACGCATGACATTAAAGTTTTACTGGGACATTATCGATGGTTGAGAGATGATTTAACCCTCTTTGTGCTTTGTAGCCATATGGCTACATAATTTTCACTCACCTTTTCTAAGAATAGCACAAAGAGGGTTAAAAGTCCACAGATAGGCTAATTTGGTTTCAAACCCACCGGGATGATTGGCCTTCAAAACCATGGTCCATAATGATTCATAAGACCTATAACAGGCGCGTATCCAGGATTTGGCACCCCGGGGGCACGACGTGATTTTGATTTTGGCGGCCCCAGTGGTGGATCCAAAATGGTACATCCATTTTTTTTTTTCCAGTTACACCGGGTGAGCGTCGAAAGATATCAAATCATCCAGCCATATGGGGTAAGGTTAAGTCGTTCAATCGGGTATTAGGATTTTTCTCCAAATATCTTCTTTTTTTTTTTTAAATCAATTTGCCGCTCCTCAGTCTACGGTCATTTTGGCGCCCTTGAGCGCCTACCCGGCCGGGGGTCCGGGCCCGAGCCCCCCCCCCACTCCCCAGAATACGCGCATGTACAAAGAGGCGATGGAACAAATTAACATTATTTTGACAAATTTCTGAGTCCAAAAGAGGAAAATATATCAGGCATTCAAAATCTCTTTTCAGGCTAGTGTATACGGGCCCTTTAGAGGATTCAGCCATCCACCCCCCCCCCCCCCCCTTTGATAAAAATGAATAGAAAAAAGCCAAGGGAGATAAACCAATTGAAAATTAAAGATTCGGCCCCAAAAGCAACGTCACCATAAACGACGATAGTATTTTTTCTTCTTCTTCCTTTTTTTTATTGTTTGTTTGTTTGTTGTTTTAGAGTATTATATAATATAGGCTATTGGTCTTATGAGGGAAAGCAGTGTCATATTCAAAAACAAATTTCGCCTTGGACTTTTAAGAAGGCTAAAAAACTATATATATTTTTTTTTTTTTTTAAGGCAAAAAGAGCCACATTTTTAGCTAAATTTATAAGAAAAGGGGCATTTTGTAATATTAAAAGGGGCGCCGCTTTAGGGTGCATAAAAAAAAAATTGCTAGTGCCTCCTTGCTCCCCCCCCCCCCCCCCAGGTTCCACCGCCCCTGAGACAGTGCCTTCCGCATAATTATTTACGTTACAAGATAGTGCATTTGTTTCAGATGCTTTTTAATCACTAATGATTTTTTTTTTTTTACCATGTCAAGTCCCATTAAATTTATTCCCTCTTTTCAACGATTTACGTTATTTGTAACGGTGATGGCCTTGCGATGCAAAGAACACCTGAAATAGCTACACTGTAAAAATAATACAGGGCAAAGTGATTCAGCAGAGTCGCCATACAAAGATTAATTTGAAATAACGTTTTGCTGTAAATTTCTTCTCTAATAATTAATGAAAGAGAAGAAAAGAAATCATTAGGTTCTATTAGCTGACATATTTGGTTAAAACGGAACAATGTTTACTCCTGACCTGTATTTTTGCCATTAAACTTCTCCTATTTGCGGAGAAATCTAACAAAACTTCCGTGGTGAAAGTCCGAAAACTCCGGTCTACAATGATTTTTCTGGATTTTTACGTTTTTCCATTGCATAAAAAACATACTGGACAAAGTTTTTTTATTTTATTATTATTATTAATTTTTTTTAATGGGGTAGGGGGGGGGTAAGGTGCTGATCCAGGGGGCCATGGCTTCCCCTAAACCGTTTAATTTAAAAACAAAAAAATGTGCCTAAAATCGGGACTTTAAAAAAAAGAGACGTCTATGGATATGAGGGTCCGTGTCGCAGGGATATCTCCGCGAAGTGAGATTCCACCATTAGCTTTTCAAAATTTATGGATGTTTTCTTTTTAATAATGACATAGTAGCGAGACATTCAAACAACCCGTTATGAAGAATGAACTACATTATTTGAAATCCACTTATCATTTTTTTTTTCATACAAAGGCCTATCAGTAGCGGACGCAGCCAGATTTCATACAATGACTGTATCGGTCCCATATGGGGTTAGGTTAAGTCGTTCAATCGGGTATTAGAATTTTTCTCCCAATTTCATTTTTTTTAAAAATCAATTTGCCGCTCCTCAGTCTACGGTCATTTTGGCGCCCCTTGAGCGCCTACCCGGCCGGGGGTCCGGGCCCGAGGCCCCCCCCTTGTCATTGCCTAACGACATTTTCAACAAGTCAGACAGACAACACTCCACGGCACTTTCAATCCCAAAAGTCAGACAACAACGACTTGCCTCACAAAAAAGAAAAAAAAAAATCAACAAAGACAAGCAACTGCAAGAAAAAGCAACTCTATATTCAATAAAAATTGCGCTGTGATCCTTCTTGCAATCAGTGATTGCCTATGTTAAAAAAAAATATTCAGATCTTAAAAGTCCTAGTCTCTAACGTTTATGATAATCCAACCATGCAACAACCTCGAGCATGACCCGCACCCTACAAAAAATCATGCACTGTGCGCGCCACTTGCCTGCGATGGCTACCCCGGCCACAACTACTGCCTGCATTGGATTGCACACAAAATCATCGGCCATGCCCATACATGACCCACGCAACACGTAAGAGTAGATACACGGCCTACTATTGGATAAGTACCTGTGTAATAGACTTATCAACAGCGCACTGCTTTCCTGTAATTTATGTTCGTACGAACGTCATTCATACGCGATTCTATGCGATGAAAATCGCCAAGAAAAAAGAGGCCATCCACGGTCCAAAACCTCCATCCAGCTAGTGAAGGTACGTTCTTAAGGATGACTCTGAGACCAATTTGGTCCTTCTCATCCGATCAAAATTACAAGAGAAATCTTTAAAATGAAAAATGCTCCAAAAAAACAGCATGACGAATCAGCATCCTCCAGTCGAATCACAATGGCGAAATTCGGTCTTATATGCAAATTAGACCTGAGCGCTGGTGCGGCTTAGATATTGGACGATTTCGGCCGTGAGCCCGTGTATATTGACATAATAATAAAGGCAGATGAATCAATGGGAAGTAATCTTGATCTCTCGCCGGTTAATGTATAATCGGTCGACCATATATTCCAAGGAGTTACTATAAGCTACCTTGATAGCCGCAGAATTAATACAGTCGCAAATAACTGCAGTATACTCGTTCATATTTCCTAAGAGTAGACCACCATGATTATGTGCCATCAGCATTTATCCATCATATCGAGTTCCATCTGGCCAAAGCAATGCTAGTGAAGGATAAATAACAAGTTAAAATACTATAAACCCCTCAAAAAAAGTTCCGCAAATCTCAACCTATGAGAAGAATACTCATACATTGTGCGTATACAGGATTTCAGAAGGAGGAGGAGCGGGGGGGGGGGCGCCGTCCGAAATTTCCGATTTTAAAATGTACGGTCAATGGCGGTGCTCAATTACGGGGGGGGCGCACTCCTGCGCCCTCGCTGGGATCCGCCATGCAAGTCTTTTAAACTTGACGGCCAAACATTGTAAAGTTAGTATGATTAATGCAACAGAATAACTGAATATGGACTAAAGTCAAAATGTCCAATAGTCGCAATTAAGCTCTTTTGAAGAAAGACTTGTTATGGTTCATATTTAAATCCCAACATGCACGAGTTAGTAACATTAAATAACTTCCAGGGTGCCTTTTTAATCATTCTTGATTTTCATTCCAGAAGTTCATTAATGTTGTTATCTTTTTATTGATACCTCCGGATACCCTATTTGTTGGTGATATGCAGGTGATGTCATGCCTGAATGCACAGAACATTAATATAAGGCAAAGCCAAACAGAACAACAAACACAAACTTTGGAACATTGATCAATTAGTGTGGGTTCTAATGCTCATGATGTTTTCATAACCAAAATTTTACCCTATTTGCGAATCACATATCAAGTATAATGAATGCAACAACAAGAGAAAGTGAAAATTAGAAGATGGCATCATTATATTGCTCAATCGAGTACGTGAACAGACAATAATCTCCATAGGTCTTCATTTGCACCTTTGTATTTCTCGTTCATGCTACAAAAATATTTGATTTTTACAGCAATCTGCTGTCAGCAGAGTCGCCATAAAAATGTAATTTAAAAAACAGTTTTGTTTTAATTCTCGCTGCAATATACGGATAATTGAGAACAAATAACCATTCGGAGTAACTTGTTCGTTTTAAGCCAAATTGTCAGCTATAAGAACTCTTGAATATTCTTTTGTCTCTCTTTCATTAATTTAAGAGAAAGTAAATTTTACAGCAAACTGTTATTTTCAATTTCATTTTATGTATGGCGATCTGCTGACATCACTTATGCTGTATTATTTTTTACAGTGGTAGTATATTCAGTGTTTTGCATTGCAATGGCCATCACCGTTACAATAAAGTAATTTCGTTGAAAAAGCGTAAGAATTAATATTTATGGATTCTTGACCAATGGTAAAAAATAAAAAATCTATTAGTGGATTTTAAAATTGATCATCGAATAACATTAGGCCATATCTGTAACGTACCGTATTTTAAATTTGCGGAGGACACTGTTTTCAGGGGCGGCTGAACCGCATTGTTGGGGGAGGGGGGAGAGAGATAGGGAGCCTAGCATTTTTTTCATGCACCCTAGCGGTCGCCCTTGTTTTTAAAAGCCCCTTTCTAATATTGAGCTAATAAAGATAGGCTCTTTTTGCCTTTAAAAAACTAACAACCAACAAAAAAAAACCAACAAAAACAAAAACAACCTTTTTAGCCGCTTCCTTAAAGTCCTCAGTGGCATTGATTTTTGGAATATGACAATGCCTTCCGCCTTGACCATATGGCCTTTGTTACTCTAAAAAATCAAAAAAAAAACTCAAACAAACAAAATAAAAAAAGGAAAAGAAGAAAGAATACTATCCGTCGTTTATATGGTTGACGTGCTTTTTGGGGCCGAATCCTTTAAATTTTCCAATTGGTTAATTCCCCCCTTGCTTTTTTTCCTATTTATTTTATCAAGGGGGGGGGGGTGGAATGACTGAATCCCTCCTAAAGGGCCCGTATACCACGTAGCCCTGAAAAAAAGAATTTTGAAATGCCTGATATATTTTTCCTATTTTGGACCTCAGAAATTTGTCAAAATAAATGTTAATTTGGTCCACTCGCCTCTGTACATACCAAATTCAAATTCAAATTCAAGATTCAAATTTATTGATATAAATCCACAACCTTGGATTATCATCCAGCAGAGCAAAACACAAAAACAATGTATATCTCAAAATCAATTGAACATACAAAACAATAATGAACATACAAGCATAATTTACAAAATTGAATAACTGAGCTTAAATATTATATGTCATGTACACATAACTTCACAACATACGAAAATATATATAAATGTTATATTTTAAGATGTAATGCTATTACAACATAATACATTCCAAACTACAGGATCCAAAACCAAAGCCCAAAGACCGGAGGTAGGGACCAATCGGATCCCCGAATCTCAGAAGCAAAATCCTACCGGATTAAATAGTAAGGTTCTAAATAACATGCGCGTATTCTGGGAGTGGGGGGGGGGGATAGGCCCGGAGACCACCCGCCCGGGTAGCCGCTCAAGGGGCGCCAAAAGACCGTAGACTGAGGAAGCGGCAAATTGATTTAAAAAAAATGAAATTGGGAGAAAAATTCTAATACCCCGATTGAAACGATTAACCTAACCCCATATGGTACCGATACAGTCATTGTAATGAAATCTGGCGCGTCCGCTACTAAGATATCGGCACTTGTAAAAAAAAAAATGAATAAGTGGATTTCAAAAATGTAGTCATTCTTCATAACGGTTTTGAATGTCTCGCTACTATGTCATATAGTAAAAAAGAAAACATCCATGAAAATTTGAAAAGCAATGTCGGAATCCTCACTTTCGCGAGAATATCCCTGCAACACGGACCTCATACTCCATAGACGTCTCTTTTTTTAAGTCCCAGAGTTTAGGCACATCTTTTGTTAAATTAAACGGTTTTAGGGGAAGCCATGCCCCCCTGATCAGCACGCCTTACCCCCCCTACCCCATTAAAAAAAATTAATGAATAAAATAAAATAAAAAAAACTTTGTCCATGTCAAGGTTCTATTCCTGGCTCACGTGCCAAGTTCAAAATTACGATATCTCGCTTCTCATGTCTAACCCACCTCAGAAAAAGGTTAATGAAACACGTCATTGTTCTGACAGTTCCAGTTATTGTTCAACCTATTCAAGGACGCTATTGTTAATTTTAGAATTCGTCATATAACGTAATTCTACTATTCGCCGATAAGTCTCGTGCTCAAAACCCCAATAAACCAGATAAAAAGAGAGAAAACAACTAGACATTAATATAGATGCACACCGCAATGACATAGACCTACTGACATGCAAGTAATTTTATTAATCTGTCTGTCATGCAAGAATAACCAATTTCCCATAAAGCAGGCACATCGTAGTATAAATATACGCTCCTTGACTTATCTGTGCAAACATCTTGATTGAGGAGTACAGAGATATAAAGTAATCAAACAGCAAACATTTTGTTGTTGTGTTTGGTTGTTTTTAGTTTGTTTCACACATGACCTAGCCTATATTAAATAGTCAACTTTATCAAGAATTAATG
>CALNVZ010003434.1:35633492-35686297 GCA_940671915.1 Paracentrotus lividus | reverse complement strand
TTGATGCTTTATCGTATCGGTTTCATTGGCGGCCGTTGGGAACTGTTGGATATGAACCTAAATTCCGGTGTGCCTTTGGGTTCTACGTGGCGGTAAGATTTTCAGGAAGGGGGGGGGCGCGGGCGCCCCGAATTTCGATTTTAAATGTCGTCAATGGCGCGGTGCTCAATATACGGGGGGGGCGCACTCCTGCCCCCTGGGATCCGTACATGCATAGTTTTACTTGACGGACAACCATTGTAAAGTAGTTTATGATTAGCACAGATAACTGAATATGGCTATAAAGTCAAATGTCCAATGTCGCAATAAGCTCTTTTTGAAGAAATACATTTGTTAATGGTATTATTTAAATCCAACATGCACGAGTTAGTAACATTAATACTTCCAGGGTGCCTTTTTAATCATTCTGATTTTCATTCCAGAAGTTTCATTAATGTTTTATCTTTTTATTGATACCTCCGGATACCCTATTTGTTTGGTGATATGCCAGGTGATTCATGCCTGAATGCACAGAACATTAATATAAGGCAAGCAACCAAGAACAACAACACAAACTTTGAACATGATTCAATTTAGTGTGGGTTCTAATCATCAATGAATGATTTAATAACCAAATTTTACCTACTTTGCGAATCAACAATATCAAGTATAATGAATGCACAACAGAGAAAGTGAAAATTAGAAGTGGCCAATCTTATTATTGCTACAATCGAGTACGTGAACAGACAATAATCCTTAGGTCTTCATTTTCAACCTTTGTTTTCCGTTACATGCTAAAAATATTTGATTATTTACAGCAATCTTGCTGTCAGCAGAGTCGCCAAACTAAAAATGTATTTAAAAAACAGTTTTGTTGTAATATCTTCCTGCATAAGGAATAATTGAGAACAAATAACTTCGCATGAGTAAATTGTTGTTTTAAAGCCAAAATTGTCAGTATAAGAACTCTTGATTTCTTTTTCTCTCTTTCATTAATTTTAGAGAAAGATTTTACAGCAAAACTGTTATTTTTTCAATTTCATTTTATGTATGGCGATACTGCTGACATCACTTCTGCTGTATTTTTATTTACAGTGGACTATATTCAGGTGTTTGCATTGCAAGGCCTCACGTTTAAAATAACGTAATTTCGTTAGAAAAGGAGGAATTAATTATTTATGGATCTTGACCAATGGTAAAAAAAAAAAATCATTAGTGGATTTTAAAGATGAGTACATCGATATAACATTAGGCAACTATCTGTACGTACGTATTAAATTAATTTCGGGGCTACTGTTTCAGGTGCGGCGAACCCGTATGTGTGGGGGGGGGGAAGAGAAGCGGGCACTTAGCATTTTTTTCATGCACCTAAAGCGGTCCGCCCTGTTTTAATATACAAAATGCCCCTTTCTTATAATTAGCTAATAAAATAGGCTCTTTATTGCCTTAAAAACTACAACCAACAAAAAAAAACATACAAAACAAAAACAACGACTTTTTAGGCCTTCACAAGAGTCCTAGGGTCAATTGTTTTTGGATATGACTGCTGTCCGACTCTATGAACATATGGCCTTATGTCTCTAAAAAATCGTAATTCTCACAAATAAAGTGGAGAGAGTTGAATCTTTCGTCGTTTCTATTATTTGGGTGAACGTTTTGTCTTTTGGGGTTCGTTCATGATTAATTTTTCATTTGGTGATTTCTCCTTGGTCTATTTTTATTATTTTTTTCAGGAGTGGGATATGGGGGTTTTGATGTCTCCTAAAAGGCCGTATTACCTGTGCGTTGAACAGTATTTGGAATGACCTTGATTATATCTTCTTTTGGATTCAGGATTTTGTCTTTGTTTTGTTTCCATGCTCTTGTAATCCCCCAAGGCCATGTTATTGAAATATTTACAAAGATGTTTGTTGAGAATATTTTTAAACTTTTTAATCACTTTTACACCAACTTTGTGCTTTTCCCAAATGTGATATGTTTAACATTTCAAAATTTCAATTCAATTAATTTTTTGATATAAAATCCACGCTTGGATTTTCATTACTAGAGCAATACAAAACAATGGATATCTTTACAATCTTATTGACTACAAATTCAATATGAACTACAAGATCCAATATTATTACTATCTTACTGAGCTTAATTTATAGTCGTACACATACCTCACAGAGCATACTTAGACATATATGAATATTGGTTTATATTTAATAAAGTGTATGTATTTTACTACCATAATACATTCAAATCGTGTGTCTCAAACAAAGCCAAAGGACCGATGTTCCGGTTAGGGACCAATCGCGTTCCCCGATTCAGAGCTCTCAATCCTACGATTTAATTTTCTAAAAAAGTCTTAATAATACATGCGTTTATTTGGGGGTGTGGTGGAGGTATGTCTAACTGTCGTTAGTAGATCTTGGCCTAGCGTAAATTGGACAAAATTTGACCGTTGCCGAGATCTAATCATCAAGATAATGAATTAGGGTCTATAATTTTTTCAAAATAAGTCCAACACACTTCATGCACTTGAACACTCAAATCATTAATCAACCAGAGATGCCAAGTAACAAGTTCAAAAAAAAAAAAAATATACGTGAGATCACTCATAATACGATGTCAATACTTTAGTATTGACCTCGTGGACCAAACTGCCAGATTTTGGTGAAAATTTTGCAACCTTGTCAATGTTTTATCTGAGGTTTTTCTCCTTTTTGCAATAACTTTCAGCTCCAAAATTAAGTAGTAGCATATGTCTATGTCAAGACACAGTGAATAGGTTTTGGATAAATTTCAAATAAAAATCATGAAAAAAAAAATTAAAACATCACTTATTTTTTTGCCCTTTCCCGCCCAAAAACGTGCGGGGAAATTTTCAGAAAGTGGACTTTAAAAAATAATATTTCATCCAAGAAGAAAGAAAGAAAACTCAAAACATCAGGGATAGTGAAAGGAACATCCGACCACTCAGTTATTGAAGAAAGATAAGTGAAAATGTTATTTTAAAAAGTGAAAAATTAAGTTTGTTTTCTGAAAGCTTTCTTACTGAGTCTTGTCATTAGTCCCAGATGGTTCAGTTGCTTGTGTGCGTGAGATCATTCACATCGTGTTTGAAAGAGGTGCGCACGCGATGGTGCGTTACCACATGTGCGCGCGCGCAATAGTAATTTGTACACAAAGGAGGCGCACGCGCACGCTACACATGTTTCACGTAGTAAGCTATCTTGCATATAACGATCGCCTGCTTGAAAACATCGCACTCGCAGGGATTAATGCGCGACAAAACTGCAGATATTAAGGGTTTTGAGACACCAAAATGGTAAAAAAAATCTATAATAATGCTACTTTTTCTCATTTTGCGTGAGAAATGGGGTGTTCTGCGTGAGATTGTGAGACGGACCCGAAATGCGTGATTCTCACGCAAGATGCGTGAGACTTGGTAGCTCTGAATCAACTCATCTGCTCACATCACATGCACACGTCATTTTTCACTGAGGTGGTGAATGACACCCCCCCCCCCTCAAAAAAAAGAGCATGATAAAAAAATCTTTAAAACCTGGTGTAGTCTTTAAGTTTTGGTAACAGAAAGGAATAGCCAAAACCGATCAAATGTAAGTTAGAGTCTACATGTTGTCACATTGTGCACTTAAAGATATGTGGTGAGAGATCCTGTGTACATTCCTTTCATTATTTCCGATGAATTTTCATTGAAATTGTTGAATGAAGGGTAATCAAACTGCCGTTTAGGAACTCTGCTGAGAGATTCGCAACGCTGGAGGTTACGGGTGACTTTGTGCGAAACAATCTGGTTCTTGTAACCACCCCACACAAGAGAATCCCATTGGTTTTCCACGTGCAGCGCTACCTGAGACGGGTCCCCGCACTTATTCTTTTTAATCCTTATATTTATGAAACAAAGACACTAAACGAGATTTCAAGTACTATACATTGCTTATTAGTTTTTTGGGATTCATCCTTCGTTATTTACTTATGTGAATCGAAATTTTTTTTTTTTTTTTCTTCCCACCCGGAACTATAGCACCAGCTTAAGGCGAGTAGGTCGGAGCTCCCGTGGGTAATTTGACACCATGGATGTTTACCCTGTAACAGCTGTTTTGCATCATCTGACCACTGCCAGTCTTAATGTAATGCATTGTTTATTCACCCAATCGCTTCATCTGGTTAAATGTCGATCGTTAAAATCTCCCTTTCACCTGGCCCGATGATACCGGAAAGTTGTCGCAGGGGGGACAGATTGTTTGCTGTGGTCCAGAAAATTTAGCTTCAAGACAGGTATTCAAGTGCTTTTCTTCCACAAATTCTGGGATCAGCAAATTATGATCAACACCCCATGAAATCTGAAGACCCTAGTTCTTTAACAGCTTTAACAATTTTGAAGAGATACCAGACTCACCTAAGTGTTTATAATTATGTTGGCAAAATAAGCTAAATCGCATAAAATGTGATTTGAATATCACTCAATGTTACTACATCCGTTTAAGCCCATGTAGCTTCTACACTAGGCATGAAGTTAAGTAAAAACGATCATGGAAAATGCGCTCAAATGATGAAAATTTGAGGTTTGATGACAGAGCCCTGATATAGCTTTATTTACCACGCTGTTAGTGTTTTAAAAAAAAAAGCGCAGAGAGTTCGTATTGCCCGAGTCCGGTGACTGCAATCATGTGACTGGCAGAATTTTTTCGTTTAGATTCGGTATGGAATTCATGCGCCGGTGATACCGATCTCTCGGCAGAGCGCGATGTGCCTTCGATTTTCGATGCGTAGGGTGTGCCAAGATTTCTGCGGCGTGTAGTGCTGTTGACTTTCACAACGCTGTAGCATTTTTGGCATGGGGTGTTGGAATTCAGGATGACTATGATGGTACATGTAGGTGTTACAAAACTTTTTGTTTTTACTGCTGGTGTTTGTTGGGTTTTTTTTTACAGAAATATTTTCCAAAAAAAAAATTAAAATGAAATGTGAGATACTTTTACTTTGAAACGACCTGCAAAAATCTTATGTGGTCAAATTCAGCCACTCTATTCTACACACGTGTCATATTACAAACTTAAAAGAAATCTAGATTAGATCTAAAAGTAAATTATGACTTCAGGCAAAATTGATGTGAACTCCTCAGATATCTACAAATACACCAATTTCCATCAGAACCAAAAATGGTTGGGGTAACCCATTCGACATGGAATAACCCTGAGGGCCTAGACTAATGTTTTTTGAAAATTCAAGAGCCCAGTACATCAATAAATTAATTGACATGAAAAAAAATTTGTCATTTTGAAGATACAATAAGCCTAAATCTCCACACAAAATACAAATTTCTCTATTTTTATTATTTTTCTTCTGTGACCCTTTGTGTGGCCTAGCATTGGACTAAATTTATTTATTATTTATTTCATTTTGTTTATATTTTTTATTCATTGATTTATTTTATTTAAAGCATTTCATCGACAAGGCAAACCATTTAACATGTAATACTGTATTAACCATATATTTTGTGGGCTTTTTTATTTTTGTGATTATAGCAGAAATTTCAGCTCCCTGACAATATATACATGTATGGCTACATTTAAAAAAAAAAAATGGACGTATGTTATAAGTTCGCTGCCTTTTGCGTTACATGCCAAATTGACTAAAAGTAGATCCTATCGCATTTTCCCAACTAGTCTAAAACAAAATAATGTTTTTTTGTTTGTTTTTTGTTTTTTGTTTTTTAATTTTTTCAATTTGAATCTGAGCTTTCCATCTAATACCTGGATGGTGTTTTGATTTTCAATACATGTCATGTGTTTGTTTTTATTGTAGGGCTATTAAAAAGGACAATGCAAAGAGGGGGGAGATCAAGCCATCAGACACCATCCCGAGAAGTCTATCAAGGACAAGACACTGACACTGATACTTCTACCCAACTCCAGAAACTTCGGAATGAAGCAGTGCCACATGGAGGGCTTCCGGGACAGGTCAATCCTGTAGCACACCCAAACCTCTCATCGAGTAGACTCCAAGGAACCATCGAAGTACCCACATCAGTTCATGCCCTTGAGGTCCAGGGTCAACAGCTCCAAGTTGTGGCTCCAGAGCTCATCTCGGTTGCAGATTACTTGGCTCATTCAGCTGCTACAAGATCAGTCGGGGCATCACAGAGGCGAGACGGGTCACCAGCAAGGAATGCTTTTTCATTAGCTTTTCCAGGTACTGCTGGGTATCGTCCACCAAGTTGCTCACCAGTCATCGAGTCGATCGTTGCCCAACCGCTCTCTACTACGTTCCAACGGCCCAATTTGGCTCAGGGTGAATCGAGCAGAAAACTCGTTCAGAAATGTCTTGGTAACACTTCAGGAGGCTCATCATCGGATAGTTCTCGTAGTGGACGAGAGCCCAGAACTGCACCATTGTCCTTCCCTTTCAGTCCTTCACGGGAAAACCCTCTTCACACCAGCCCCGTTAAACCCATCAAATCAATCATGAGTGTCGTAACTAATCAACCACCCACCGAGGTGGTTGAGCTCCGTAGAAAAACTCTTGAGGAAAAGAGAAAAACACTGAAGGAAGTGCAGAATTCCTACATGGACAAATTGACTGAGTTGTTTTTTCTTCAGCAAAATCATAATATGATGGATTATGTGATATGGAAAAAGAAACAACCAGACCCGCAGTTGGCATCGTATTTGAAAAGTAGGCAACTTGAAGAACGTCCCCATGACCAAAGCGTTGAGGTACGATATTCTTTAGTTTGCATTTTGAATTCAAATTGTGCTTAATCAGCTCTTGAAAATTTGGATTTTTCAAGCATGAATCACATAGCAACATTACATGATTATATCAATCTAACTTATATTTCGTCATTTTCTTGTGTGCTTGACCATTGAGTAAAACCTGCATTTCACAACATCTCTGCAGAGTACATGCAGTGTTTCAAAAAGCAGGAATTTGGCACGTTTTCATGCAATGTTGTTCGTAGGAAAAGGATATATTTCTTTTAGTGTTTAACATTCAATACACCACCTTCTGAAGCCAGAGGATATATCAAAGTCATACAGTGTATCTGAAGAGGAAAAAAATTGGAAGGGGTTGATTAACAGCTTTGTTTAGTTTAGGTACTGTAATTAATTTTCTGACTGAAGGCAACTACTTTGTATCCATTATTGTGTGAACTTTTTGATAACTAATGATCTAATCATTAATGGTACAAAATTTAACTACATGTCTTATTGTATCGACTGTATATCCCCCTTAGGCTAAAGCAACTATGCCATCAAGCAGTACCGTGCCTCCAAGTACGCCTAAAGCAACATCCTCCCAGCTACCCCAAGAGCTGAAGAAACGCAGCGATGAATCTGTTAGTGGGAAGGGCCAACACGGATCAGGTGGTTCTTCTGTAGTCTCTGCAAGCGAATCTCGGAAACGAACCAGCAGTCAGGCAGGCCTTGATGAAGCTGGTGAAGAACGCTCTATCAAACTGAGTCTTGGCGGGTCAGACGTATCAACCAAGAGTGAATCATCATCGACAGGTAAGTAATTACAAATTGGTCTTCCGGCATCAACCAAAATGATTAATGAACATCTAAAAAAAATTGAGGCTTTCAGACTAGAGTCGCCTGTTCTGCTTATCAATAGTGTGCACGGTGCTTACAGCCTCAGAAATCAAAATCCTGGTCTATATCCTCAGACAATCGTCTTATACATTGTTTGGCACCAGACTTGGGACAGCATTACTAGCAGAAAACAAATTTGCACCTCTGGTGACGGTTGAAAATTAACAATTTCTAAATTTGGTCCCAAAAGCTATACCTAATCCTCAACCTAACCCAATGTATGTTATATTCTTTCCTTTCAGCTTCTTCAAGAACAATGCCTTCAATAACAGTTATCCCTGCTACAGGCGTCAAGCCAGGTAGCGAGGAAGCACCTATGGTCACCAAGGTAGCTGCTGATGCTTCTGATATCAAAGGATCGGTCGGTAAGTTCAGTAATGCCCAACAATATTTTTCACCAAACAAAGTAGTGAGGATAACAAGTGCAATGTATATTTTAAAACTCATTTTGATTAAATTCACTTGGTTGGAATGGATTGGTCTCTGTCAAGAAAGACTTTTGGCTTTTATTGTTATCCTTTGGTATCATTAAGATCCTTTATATATATTATATAAGATCTTGTCATCATCTCCAAAATTGGCAAATACATTCAAGGAAACGTGAGGATTGTTTTCCTCTTTTTTTTTTTCCTAGAAAAGATTGCACAAATTAATTGTGCATCTATAGGTTACTTTAGCTATCATGTTTGCATGTAGTGTTTGCTTCCTTCATGAGGCTTTTAGACTAGAGTCGCCTGTTCTGCTTATCAATAGTGTGCATGGTGCTTACAGCCTCAGAAATCAAAATCCTGGTCTATATCCTCAGACAATCGTCTTATACATTGTTTGGCACCAGACTTGGGATAGCTCTACAATCATCATCGTGCCATACTAAAAAAAAAAAAAAATGTTTTGCCTTTATTTAGTATGTGAATGCATTCCTTACAGTATTTCGTTTGATTGTCATCTCTTTCAGGTATTGCTTCACCAATGCGACGAAATACAAGTTCACCGTCATCGGCATTGGGTCAACTCCCTAGCACGACACTGGTCAAGTCGCACTTTCCACCAGGGCTATCCAGAGAACGACAGGGGACCAGGCAGGGTGCTCTCTCCGCAGTCTATGATTATACTATTGGTTCTCAGGAAATGATAGTGGAAAGGGCAAAGCAGGTCCGTTTCTAAGTTTCAATTTTATTTTAATTCTAATTGCTTGACATATGTTTTAATTCGAGCATTTCATGTCAACTTCAAAACGTCTTACTTTTGGATAGCATTCCACTCCTTGTTGCAAAGGCTGAAAGTGTTTTCTTAATTTTTGAAACATTCAAAGACATTTATTTAGGTGAATAAAAAATCATTTCCATGATTTTCCCTTGGAGGGTGGATAATTCATGAATATTTCTGAAAAATTAATAACTTGAAAGTATAAAGTTCTGCCATGCTATCAAGGCTTTGCAGTGGGAGTGATCATGATGTTTATTTCCGGGGTGGTATGTAACGGTATGTAGTGGTAGTGGTATGTAACTTCCGTTTTTGTATTATTAACTTGCATGGCTGAATTATTCTTTTTGTGCTGTTGGTAATACCAACACCAGACACTTCTACAACAGAACAAAAATGATCCTTTATCGGAGTGGCAGGGGTTGTCAAGCTTTCTCATGCTTGTTAACTCGTAAAACGCTTCGTAAAACAAAATGGAATCTTCTCATTCTCAGGTTTTGCTGCTCGGTGCAGAACTTGAATTATAGCATTCCCACATTGGTAGTATCGTAAGATTCCATTACTGCATCGTAAGTGGGTATTTTTGTTTTCCCTTTAAACTCAAACCCTCTCTCTTTGCTCTGCTTGGTCGTGCCTTGTAAACAGGAAGCCCAGGTGATGCAAAGGATAGCCGAGCTGCGTAGAGATGGACTGTGGTCTGCTAAGCGTCTTCCAAGGGTCCAGGAGCCTCCTAGACACAAGTCGCATTGGGATTATCTACTGGAGGAGATGCAATGGCTTGCAGCCGACTTTGCCCAGGAGAGACGATGGAAGAAGAATGCTGCCAGAAAGGTAAACAGCATTAGAATCTGCTGTATTAAGCAAATGTTTCGTGTGTTTTTGGACCAGTTGGGGAAATTCTGGAGTGGATATTTTATAATCATTTAATTTCTATAAATAGTGTCATATTGAAAATTTTGGCAGAGGTGGATTCACAAATACAAACCCCCTTGAAATATATGGCTTATGCAGTATATTGATTTGAGGCTTTCAGACTAGAGTCGCCTGTTCTGCTTATCAATAGTGTGCATGGTGCTTACAGCCTCAGAAATCAAAATCCTGGTCTATATCCTCAGACAATTGTCTTACACAATGTCTGGCACCAGACTTGGAACATTCAGACAAGAACACAGGGAATAATTTTCTCTCTCATAGTTGAATAGCAGTTTTGGTGGATGGGGAAGTATTTTCAACAAAGTGCGTACAGCCCTATGTAAAAAAAAAAAAAGTCATGCAAAGCTGCATAGCAAATTGCGATGCGATACCAGGAGAGTTATTCCCTGGAACAACACATAACTTCCATATCACGTACTTGAATATCTATTAGAATAGTCTCATATCCCCTCTCCAAAAGTCATGTGTGGACATTTCTCAAAGTTTTGGTTACAAGTATCAAGTAAAATGAAAATTTACAGTTTTTGCTCTCAAAAAAGTCAGGAATATTGAAATTATATTTTATAAACTGTAATGTGTCAATGATTTATTGACCTTTATTCTGCCAAATTCTCCCCCTATACCACCCCATGTTCTAAAATTACAACTCAAACTAATATCCATTCGTATACTTCAGTATTTTGTACACCATGTTCATTGCATCAGTATTTTACCAAATATGAATTGAATGATTGATTGAACTTAAAGGTAGTATCAGCCTTTTTCACAAATTGCGAAAACTAATGCAACTTGGCATAACTGTAGAATATGATCGACCTATACTGTCTATTCAATCTTACTGTCATAGGTTGCCTAGATCAGTAATACGAAACGAAAATCTGACTACCAATCTTTACCAGCTCTCCATCAACATCGTTGATACTACAGCGCGTGCAGCACGGACCGTACACAGCAATATACACACGGCGCATCAGCGTGCATTATTCTCTGCGCTAACGGTCAGCGGTTCGCACCGTACGGTATATTTTTCGAGGTTCGAAAAAATAGGAATGAATTTTGATAATCGCAATATGACAAACATACACATTTGAGCTTAATCATGTTGTGGGAAGATATAGTCATTGGTATACTACTATATCCTCTAAAAACTAGAAATCTAATATTTTTGCCTGCAAAAGGCTGACACTACCTTTAATTCTGCTAAATACTCCCCTATACCAACACCTTTCCAAAACAACTCAAACAAAATAAACACTATGTTACTTCTGTATTTTGTATGCCAGGTTCTGTTCATTATTATTGCATCAATATGAACTAAACTATGATTGGTTTGATTCTGTCACACAGTTGGCTCGAGCAGTAGCGAAACACCATCAGGAGCAAGAAGCCAAAGAGATGAAGGCCGGACGCGAGGAGGTCATGAAACTCAAACGGATAGCAGGGAACATTGCCAAAGAAATCAAGGCTTTCTGGGCAAATATAGAAAAGGTACAAGTTGACATAGTTTGTGATGTAACATTGCTTAGCTTTGATAATGCATTAACCTGAACTGCAGTAAATGCCCCTCTTACCACACTGAGAATCAATATACAGTGCCTCCCAAAAGAAACTATATACTTTTCAAATGGCTATCAAATAAAAAATATATGATTCTTGGGGAAAAGGTTTATATGTATATAAAGCTCATATCCTCAACTATCATGATGACACAAAAAATTCCGAAAATTATGCATTCTTCAGTGAACAATGCCCACCTTTGTGAAAGACACAAAAATTAGCCTGCGCAGGAATTTGCTATTCATTTATCACCTTTGTATGGCACGCCATTAAGGATTCAACTAATAATGGAATGAATCCGCTAATAGAGTAAAACATATACCGAAAGTCAGAAATAAACAATAGTATGCAAAAATGTATTTTTCACCATTTTGTTTTCATATCATTGATTTTTGCTTTGACTTCAGTTTATTTTTGTCTTTGTTGGCTGATTTATTCCATTATCAGTTGAATCCCTAATGGCGTGCCATACAAAGGTGATAAATGAATACCGAATTCCTGCGCATGCTAACTTTTGTGTCCTTCACAAAAGTGGGCATTGCTCACTGAAAAATGTGTTTTCGGAATTGTTTGTGTCATAATGATAGTTGAGGATATGAGCTTTATATATATCTAAACTTTTTCCCCAAGAACCATATATTTTTCTATTTGGTAGGCATTTCAAAAGTGTATAGTTCTTTTCAGGATGCACTGTATATAAAATTTCTTACATCACCATGAACTACGCACCCCCATTCACTCCTTGAATCAGTCAAATCAATTTTTAGAAACATAAACGTATGGGTACTATTTTTAGTATGTAATTTGATAACTATCCATTGATTCTGAAGTAAATGAGAATTGTTTTGTATTAATATTATGCCACATTCGGCAAGAAGATGTGATTAGTCTATTTCTACACATCCAGCTCCGAGCAGTGGCTAGATAAACTCCCGGGTCATGACTGCTTCTGTACATGCTTTGTACTTTTGTAGCATACACAGCAATGTTTCATGGCACACTTCATGCAATCTTCACATCTATTTATTGGAGGATCTGTTAATTATTGATACAATTGTCTTTAAAACTTTTGTCATATCCATCATTGGGAACACTGATAGAGTACAGTTTAGTGACCCTCTCATCTTCTCTACATCAGCCTTGAATTAAATGCTTCATTTCACCATAAGTTTTCATTACACCATCAAAGAAGGCTTTGTAACGTCGTCCTTGCATCTTCAAGTGTATTTCCAGAACTGATCAGTCCATTGAAGTTTTTCCACTTTCTTCATGGACTGCAGGTTGTGCAATATAAACAGCAGAGCAGGTTGGATGAGCAGAGGAAGAAGGCTCTAGATCTCCAGCTTGACTTCATCGTCGGTCAGACAGAGAAGTACTCCTCTTGGCTGACTGAGGGACTTAACACCAGTACGGCAGGTTCATCTGCTCAAGGGTCCTCCGTGTCGAGTCCAAGGTCTGATCGGGTAGCTGATGGTAAGCTAAGTCAATGTCTTATGTTCTTCGATCTCAGATGCTGTACATATTATAATCAGAGCAAAATAGAGTACTCAAGCATGAAAATTTTCAGCTTATTTCAGTGTTTTTTCTTCCTCAAATGTACGATTTCAGTGTTTTTTCCCCCTCTCAAATGTATGCTTTTTTAGCCCAAATTGGGCAGTTTTGCCACTATTTCATGCCGTGTTCAGCTTTTTTAGTCTTTTCAGTGTTTTTATCACCAAGCAATTTTCATGCCTGAGTGTTTTCCCGTTATAACGAGGTGCTTGGGATAAAAGCAACTTTTTTATGACCAAATCTTGAGAACATTGCTTTACAATTGAAATACATGTAGCCCTATAGATGCTTGTATTTTATCTTACTTTTGAAAAAGTCAAAATCTTGTAGTTTAGTAGATCAATCCTGTCAGTTTTACCATTGTTACTACACACATGACAACCCTTGTCAAAGTATGTCATTTGACTATTTTGCCAGTTAGAAGGTGCTTGAATAATTGGATATAAATGTAGATTTGAGGCTTTCAGACTAGAGTCGCCTGTTCTGCTTATCAATAGTGTGCATGGTGCTTACAGCCTCAGAAATCAAAATCCTGGTCTATATCCTCAGACAATCGTCCTACACATTGTCTGGCACCAGACTTGGGACAGACGTTCAAGATAAACCCTCAAAAGGGGACCAGGGGGGTGTTTCACAAAGAGTTGAGTAGACTTAAAGTCGCACTTAACTTCTACGCGCATCTTGTTTTATAACACACAATTTAATTGATAGACTTCTCAATGGCGCTCATGCCATGAGCATGGTTAATCCAATGAGGTGATGCGTAATATAACGCACGAAACTAACGATTTACGTGCGATTTTTAAGTCTACTTAACTCTTTGTGAAACACCCCCCAGGGCCCTGTAACACAAAGGTTTGCAATCGTGACTTGGAAAATCAAAACGAAATTTCTAATTGATAACTCCTTCCTTTTTTTTTTTTTATACTAACAGCATGTAACGATCTTGATTAGCCATTGCCATATTGCGATTGATCACAAACCTTTTGTTTTGGAAATCTAAGACATTACTTTTCTTATTTACATGCCTAACCGAATTGATGTCCAATGTATGTTATGAACCTTTTCTTGTCAAACTCGGCTTTAGCACTCCCTTTCCTTCCTCTCTTTCAGACCTGGAATTCAGACCTCAGGAAGATGAAAGTGACGATGAAGAGACGATTGACGTGGAGGAGAAGCAGGCTGCCAAGGCGGGCGAGGAGTCGGGTGTGAGTGAGATTGAACTGCTTCAGAGGGAGAGTGAGCTGCCCATCGAGGAACTTCTCAGCTCTCTGCAGGAGGCTCAGAAAGCGGAAGAGAAGAGGAGCTCCAGGTCAAAAGGAGAGGAGGAGAAGACCAAGGAAGAGGAGAAGCCTGATGCATCCCTTGAAGAAGTGGTGAGTCAACATTCAGATATGCAAAGTAATACTGATTTTTTAGTAATTATTACAGAGAGCTGAGAAGAATACTGATGGTTTCATATAAAATACAGATTGCCAGAGTTCAAGTTCATATGTTTTGCTATCGCATTTCTTAGAAGTTACTGCTTTTTCATGAAAGTAATGATTTTCTGCTATTCAAATACTGAAATAATTTTGTGCAGGTTGCATCAATGATAATTATAATCAAACTGCAAAACATATATATTATGCTTTCTGTGTTAAAGTTCTATTTCAAGGATTATTTTGATAACCTGGGTATGAAGAAAAAAAGTACAAGAACTAAAGGCTTCACTGTTACAAATTGCATTTGATTAATAATTTTTTTCTCTACCTCGATTCACACGGCACCTGAATCCAAGATCTCTGAAAGTAAAGATGACAAGGACTTTGAATTATCAGCAGACGAAGAAGAAGCAATTGGTAAGTCTATGCCCTTGTCAGAGATGTGTAAAACCGATGGACCTTTGTACTAAGTAAATTTTAGAAACCAAAATATATTCACTTGGGTCTCGTGCCTCTGCACTTTGGCTGGGTCCTTTGGAACAACCAAACTTTTTAGATGGATCATTTACTGTATAAGGGGTTATTTTTGTGATGGTTTTAATTTTGCAACTCCATTTTTACACTGCAACATAAGGCTAGTTATAGTAATGAAATCATGCAATTATCCTCTCGCGAATTTCCCAAACTATTCCAAAATCATGAAAATATTGGCTTATACAAAATATGTTTCGTCTTGAGCACTCAAGTGGAGTGGATGTAGTGCAATATAAAACTCCAGTATTATTAATTTTCTTATTGCAGATGATGATGAGAAGACCCTCGATGAACAAGAAGAAGCGGAAGGTACTGTTGACCACAAGGCTGAGTTGGACGATCTTGCTGCACAGGGTGAGATACCGATTGAGGAACTCTTGAAACAATATGAGGGAGCATACGCAGAGGACTTTGACTTCTCCGATGTCGATGAGGAAGATGATGAAAGCGAGGACGAGGAGGAAGATTCGTCACAAGGTATGATTTATGAGGTTGTGGTTTCCCTCCTGCCATATTTGGAGGATTGTGGCACCATGTGTTTATTTGAAATGGATCTATTTGGATAAATCACATTTTAAATGTTGCAGACTTGATCCTTTTTTTAGGGGGGAGGGGGAGCGTGGGTCTTTTTGTCTTTGTCTATGTCCTTTTCAATTGATTAAAAAAAATGTGTTTAATTTCATTACATTTTGAACAAAAAATGCCCCATATTTTGTATTCTGACCACGTGATACAGAGTGACAGTGTGATTGTAGTATTCTGTGTAGAATAATCAGTTGCAGTGGGAACCTATCGGAGTGGCAGGGGTTGTCAAGCTTTCTCATGCTTGTTAACTCGTAAAACGCTTCGTAAAACAAAGTGGAATCTTCTCATTCTCAGGTTGTGCTGCTAAGTGCAGAACTTGAATTATAGCATTCCCACATTTGATAGTACATTTATAATATAATCTGGGGTGCCATTTTCCATGCATTTGTAAGATTTCTGTAACTTTGAAAATTGATGTCCTATTTTCGGCCTCCCAATTGGAATGTTGAAAGATGTTTTCATTGTGTATTCATGCATGAGCCATTAGAGATTGACTTTAAAAAAGTCATCCAAATCTTAAATTTATAAGAATGCTAGCTATCAGATATTAGTCATCATAAGACTAAGTCGGTCAGGAGTTGACCATTGGTAGTGCACTGGAGTTGTTTTCATGTGCTGCGTTTGATGCAGCTTCAGCTGTGCCTGATAAGACAGATTCAGTATTTGCTGTCTCTTCTCTTCCACATTCATCAAGCTTTTGCTTTTAGGGGCACCCTAATTATTTAAACTTTATTTACAATTGTTATTCATGTATGATATGTAAACATTGATTTTAAATGATTGAATAAAATGAATTGAATTGAATTTAATGAACAATTATCACATTTATGGATTGTCCCTATTACTGTTCATGTGAGAGAGAAGAATGCTAAGTATTTGTTCTTATGCTTTTATTAATAAGATTCATCTTCAGAGGAGGAAGAGGTCGAGGAGGAGGATGAGGATAAAGATGAGCTCAAGGATGTGGGAATGGAGTATCTTATCAACCCTGAGAAAGAAAGTGAAGACTTGCCTGACAAACCATCACAGGTACACATTTTGTTTGTAACATATGCATTTTTAGTGCCTCGTTAAAGTGAAACTAGTGTTCTGGTCATGACATTGAAATGTGGAAGACACTGTCTAAAAGTGATTTGGAGAGTGGAGTTGACATTGTATTTCAAGTTAAAATATGAGAGTAATGTATATGTTCACCTGCTTGAAGCAAAGCCAAACAGTTCGTGTCAAAGGGTAGAAGATGAAACGGAGGCTCTCAAACCTTTTTTTATGAGTTTTTATAATTGTGGAGTCAACTATTTGGCGAAAAATGACCATTATTGATGATGATGATGATGATATTTCTTTTAATCTGTATTTCATCTTTCAGGGAACATCGGATGATGCTGGTCCTAACAGAGAGATCACAGACATTGCAGCAGCTGCTCAGAGTCTACAACCTACAGGATACACCCTCTCAGACTACCAGGTAAACATATAAGACTTATTGACAGGCTCGAAGGGACAGGGAACCTATGTGCACACAGTGACATGGAACCTAGAGGCACACAGTGACATAAAATACCCTGAGAGCACTGATCAATCTCGCTCTGACAAAAGACTTCTGAAGCATACTGGTGATATAAATTGAACATGAAATCTGTTTTACTTCGGAGCTCCCTCAACAGAAAATATATAAAAATGGAATAAATGCTGTTGTTCGCAATATTAGATTATGTTAGACAATATGACATGCTCTTGACATGATCATCTTGTATAATTTCGTCATTCTTAAAATCTTATTTTGGCATGGAAAAAAATGCTTTGATACATATTGTCTGTTTTATTTGATTTGCTTAGTAAGATCTGAGAAATCGATCTGGCTGTGTGTTTGTATCACTCTTAATATTACTTTTGAACTGTAGGTGAAAACCAAAGTGCCCTTCTTACTCCGCCACACCCTACGTGAATACCAACACATTGGCCTGGACTGGCTGGTCACCATGCTGGAGAAGAAACTCAATGGCATCCTAGCCGATGAGATGGGTTTAGGAAAGACCATTCAAACCATTGCATTACTAGCCCATCTTGCCTGTGAAGAAGGTATGTATTTTTATTACGATTCACTGTGGGCCCCGCGACATATTTTTGCGATCAATTGCAAAGAAAAATTCTAATTGGTTACTGAAAAGTCATTTGAGCAAAAATTATGCAAAAAATATTTTGATCGGAACCATTGCCATTTTGCGATGGATGATAACAAACCTTTGCGTTACAGCGTCCAGATGATATCCGTCATGCTAGCATACTAACTGAACTCCTAAGTTCCAGCTTCCCATTCAAAGTGATAAAATCTCCTTGTCAGGTTTTGTATGCTTGGGTCATTATCACAGGTCCAAGGCAGTCTATAGATACATTTTGCTCACCAGAAGATAAAAATCATATGTATATAAAACCCAGTGAGATGAAATTCAAATATGTAGTCATGAGAATTATGAACATCATCCATTTCTGTGTAATGGTGCACTTGATCACCCATGGCTGATACTAAATTTCAAAATTTAAAACACACTAATCATAAACCACTGCTACACTTTGGAAACTACTTTTCTGAATTGCACTAAATGAGATCTCTTGTTGTTCGATCTGTAGAAAATTGATGGTGCTAAAGTTTTGTATGCATTTGATACTTTTGATGGGGCCAAAGTCACTAGACAAGCATTGCTATTGTTGCATGCTGTGTTGAACAATCAGTTGCATCGGGTATTTGTCGGAGTGGCAGGGGTTGTCAAGCTTTCCCATGCTTGTTAACTCGTAAAACGCTTCGTAAAACAAAGTGGAATCTTCTCATTCTCAGGTTGTGCTGCCAAGTGCAGAACTTGAATTATAGCATTCCCATACTTTCTAGTATTATAACATTGCATTGTCCAACTCTACTGGCTTTGTGGGGAAGGGAGGCAGATGTGAGAATTATGTGTGAACATAAAGTGTAGTCAATTGAGTATTCAAATAAAAGCTTGTCATAAAGTTCATGAGGGGTTAGGTGTGACAGTTGGCGTAGATAGTTTCATCTCCTGATTTATTTTAGTTCATGTGTAATTCTTAGGTATTTCTTTTTTCATCAAAATACCATTTTCCAATTTTTAAAACACTGAAATATTCTAGTGCAGGTTGGCAGCTCTGCTTTTATAGAACTGTGGACACAAAGGCAGGTTTTTTTTATGCTTTTATTCTTTTTATTTATTCACAGCTTGCTGGGGACCACATCTCATCGTTGTGCCTACAAGTGTGATGCTTAACTGGGAGATGGAGTTTAAGAAATGGTGTCCTGGCTTCAAGATCCTCACCTACTACGGCAGTCAGAAAGAGAGGAAGCTCAAGAGAACCGTAAGTAAAACTATATACCAAAAGAATTTCTTCTGTGATACCGAGCACTTACATACTGGGGATGCTGTATGTACATAACAATAAAGAGGCAAAACACTACCTGGGAACTCTGAGTTTAAACACCCGAGTTTAAACAGGGAACTCCAGTACAAACGTTCTATAAAATGAGTAACTATATCAAATTTACGCTTACCACACTATGCAGCGTACAGATTTTTTAGTGTTTTGCACTGTTTCATAATTGGAGTTGATTTATCCAGAGTATTGGTCTGTAAATCAACAAAACAGACTTTTCTGTAAAGTGAATAATTCTTGCCTTTTAATTTCACTCAAGCAAATCTCTCACTTGTGCTATTGCCATCCCTCACCTTTTTAGATTTTCCACTTCTAAAAAAAAAATGTGTAAAAGGTGTGCCCATCAGGCATAATATTGATTGTAGCTTTGGATTGCCAGCTTGATAGTAGTATAATAATAATAAAGCTAATATGTATTCTATTATCTTTGACTGTGAAACAGGGTTGGACCAAATCCAATGCCTTCCATGTGTGCATTACGTCGTACAAGCTGGTTATCCAGGACCACCAGTCATTCCGGAGGAAAAAGTGGAAGTACCTTGTTCTAGACGAGGCACAGAACATCAAGAATTTCAAGTCTCAGAGGTGAGAAAGCAAAGTTGATGTAATTTTCATTCTTGTTTATGTACATTACTGGCAAAATTTTAGAAATATGCCAAGGTGTCCTGTGCAAAATTAACATGCAATGGTTTGGGTTTGGGTAGAACCTTGGAGTAGTGTGTACTTTTGATAGTTGATGAACAGGTTTCAATTTATGGTGTTTGGAAGTCACTGGTGCATCTAAAGGAGAAAGCCAATGATTTTCCAAAGCAAAATCTTTTGGAATGCCCATCCCTAGAGCAGGTGTCTGCCAAATAGTTTCCTTGATGTCTTAGAAGTTATTCATTTGCGGTAGCCTGCGCTGTCTAAATTTTCTTATTATCCTTGCATTTCCTTCTCTGTACAGATGGCAGACCTTGCTGAACTTTAGCAGTCAACGCAGGTTACTCCTCACAGGGACACCTCTACAGAACAACCTGATGGAACTCTGGTCCCTAATGCACTTCCTTATGCCTCATGTATTCCAGTCTCACCGGGAGTTCAAGGAGTGGTTCTCAAACCCCCTAGGGGGTATGATTGAGGGCACCCAGGAGTACAATGAGGGTATCATCAGAAGGTTGCATAAGGTAAGCCTCAAAACCTTTATGTCGACAGTCTTTGGAGTGTAGTGTTTGGAAAAATGAAAGTGTAGAAAAAAATGCAGTTAGTGGATTGTTAGTTTAAAGTGATTTATGACAAAAGAACAATTTGGAATCATACACTTTTATTACTTTATCTAAGGCCCATAACACAGGTTTGTGAACAATTCTAATTGATTATTGATCATTTGATCAAGAAGCACATACAACTATGATCTGTGCCCCGTTGCATAAAGAGTTACAATTGTAGTAACTCTGCCATCAGTGGTAACTTTCATGAAATACAACATTTTGATTGGCTGTTGAGCTATGTTACCATGGTCGTCACGGCAAAGTTGATATTATAGTAACTCTTTGTTTGTGCAATGAGGCCCTTTTCCATTGCCATTTTTGCAATTGATTGTAAATCTTTGTGTCACAGAGCCCCAATGTTTTAATGTTATCCTTGCTTAGCTTGCTCAAAGACGCGATATGAATGCTTCACAAAAAGGCAGTAATCATATCACTTTTGTATATTTTTTGTGTTTGAAATTTGCAGGTCCTGAGACCTTTCCTCCTGCGTAGGTTGAAGAGCCAGGTTGAGAAACAGCTACCTCAGAAGTACGAGCATGTGATTCGTTGCAGGCTGTCAAAGAGACAGAGGTTCCTCTATGATGACTTCATGGGTCAGACAAAGTAAGTTCTACGCTCCTCAAAGAATGTTCACAGGTTCTTGAATTCGCGCTGCATTTTAGTAAGCATGCAATTGAATGCACCCAATGCATGCATAAAAAAAGCATGCTCATATATTCGCGCGTTTTTAAATTCGCTCCTGCCGTTCTTCCGGCGAAATTCGCGAAAATTAATGTACCGCGAATATTTCCACGATTACAGTATGGCAACATCACATTGTTGATACACTGTTAAAAAATGAGGTGATCAGGGGGGCGTTTAATGAAAGGACTTGTCGGACGTTTTATCCGATAAACTGTTATAAGCTACTAAAATACTTGCATCTGATTGGCTGAGAGCAAATTTGTTGGATAAAACGTCTGACAAATCCTTTGATGAAATGCACCCCAGGAAAAAACCAGTTATCTTGTATGAAATAGTTACCGTGTAATATGGAATCTTCTTCTTCTAAAGATTCTCACTGCTTAGGTTTACATAGGACTATTTGAAAATTGGGAAGAGGATAATTAGCCGTGTAATGTTAAACCTTTTGTCCATACTGGTTGTTTGGTTTGATTCAATTATATGATTATCAGTCAAATCGGATATACTTCTCACCATGTAACTTAATAATTAAGCCCACATCTTATAATCGACTCTTTCATGTTCTCACAATAGCAAATTGCCTTGAAATGATGCATCCCCCATTGTTGGCTTCAGTGTGTTTACGACACGTGGAAGGTACCACATTGTATTCGTACTGTCTGATCAAGGCTTCAAGCAAACCCAAACTATAGACCTAGTATAGAAAAGGACCTAGGCAGCACCTTAGACCCCCAGTGGTTATCACCCCTGACACTTCAAAATGTATGATTTTAAAGTTCAATGGAAGAATTGATGTACCGGGTGTAAATGATTAAAACCGAATTCTATCCAGTTGAAATTAATTCCTAGTTGCACTTTGTTATCACAACTGGGGGGTGTAACACAAAGACTTAGGATTGATTAAAAGTTACGATTGATTTTTTCTTGGTAGCCTCATCATTTACAGGATGCTCCAAAGTTGATGATCTTAATCCTAACCCTAGCCCTAACCCTTCTCTTAATCATATCCAAATCCTAATCCATGACTGTACCTGGTTTTCAAATGAGGTTACCAAGAAAAAAAAATTGTAACTTTTAATCAATCATAAGTCTTTGTGTTACACCCCACTGGTTGATTCATATTCATTGTTCTCTCCCTCTCTCTCTCTCTTTAGAACTAAAGAAACTCTAACCACCGGTCACTTCATGAGTGTGATCAACGTTCTGATGCAGCTGCGTAAAGTCTGCAACCATCCAGATCTGTTTGAGGAGAGGCAGATCGTATCGCCTTTCATCATGGTCGGTCTGCTCTACTACACAGCTTCTCTTGTTCACAGGGTCATGGAATACAACCCTCTCAAGGTAAGGTTCTCTCACTCAAACTTTTTATAACCTACACGGGTGTGAGAGTTCACCTTTTTTGGGGTTTTGATTTTCAAATTTTTAGCTTATTTAGCTATTCTCTGTACAAAAGTATGGGAGCTCTTTCAGTTTTTTTCAGCTCTTTTTATTTGTGGTCACTCACACCCCTGAACCTACAAAAAAAATGCGAAACAGTTCCTGTAACCTTACCGAATCCTACATGTGGGAAGTTTATGATACCTTGATGTTAATTTGGGGCACCAAAGTGGGAGACTGCCAGCTTGTGATACTGTAAACATGAAACTAGCCAACTCTGTGGACAGTAGGTATCAATATGGTTCTTTTTTTTCTTTTTTTTACTGCTCTGTATGAAGACAATCACACTTCAAAAGAAAATGAGTCATTGAAAGCTACGGAAACATGAGTAGGCTAAAATTTACATGGCACTGTGCCCCATCATAACGTTTGCGGACATTTGCCTCTGGGTGAGATACCTCCTTTATCAATCAATAGGCCAATGTTACCCTAACTTGAAGTGTATGTTTGAGGTATAGCGCATCCACTAATCTGCCCATGATTTGCTGGGTGCTATCCTACCTCATAGAATAAGAGATCTGTTTCCAATACCCTGGGACTGTGTGTTAATCAGACCCATGGGGAAGTTAATTCAGATACAGGCCTTGTCCTACTGTGACATTTATATTGATGAGCAAAATATTGTTCACTCTGTTTTCACTTTTATTCACCTATCACTTCTTCATATTCTTCATCTTTTTGTTTACTATTTGGTAGTAAATAAAGTGCATACATTGATTATGACAACTGTTAACCCTATTCAGACTGGGGGGGGGGTCAATTTGACCCCCCCCCCCCTGTACGAAATCCACAACTGCCGCGCAACCGCTGCGAATCGCAACCTGGCGCTTTATGACTTTTTTCTTTCAAGTGTCAAGCAAATTTTGACACCAAGTTCGAAAAAATCGGATACTCCGTTGTCGCGTTACGCAACATTATGTAATCGCATGTCAGGCCTAAATTGAACGAAAATCGTCATTTTGCATGTGTTTGTGTACAAAATACTGCTTTTTTTCTAAATTTCTTTATAACACGGATAATTGTGCCTTCTGAGCCTTTTGATTGATTAAATCTGTCATTATATCGATCAAAATACATTTCTCAAGCATAAAAAATTACAAAAACAAAGAAATACATAAGAAATAAAAACAATACAATACATAAGAAATTCACGAAACAATAGAATGCAAAAGAATTAATTTGAAATTTCTGAATTTGTCAATTCAATACTGTTGTCTTTGCTACTCAGCAACTTTTAAAAAAAATTTGGGCTTCATAACTATATTTATTAATGAAATATTAACGATTTCCATAAAAAAGCATCTAATTTGCATACATGAGTATGCATAAATTAGCATAAATTAAATACGTGAAATTTTTTTTCAAAAAAAAACATACCAGCGACACCCTTTACATGTGCAGCGACGTTCGCGCAAAATTTCGCCGCAAGCGGACCATCCGCGGCCGAGATCTCGGGGGGGGGGGGGGGGGGGGGGGGTCAAATTGACCCCCCCCCCCAGTCAAAATCTCCTCTTGAAAAGCCCAGTCTGAATAGGGTTAAGTGTTCCTGATGTTTTATGATGCTTTTGATGTTTTTGATTGTGAAAATGATTGGTTTCTGGTTTTAAATCAATAAATGACTTTTAGAATAACATTATTCGTCTGAATCTAAGATGTAATTATCCATGAAATCAAATGTGAAGGAAGAGGTGGTGGGTACCCCACAATTTTGAACTTAACATCAGAATGAACAGAAATACGAAACAGAACATTAAAAATGACTATTTTAAACAATGCACAACTTTGGTTGTATTTCTGTTTGTTCTTGTGCTTGCTCTGATAATTACAATTCCAAAAAGCTTTAAACATGTCTTTATTCTGTGTGAAATTTCACGAAATATTCTGTTCTTATACTCCAATGCTATACAGGAGGTGAGCTTCCGAGCGTTGAACCTGTGCATAGCAGACCTTGAGATCTCACTCCCAGCCTATGCAGCTCATAGGACATGTCAGCTACAGACACCCAGGAAGCTGATTGAAGAGATAGACAGTTCACCTGACCCACCACCTAGACCACCAAGGGTCAAGGTCAAGCCAGGAAAGCTCTACCCATCACCCATGGCTCTTCAAGCTCAGAAAGAAGGTGAACACTGGTTTGTGTAAATTATTCATATATCATCACAAAAAAGGGCAGCACATTATAAATCAACAGAAGTTGGAATAGAAAGCCTTATCACAAATTTCTGAACAAGACAAGGTGCTTACAAAGAAGAGAAATCTAATTTGAGATATATTGTAGTTAAATGCATGGCGCATCCCCATATATGGGATTTAGAAATAAAAATCTTGAAAAATATTTTCTTTTATACAGTCCACGAAAGGCATCTGCACCTAGAACGTAATCTGCCTTGAGAGTCAGAAATTTCACTGCACATGTTGACTGCATACCTATTGTCGTTGAGTACTGGCAGTTCATGTGTCAAAATATACAAGATATTTTATTAGGTCTTTGTAAACATAGTTCCATAGAAATTCAGATTCCACTGGTATTTCATCAAAAATAAGAAAATACAAGAGAGTAGGAAGAAAGGAAAACAATGACAGATTTAACCTGCGCATTTATGACTTTATACTGTAACATCTTACGCAACTTTTAAAACTATTTTGAACAAAATTGAGCGTACGGTTCGGAAATTGTGCAACATTATGTAATGCAGCGCCGGCTCAAAAACCAGACATTTTCTGTATTTGTGTACAAAACATGAGAAATGGCTTATCTGACCCCCCCCCCCCCCCCCCTCCCAACACCACTTAGCATGTTAATTATCTGGATGTGTTACATATTCCAATAATATATCCTACCTATGTCTTCACTTACAGCGAGAGCTAGTCCGTCCTTAGTGAACCGACCTAGTGACCGTGCCTCTCCGTCTTCACTCCATATACATGGGCGTGGGTCCCCGTCCATAGTGAGGGTAGGATCTCCAAACAGCAAGGCCACGTCAGGGCCCCCTGGACTGACCCAGGTCCTCGTCAGGTCTAATTCAGGAGTTCTACAAACCAGAGCACCTACACCTCCACAAGGTAAAATTGTATTTCAATGCAAATTGTACATGTAGAAGAAAAATAGGCTTCAGCTGATTTCTTTTTGTGTTGTTTTTGCATTTATTAATAGATGAGGTGAGATATAACACAACTTGCAACATTTAATTTGTCTACATTGGAACGAAAATTAAATTCTAAAATATTTTGTCCTCAATTTGTTGCATTCGTGCTGATATAGGATACAGTAAAAAGGAAAAAAAAAAAAAGACAAAATTGTGTTCGAATGTTTTTGTCATTTTGTATTATGTATGGAAATAAGTGTGAGTATAATTTCCCAATTCTTAAGTTTTCATTAGATGAAATAGCTTTATATCTATGTGGATATTTTTTCTCGCTAGAACCAACTTGAGAAAATTCCAAAAATAACCACCTATGCAATATGGTAGAGGTATCTTCTTGATACGACATTAAAAACTTTCACCACTGTCATTGTGTTAATGTCGCAGGTTCAGCTGGAGGCACCTCTCAGATCCTCCAGGCCCACAGCCGTCCAGGTACCCCTCCTGTCACACTGACAGCAATCAGCAACCCTAGATCCCCGGGTACCCTTACCTTAGTTTCTCAGAACCCTCAACCTGTTCCCAGTGGTACCCCCCTTCAGCAGCTACCTGGTTACACCGGGACTACCGTCGCCTCTCAGCTCGGCCAACGCAGGGTGTTACTCCAACAGCAACAGGTACTTGAAAATACTTGACAGATGTTTGCCTTTGTGATATTTATCCGAAGGACATTCAGGTTTTCTCCTGAAAAAGATGAACTTTGCTGCAGAACCCCAAAAAAATTAAATACATACATGAGAGATAAAAGAAAATATTAACCATTGCGAAAAAATTGATGCAGGGAGTGGTATTATTTTGGTGTTGTATATGGTGAGTTGCTTTTTATTGAAACTTGTATATCAATCAGTATGCCAAGGAATGGCTAAGGGGAAATCACTGCACATGTCCTTTTTTAGATGTTGTGGTATTTTAATCTATACTATGGTATTTATATAAAAGAGAAGATGGCATTCGAATTTGATTATAATTGGAATATCTGGACAAACATAAATTCAGAATTTCTGAATTTCATTTTTACACAGGTGAGCGGAGTAGGAACAAATGGACGAGCACAGCTCATAACCACCCAACCCATCACGGTACAGCTGCAATCAGGGTCATCCAGTACAACACAGCAATCAAATCAAAGGTTATTAGCAGGTCAGATACGTCAACTTCCACAAGGTAATTTCATCTTTTATAACAACTTGTTTGTCTCATTAAAAAATAAAATCTTTTGAGGACAAATGCCAAAGGGTTCCATTCGCGATTCTGATCATATTTGATCGTTTTTTGGCAGGACTGTATGGGTTTATTGAAAGGAGGCATGAAAAACAATGTATTCTATGCCCTGTAACATAGAGAGTAACAATAAATTTGAATCAACCACTCTGATTGGTTCAAAGTGAGGCTCATATGGAAGAAGTTTAGGTGTACAATGAATCCTGATTGGTTATTATCTATCTATAAGTTATCATAACTCTTTGTGTTACAGGGCACTGTTGATTTATGTGTTTCAAAATACCTTTTTGTCTAATGATGAGTAAATATGAATGTTTCTTTATTTATTCATTGACCAGGTGGTATCGTACAGATCATTCAAACATCTGGAGGACAACAGATTATTCGTCCTGCCGTCCAGCTAACCTCCCAGGCCAACGTCGTGAATGCCCAGCGTACGGTCAACTCTCAAAGCCAGGTCGTCCAGAGGCCTGGCACCCCACAGATGGTTCTCTCCCATACTGCGGCCCAGTTGCAAGCTGCTCAGCAACTGCACCAATCCATACAAAGACAGTTAACAGCACAGGGCGTAAGCCCAAGTCAGGCTCAAGCCGTTGCCTCCCAGCTCTCAAAGGTCACTGCGGCTCAATCGCCTCTTCAACTACAACAGAGACAAATAATCCTGCAACAGCAGCAACAGCCGCAGCAAGTTGTGATTAATGCCAAAGGAGCAACCGTGCATACAACACCTGCCACACAAACTGTAACGTGTGCAAGCTCCACGTCCAGACCGAGCAGTCCATCTGTGACTATTGTTCAAGCGGCGAGGAGTGTCAATGCCTCCAGCCCTACTTTAGGAACAGCCAGAGTGTCAAGTCCATCGTCAAAGACAGTTGTAGCGGTTTCATCAGCCTCCGCTGACAGGACCACCAATTCTGCGAGTCCTACCCCGAAAGTGGTTAGGGCTTCTAGTCCATCAGTGAAAACAACTAGTGCTAGTGTGTCCCCAAAAGGTGAGTTATTGAAAATTCTCATATCATTATCATGTTTATAGCAAATCTTCGCATACATGTAGCATATGTCTTGTAATTTTGAGTAATTTTTTTGTGTGCAGAACGTTTCCACTTAGAACTGTGTTTTGAAAATATGCTATGTTCTTTATTTTCAACTTCCTGTTCTTTCTGAATGGTTCTAAATACTGTTCTGCATGATCTGCTCGATATGTGGCATTTTTGTTCACCACTTTATGAAAAAATGTCTGTAAATAATTTGAAATAGAATTGCTTGTAATTTGTGGCAATCTTGCTTCTGCTTTGTTGACATAGTAACAAGTCTGCTGTTCTTGCTTTTGGATCCACTATCATGTTGAGTCACCAAGCATCTCTGTTTCTTGTTTATCCCCTTCACTATCCTCTACGTCTCTCTATCAGATTCTGCTCCAATTCCCCCTCTTACTCCTCTAAAGATGCCTGTTATCAGGCTCAAACCTGTCCAGTTACTACCGTCTAAAGGTATAAATCATCCAGGCTTCCAACTTTATATTAACATCCTTCAAATTAACCACTTGGCTGCGGACCACTTAATATTACGTGCTTGGCATTTATACATTGTGCACGGACCACGTAATATTGCGTGCTCATGTTATTGTCTGAGCTTTGTCTGTTTTGACACACCAGCACCATGCTGATCATACCCGTACTGTGCAATTAGCTCCATGCAGCAGTCAAGTGATTAATATGCGTATGCTGGTTTGCCCTGAAAGATTAACACCTATCTCCATAACAAATTGAATTGATTGAATACTAGTGCATGTGATATTGAAGAAAGGTGGTAGAGTAGGAGTCTGTACATGCAGCATGTTCATCTTTTTATGAGATTTTAAACTTGCAAGAATGATCGGGAGATAATGATAGAATTTGTTCTACAATTGACCCTTTTGTGCTTATTCAGAGCCACATCTTGAGATTGTAAGGAATCCTGAACGATGGGAATATGTGTGTTATGATTATGCTACATCTACCAAATTCATGAGCATCCTAGCTTATTTGCTAAATGTTTTTCTACTAACTGCAGCTTTGCTACAGAACTTAATTTGCATGTGTTTTTCTTTGCACACTTTCTTCCTATCCACCTTTATCTTTCAGGCATGTCATTCTTATACATTCCTCACCCATAATGTTCATGTTATTCAGTACTAAAAAAAATATATAAGACCATGTTGAAATAGTGATTACTGAAATAAGTTCATGAAGTAAGTCATCAAATGTTTTTATTTTCATTTGTTTCTTTCACTACTACTGCTCAATATTTTAGAACCCAATTTCTCATCATGCACCATATAGCACTTTAGCACTTGGTTTTTTGAAACACTATCACCTAATCATCCAAACGGAGCAATGTGACAATACCTGATTATGAGGATAATTGTTTTCCTTGGTATGTAGGCAATAATATTTCTTTTGTTTTATATCTCAACAGTGAAGGAGGAGTCCAAGGAAGCGAAAGAAGCAGCAGAGAAGCTCAGGAAAGCAGAAAGGAAAAGAAAATCATCACCACTTTATCTGGTAAATTGCATTTCTGACCCAAATGCATGCTAAACACATGTGTTATGCATGTAAAAGAACCCAAAACTTTTTGATATTGCTATAGAAGCACTTGACTAAATTGATTTGTATTCCCTTTTTAACAAACATATAGTTTGTTTGCTAAAGTGTATGTACATTAGTCAATACCAAATATAATTGCATTTGTGGTTTTACAGATGACTAGCTTTATATCTAGAACAAAGAATTATCGTCATATTGCACCGATATGTTCAGAACCCAGGCCAGGTGATGTTTGGGTCAGTTCAACCCTGTACTGAAAACCGAATAAAAATGGCCAAGATAAACCTCCTCTCACACGAACCACTGGAACTTTGTTACGTGTTCCACGTGGTCCTCGAGCTCGGAAACAAAGTCTGTTGCAAGAACAGTCTAAATTATAGCCAGTTTGGATTACTTGCAGCAAGGCATTTTCAGAGAAATGGCATTGGTTAGGTTAACATGTCATCAGAGTAAGTTTGTAATATTATGAAAACTAGCGGACAACCACATAAAGTGCTGAAAATTGCCGGCCCTTGTAGTCAAGAGGAAGCTTATCTTTCTTCCAAATTCATCACTAAGACACATAATATTACCAAACATATATACATTTTTTTTTTTATTGTCAGTACTAGTAGAGAAAGCAGGGGATCTAAACCTTACCAGAACTCCTAATTGTCTGTAATGGAATTTGTTACTTCACAAACAACAAAATGACACATGCAAATCACAAACCCCTTCACCTTTCCTAACTCCATACAGGAATCCCTAGATAAAACGATTGCCGACGAGCGCAAGGCAAGTCACTCCCACATCATTACCTTCAACGAACAGTTACTTCTGAATCATTGGCACATATTACAATACACATCCAAACAAATGGGCAGTAGATGTTCTCTGCAATAGAATTTATTTCTTACACCACCTTCCTCTGTACAGGAATCCCTGGATAAGGCGATTGCCGACGAGCGCAAGTCAAGTCTCTCCCGCATCGCCACCTTCAACCAGCAGCGCTGCAGTGCCAAACCAGTTTACGGTCAGGACCTGTTTACAGCGGTCTCCCTCTACCACACCTCCAGGCCTGCCGGTAAGAGGAGACCCTTCAGCAATGGGGTAGGCAACATCCACTGCTACCACTCCCTGGTAGGAGACGCCCTGAGGAGGGTGGAGGTGGGGTATAAGAAGACGAGAAACCTCAGGAATGTCTTACATACCCCACAGGATTACCTGGACCAGCTGCAGCGGGTCATTGAGAAGTATGTCGCATCATTTTTTAAATTTTTTTTGAAGAAATTTGAATATTATGGAGGTTCCTCATTAACCTTTTTTTTTCATGCCATACTCCACATCATACTTTGAAAGTTTTGAGTGCATAGGGCCCTTGTTTGATTTTTGAATTTTTTATTTATTTTTATTTTTTTTTTGGGGGGGGGGGGGGGCTGACAGTTCAATTTTGATAACTCCATATGACCGGTGGAACCATCCCCCCACCCCCCCCCCCCACACTCAACAATGTTATTGTCACTCTTTAATATTTTTACTTCATCAAAATGGAATTGCAGATTTAGTACTTATGGGGAGGACATTTCTTTTTCTCTTGATACTTTTCTTTCAAATCGGACTTTCTGTACGATAATGCTTTGAGATATTATATTTCAATGCTTATAAGATACCCAGTATGTAAAATTACATCATCTTTTCGGTGATCTGTCATTTTCATTGAATTAATGAGCTCAAATGGCCAAAATACCAATGCCAACATGACTCCACGCTGTGAATGTTAGCTGTGGCACTGGCCGTAAAGTAAAATAACCAGAGAGCTAGATGAAATAAAGCTCGTATGCTTTATGAACTCAATGGGCTTTCTGGTTAGACAAACAACATTATATTCGGGCAAGTCCAAGCTATTTTGCACTAGTAACGCGTGGGACATCACAAGTATATTTAGCCCTATATCTTATATTTAGTAATCAAAGCTCATTTCTTGGGTAGTTTCTGGTAGATAGTAGGTATCTTCATACAAAACAACAAAAATAATCAGAGTTACTCGTTACGTAATTAATTTATGCTAATTAATTCGCCAGTAACGCGTGGGACCACAAAAATCATATTTTTTTCTTGTTTTACTTTGTTTCTGAAATATTGTGAATTACTTGTCACCCTGGAAAATCATTGCACACAACTTGTTATACATGTATTACTGAAGATTAATCAAAAGTTTCATGAACATTCATCCATTAGTTTTTTCTCAAGGTCAATTTTAAAAATATAGGTATAGTAACGCGTGGGACAAGTAACGCGTGGGACACTTTTGTCAATATGCATAATATACTGTAAATGACACTTTTACTTGAGAAAAAGTTGAGTTTGGTATTTATTTAAGCAAATAAGACAGATGCAGAATGTTTGAATTCATTTCCTGGAGGAAATGTTTTATTTATCACTAAAAATCAATTAATTAATTATTATATAAAATGTACTTTAAGATATAATCTTTGTGAAGATTATGAAAATTGTCTGATGAAAATGGTTGAAAGTGATTCTACAGATTACATTTATTGGTATCAGGACAACTACCCCTGGACAATTAACCCCAGGACAACTACCCCCAGAAATAGGGTATGGTAGTTGTCTCAGGGAAACTATCTAGGGGTAGTTGTTCTAGAACCATAGATTACATGTAGGCCTATAGTAACAATGCCCATCATAATCAATGCAAAGCTCTTTAAGTCATTGTTACTATGAAAGTCAATTGGGTATCATACCTGTGCATATCATAGTCACATGATAATGTTATAATTTCAAACAAAAACCTTGAATTTGGACAATAAATACTGAGTAATTGTATGTTTACACACATCAAATATACTTACATCATTCTGTTTTGTGACTACATGACCAAAAAAAAGAAGGGATATGTATAGGCCTAGTACCTTGTGAACAAAACTTGGTAAAAAAAAACAGAAAGATATATGTATGTGATCATATAAAATGAAACTTAAACTCATGTGTAGCACATTGTCTCTGAATGACAAACTTTGAAAATGAATGAACAATAGAAGTTATATATTAAACTCAAATGTATAAAGCTTCAGTCTAAAACTAAATACTATTTCATTAGAGACTATATAATAGGACCAAGGGCTACCTGTACATAGCATGCAACATTAACGTATGCCTTTACGGCAACCTATGACAAAAAGTTGCTTGTGAGATCTTACATTGTACATGTAAATAACCCTTTTAAAAACATTTTATTTTCTTCATTGCTACATGAAGGAAATTATATTGTGCAGCCTTCTATGCCAAGAAAAACATTATTGTTTGATAGATATGAGGAATTAAAAAAAAAAAAAAATAATAATAATTTGTGCACATTTTTCATCACATGCGAAAATCCCGAATTGAGCATTGTTTTTCTTTGGGGAGAATTTTTTTTTTCATTAATTTTAGTACTAAAGGTCTTGGTGATGGCAAATGGATGCACTGATCATGTTAACTGATTTTCAATGTTCAAACAGGTTATAGGTAATTTCCATTTCCATTTGGCAAAACTTAATGTACTTCCATACGTTTTACACACGTTGTCCCACGCGTTACTGAAATGTCCCACGCGTTACCAAATCTAATTAAAGATTGTGTTAATTAGATGAATCAGACTAAACTTTTTTCTTCTCATTATGATAAAGTCTATTGTAAATTTGGTCTTTTGAAAGTCTCATGAAAATTCAATAATTTTTTTTTCTGCTAATGAGAAATAATGACCTAAAAAAGTAACGCGTGGGACATGCCTATTTTGTACCATCCCTCATTTGCATATTTAATTAGTTGAGAAACTGGAAATCATAGTCATGATAACTTGTCATTCAGACTTTAGGGTCCCACTAATATTGGGATACAAATGTGTAAAACTTTAAAGATATCTTTTATAAAAGCCAAAAATTTAATGTCCCACGCGTTACTCAAAATTTTAATTTATGCAAATGTATTCATTTATTATTGGTCATTCATGAGCATTTTTTTTTTTCTCGTTATAAAATTCATGTACTTTAACATCTTGGCTTTCATATAACACCAAGTTTGTCTTTTTTTAACCATTTTGAAATTTCACTCATGAGTGATCAAATAGCTTGGACTTGCTCATTCTTATCATTGTATGGCCATTCTTCTTTCATATCTTTGTCAAACAACATGCATGTTTGATTGACCTTTCTTTGTTATAATAATCCTTGATTATTGAGCCCTCCTGACTTGTCATTAAAACTAGATAACATCTTCTTGTAAGTCATCGAGAAGCTTTTGGAAAATATCAAAAATAATTATGAAAATCATCTTGTTTGGATTGTTTTGTACGCATTATTTCCTTAAAATATGTACTCACTTTTGTTTTTCAACCAGGTACGCCTTTGTGGTTCCGGCCGTGACAGCACCCCTCATTACTATGCATACATCCCACACACCGCCTTCTGTGATGAACAGAGAGAGGATGTTGGTAGATACACTGTCCACTCAACTCAAGCCTAAGGCAAGGTGCCTGCATCCCATAGAGAATCGTATGAGAATGGACATGCCTGAACTAAGACTCATCCAATATGACTGTGGTAAGTTAGTAACTGACTGCTAGACGAACCCATGCTTTTGTAAGCTGAGATTGAAGAAACTTTGTTTATGGCAAGGTGGTTATGATGATAGCATAACGCAACAGACTAGAGTCTCTGATAGCCTTGATGAGAAACCGTTTTTATGTATCCGAACCACCTACTAGATTGAATATATTATTCAAGAAAGTTGAGACACAGAGCTGAAAACCATATTAGGAAAGCTTCCTCAGGGACAAGTCCCCCCTGCAAGTCCCCCCTGACAAGCCTCTTGGAGGATAGTTCCTCTGGAAGATAAGTCCCCCAGAGGGCTGTTCCGCCAAAGGCCAGCTTCCTCACTATTGTGGGTTTTGTTAGGAGGGAGTTGTCCCATAGGAGTTGATCTTTAGGGAAGCTGTCATAGAACTGTTAAAAACACCTTGTTAAAACACCTGACACATTATATGACATACTTTGTTACACCTCCATTTCCCTCAGGATTGCAGATATAGATAAATAAAAATACAAATTGTGATGTTGATGATGATTTATTACTTATGAATAATACAGGTAAGCTACAGACCATGGATATCTTACTGAGGAAGCTGAAAGCTGAAGGATCTAGGGTTCTAATCTTAACACAGATGACCGAGATGCTGGATATCTTAGAGAGGTTTTTCAACTATCACAGTCACATCTCACTATTTATTATAAATGCTTTCATTGTTTCTACAGGTAAGCTGCAGACCATGGATATCTTACTGAGGAAGCTGAAAGCTGAAGGATCTAGGGTTCTTATCTTCACACAGATGACCAAGATGCCTGGATATCTTATGTAGAGAGGTTTTTCAACTATCATGGTCAAAATCTCACTATTAATATAATGCTTTCATTGTTATCGTTTCTACAGGTAAGCTGCAGACCATGGATATCTTACTGAGGAAGCTGAAAGCTGAAGGATCTAGGGTTCTTATCTTCACGCAGATGACCAAGATGCTGGATATCTTAGAGAGTTTTTCAACTATCATGGTCACATCTCACTATTAATATAAATGCTTTCATTGTTATCGTTTCTAAAGGTAAGCTGCAGACCATGGATATCTTACTGAGGAAGCTGAAAGCTGAAGGATCTAGGTTCTTATCTTCACACAGAATGACCAAGATGCTGGATATCTTAGAGAGGTTTTTCAACTATCATGGTCACATCTCACTATTAATATAAATGCTTTCATTGTTATCGTTTCTAAAGGTAAGCTGCAGACCATGGATATCTTACTGAGGAAGCTGAAAGCTGAAGGATCTAGGGTTCTTATCTTCACACAGATGACCAAGATGCTGGATATCTTAGAGAGGTTCCTCAACTACCATGGTCACATCTACCTCAGACTCGATGGAACAACCAAAGTAGAACAGAGACAGGTCAGGGAAAATGATAAATTGACATGAAAATCACCCTCAATTACACATATCCTCTCTTGAGGCATTCATGGCCTCACTGAGAGTGGGGCGTTAGTATTACTAGAAGAGACATTGTTTTTACTTGCACAATGTAGATGCACAAAAGCAAGATGTTGACATGAAGTTTCACTATACTGAAAGGAAAAAAAATTGGAAAAAAAAGGTCCAGACAGTTCTGAACATATTAATTTTGGAAATTGGTACACACTAGCGACAGAATGTTGGAACGAAGAATTCTCTTTATACTTCTATTTATTATTCAGGACAATTTGCAATCCAAACTCAACGAAGTGATTTTAGAAAGGACGAGTATAAGAAAGGAGCATCTTCATTCGCAAAATGGCAGTGGCCAATCAAAATCATTGTTTGATGTGTTTTGTTTGTTTTTTTTCTTCAGAAGATTGACTAGTAAGATAAGGAATCCTTATCACTATGACCCTCACTATATTTGAAAGATTAGTTTGCTTCACAAACATTAATTCTTTGTGACTTATAAACTAAGGTATTCTTACATTTTATGCCACTTCAGATAATGATGGAGAGATTCAACAAGGACCCTCGTATCTTCTGCTTCATCCTGTCGACCCGTAGCGGTGGCATGGGGGTGAACCTGACCGGTGCCAATGCTGTGATCTTCTACGACAGTGATTGGAATCCCACCATGGACGCACAGGCCCAGGACAGGTGCCATCGCATCGGTCAGACCAGAGATGTCCATATATACAGGTCAGTGTTACCACCCAGCAGGGTGATATCTTAGTTACACTGATAAACAAACTTTAGGGCTTGTAAGATGAAGGCTTGCAATCAATCGCTAAAGGGGACTGTCTAATCAAGATTATTGTTGCATACGCTTTATGTTCAAAAGACGAGGGTCCTTGTTCAAAAAGTAACCAATTAGAATCATGGTTCTTTCAAATTTGCTATTGCTCGCAAATCCATTGTGTTATGGGGCACAGGAGAGCAAATGACACCAACATGCCTTTCATGATAATGTGCGTTGGGTCTGTGCCCTGAAACAAACAGAGTTTTGGTCAATTGGATCCCAGTAGTCTAATTAGAAGTACATGTACAGTCATTGACAGGGTGCTCAAAAGTTGAAGACCATTAATCATAAAGCTAATCCCAAACCATGACTAGCTGTGCTCTAAATTAGGCTAGTGACATAATAAATCAAGTCTTGTTATATACCTGGTTGTAGGTTTTGAGTTGGTCCCGCAGGTGTGACTGAAGTAGAGTACCAGAGAGGCATTATGGTCATGATGATAGCACAACGCAACAGACTAGAGTCTCTGATAAACCTTGATGAGAAACCGTTTATCTGATTCTGAACCATGCCTTTGTAGTAGTGAACATAATGAACATAATTATTTAATTGTACCACACTTGGCTCAAGAATAAATAAGCGTGCTTATTTTATAGCTCATTGTAATAGTAATATGCTCTTTGGATTAAATATTTAATTCATTTCTGCATGTAGGTTGATTAGTGAGATGTCGATTGAAGAGAACATCCTGAAGAAATCCAACCAGAAGAGACTGCTCATTGATGTCTCCATAGAAGGAGGAAACTTCACTACTGCTTTCTTCAAGAAGGTATATTTAGGAATACTAATAAAATGCTTTAAAAAAATAAAAAAAAATTTTAAAGTGTAGATATTGCAATTGGAATGCAGCACAATGACCTTGCTAATCATCCAATGTAAAGCAATTCTCAACAATCATTGAAGCGGAAGAGTACTTTTATCATTTTCTTGTTCTTGGAAAAGTGCTGTAGCAAAAGCCTACCACCATTATTTTTACCAAGCAGAGTTGTATATTTCTTTGACAGTCATGACATTTCTTCTAGCCAATAGTTCTATTTAGCATCTCAGGACTTTCCTTGTAAAATTGTTGCATAAGATTGTATGTTGTTAAATAAGGCACTTAAAATGCTTTTCAATGACTAAAGCATCATACAAATTTATTGAAAGGTGAACAATTTGACCGTATGATAACCAAGGGAACTTTTATTATTCTTTTCCAGCATACGATCCGAGATATATTTGATGTGTCTAAGGATACAGGAACCTTACAGGACCTTGTGCAAGTAGAGAAGGCACCCGCAGAGGAACCCAAGGAATCACCACCGACCGAACAGGAGGCCAAGGTAGCACCTAAACCTCTCTCACAGATAGAGCTGGAAAAGGTAATAACGGACATTTTTAAGTTTTCTCTGGTTGAATTTGGGTTTTACATATATATCAGTCTACCAACTATGGTTATGAACTAGAGGGAATGTACCTTGAGCATCGCCGACTGAAGGGTGCGTCATGATTTCTAACCATTGTCCAATGTTGATTGTTAGAGACACCAAGGTAGGCTTGACAGGTTCGCATCTCATTTGATGTGTGCCTATATAGAAGTGGTTATGATGATAGCACAACGCAACAGACTAGAGTCTCTGATAGCATTGATGAGAAACCGTTTTTATGTATCTGAACCATATACTAGATTTAAATTGGAATATTCAATAAGATTTTCATAGTTCATCAGATCAACTTTCTTACATAATTCAGCTTACATACATAACAGTTCTTTTTGTAAAGGCACCCGCTGAATATTTTTCATATGGGGCCTGTAATGGGAAGTTATGAGTTATTACCTTTTGGGGGTGGGTCTGTACTTCTATGCCCCTGTGCTACCCTACTCGGTGAAAAGGAGGCAAGTTGGAGAAATGCATTAACCTGTTACAGAGAAAAATGTGATTGTAAAATTTGACACTCTTGTCAATGCATGATGATAATGCCTTCCCCTTACAAGACATAGCTCTTCTAAGGATGAGTGTAAATGTATGAAGTTTGATTTGGAAGGGGCACTCTAGCATAATATGGAAATTAAGTTGGTACATCTTCTGCTTTCTTTTTTGAAAGTAGGTCAGTGTTTGTATCGTGCCCTGCTGTAGTGCTGACCATCCCGCTTTGTAAAACACCCTCTTTCAAACATTACTATGTGCCATTTCTCTTTCAGGCGTTGGCTCGTGCCGAGGACGATACCGATGTGAAAGCAGCATCCAGGGCGCATGCAGAGCAGGACGCAGAGCTGGCCGAGTTTGATGAGAGTATTCCTTATGAAGGAGAGGAAGGCAAAGGCAAGGAGGAGACGTCTAAGCTGGAGATAGAACTAGCGCAGCTCAATGATCAGGTATGCCAAGTCAAGATGATAATGATTTTTCATAGTACAGTCCTGTCGCCTGTCCCTGGGGTTGTTGTGGTTGTCATAGAGGCAAAGACAACATTTTTCAACAACCGTTTCATCTACTGCTCTTTAGCACTCTGTCAGTTTCATTCCCATCCATTCTAGGAAATTCTCTTCCCACCTGTGCGTAACGTATGATAGCTGTCGTAGGGTCACAAGCACGAGCTGCTGTTGACCTGACCAATGACCTTATTTTATTGAACTTGTAAATTTGATTGTACAGGAACATTATTGGTGGTTATGATGATAGCACAACGCAACAGACTAGAGTCTCTGATAAACCTTGATGTGAAACCGTTTTTATTTATCTGAACCACCTAAGTAGAAATAAAAACCATAAATGATTAAAAAGTTCCTATTCTTATAACTTCAACAACAAAAACAACACATTTCATCTAGGATACATAAATTGCCAAAATAAACATGTAAAATTGAAACGTGAATTATTTTATGTACAAGTAATAACTGCTTACTCGAATGCATTCAACCTGAGGAAAAATAGTTGATTTCACTATATTGCACATTTCCTATAAACTCCATCCCGAGTATACTGGGGACTTGTCTTCAACATGTTATTCTGTCAATTTCTGTACATGCTGATCCCTATATCACATGTTGCATCCCACTATACAGCTGACTCCTATTGAACGGTATGCTGTTGTCTACTTGGAGGACACCCTTGAACCAATCACAGCAGAACAACTCAAGGAAGCAGAGGTAAGACCATCTTTCCAAGCAATATATCTGTGCCCTGTAACATATAATTCATTGCAAACTTGAAACAACCTTTCTGATTGGTTCAGGGTGAGACTTTGATGGAAAAGGTTCGTGCTACACAGATCCTGATTGGTCACTATCAATTTGCAATTTAAAATACACTTTAATGTTCAGTATCCAGGGCTCTGTAACACAAAGGTTTGTAATCAATTATAAATTTGGAAGAATAATTCTAATTGGTAACTGGTCAGTCTTATGCACAAAAAGGTCATTTTGATTGGCCATTGCCATATTTTGATTGATTGCAAACCTTTGTGTTGTGGAGCCCTGGTTTAAAAAAAAAAAAAAAGATGCAAAATGTGAGAAAAATCCAAGACGGATGGCTTCATATGAACTAAAGTGAGCTAGTTTATGTCTACCATTTACCATGAATTTTTGTATGTCATTTATGATAAATATTCTCAACTCAAACCTTATCTACTACGAGATATATATTGAATGAACTATATGATATATACAGCTTAGTTTTCATCTTGATAATTTTAGAAAAGATATCAAGGCAGGCTGGTTATGATGATAGCACAACGCAACAGACTAGAGTCTCTGATAACATTGATGAGAAACCGTTTCTTTGCATCTGAACCACACTGTCATTTCTTCCTCAATACGGGATCGAAAAGAAAAGTAACCAACAGGTTATTTTATGTACATTGTGAAATCGACAAATTACTTATCTAGCTAATTTCAATTTATTTCCATACACTTGGAAATAAACGATTTATCAGAAGTTGAACAACCTCACCTGTATATCTTCTTAATACATCCGTTCTCTATCATTTGCTGTTACAGGAGCAAGTAGAAGCTGCCAAGAGGGAGTGGGAACTCGGTAGACTCCAAGCCTTGAAAGAACAGGAGGAACGAGAGACAGAGCTGGAAGAGGATGAAGTCCTGTACACCTACTCCAGGGAGGACTCTGAAAATCAGGTGCATAAGAGTTCCAAGAATGGAAAGCGTAAAGAAAAGTCCAAGGGTACTGGTGAGAAGAGTGCCCGGGACATCAGGCAAAGTCGTAGGGATAGTAGAGAGAAGGGTCGTAGGATCAGTGGGGGTAGGGAGGGAAGTAGGACTAGTGGAAGTAGAACCAGTAGTAGAGCTGGGTCACCTCCAGCCGTTGAAAGACAGACTAGGAAGGTACGAAGCAGGGCTAGTAGTGGGGCGTCGGGTACAGAAGGGGACTTGTCAAGGAGGACGACAAGGAGTAGAACTAGTAGCGGAAGTGGATCCGATAGGTTGCCTTCCCCGAGGGGTGGGGAGAGGGCAAATCGTATGGCTGAACGGGAGAAGAGGAGGGACACTCCTCATAGAGACACTTCTCAACCAGACACTCCTCGTCCGGTTGGTCGACCAAGGACAAAAACTCCTCAGAGAGACACTCTTCAATCAGACACTCCTCGTCCTCGTCCTGTTGGTCGGCCTAGGATCAAGAGTGCAGATAGTGCGAAGAGTCCTGAAAGGATCCTACCTAAAAGGAAAAGTAGGGGTTCCGATTCAGGGGGTGTAGAAAGCAGAAGTGTGGCTCTACGAAGATCGCGCAGCCCTGACGCAGGTTCTGTGTTTAGTAATGGGGACCAGCTTACGACCAGGTCAGGGAGGAGCCTTAGGAGAAGTGCTTCTGTTTCACAGGGAAGTAAGGTCAGTGGAAACTTAGAGCCTGTGGTTGAAACTGTAAAGACATCCCCACCTAGGACTGGTGTAGAAGAGGAATTGAGCAACCATGTTATTGGGCAATCCAAGGACACGTTGCACACGGACAACATAAAGAACATTGAGGATCATGAACAAGGATCACCAATGGATGCAGAGAAAAGGACTCGTAATATCTTTGACATTGTGGATACAACCATGAGAATTAAAGACAAAATCAAAGATGCCATTGGCCCTGCTTCTGGTAGCGGGATTGGTGTGGGTAATGTCCTTGAAAAAATCAATACCCGAAGCCTCTTCGCAGGCTTGGCAAAGAAGTTCAAAAAGAAGAATGTGCCAGAAAAATCCTTACCGATTCAGGAAGAGGAAAGTGACGGTAAATCCAATCTTGAAACAGTCTCCATGAATCATCACCCAGTTACTGACTCTACAAATCAAGTTGAATCAGTCTCAATAAATGAACAAAAAGGGGTTACTGAATCTGCAAATGAGGTTGAATCTAGAACAATGACAGAAGGAAAGAGAGAACAGGAATCTGTTAATACAATTGATACTGAAACAGAAATGGTAGTAGATCCTCAAGACAATGACTCAAAAGCAGTTGAAACAAAACAAGATGATCCTTGTGATCACAAATCCCCAAGTCCAAGACACCAGGACAATGAATCAATTGAAGTTGAAACAAAACAAGAAGTAAATGTATGCCAATCACCAAGTCCGCAACATGAACCTGTCCAAGAAGAATTGCCTGTAAAAATTAATAATGGCAACAAAGATAGAAATGTGGATGAAGATGTAATTGTAGACACTGTAGAACCAGATAGAACACCAGATACCTCTGAAGTCCCCTCAATATCCGCCGAAGAACCAAAGCCAATTACAGACTCTGTTGAGACTACTGAATCAACGGAAGCCAAGAGTGAGACTTTGATGGACCAAGGGACACCTAGCATTCGGACGACAAACCCAACACCAGCATCATCAGTTCATTCTAAAGATAGTGACAATCTTGATGTGGGTCCAAGTTTGGATGTGGATAATGAACAGGAGATTGCTATGGAAGTAGTGGTTGATGATTCACCAACATCAAATGAGGGTGATATAAACAATGTCAGACCAGTAGTTGAGGAAGAACAAAAGCAGTCTGAAACTCAAAAAGACCATACCTCTCCTGTTGGAAATGAAATACCTGAAAATGAATGTAGTCACACTGCTGCTAGTAAAGTTGGTGAAGAAGAAGTTCAGTCTGTCGCAAATAATGACCAAATCCCACCTGAAGAAAATGAAATCCCTAAAATTGTATCTCCTAAAACCGTTGCTACTAAAGATGTAGAAGACAAAGAAATTCAGTCCAACACTGAAAAAGACCAAACCACACTTTCTGTAAGTGAAACGCCCGAAAATGTAACTTGTCAAACTTCTACTAATAAAGAGGTAGAGGATGAAGAAAGTAGGTCTGATGCAAATGAAAACCAAACATCTGACGAAAAAGAAATAACTGACAGCACATCTCGTCAAATAGCAGCTAGTTCAAATGTAGATGAAGAAGAAATTCAGTCAGACTCTCATAAAGACCAAACTTCAACATCTAAAAATGAATTAGCATCTCAAGATGTGCATGAAGAAGAAAGCGTTGGTGAAAATAGTTCAGACCAAAATCCAGACATGTTTGTTTCCCCCAGTAATATTGTAGAACAGGCTCCTGAATCTGTAAAAGAAATCGAACCTGTTGAAGAGGAACAATCAATTTCCATTGTGTCCAAAGATCTTGATCTTCGTGCTTCCGTGGATGGAGATACGAAGGTGCAAACTATAGAGAAAATTCCTGAAATTACTGTGTCAAGTCCTGATATTCCTGGCAGTGATAGTACTCCTGCAGCCATCCCTGATAACATTGATCCCGAAACCAGTGTACTACCTGTAACATCTCCATCAGTGAGTCATGACAATGACGAGGCTGACTCGCAAGATAGGCAAAATGTTGAAGAGATGGAAACACAGTTTGTAGTGGAGAAAGAGCATGATAACATGACATTCAAACATTCTACTGAGAGTGATCAAGTAGGAACAGAGGGTGGCAAAGATAAAGGACAGAATAGCGAAGATATAAATCATGATAACCGGGCCATAGAACAGGGTAGTACAAGTGAAGTTGATAAGCAAAATAACAAAATAGTCATAGAAAAGGTCCCATTACTGGACCTGAGTGAAGTCAATTATGATGATACAGATGAAGGTGGCCACAGTAAGAATACTTCTGATGAAGCAGGTGCAAAGAAAGATATTGGTGAATCATCCAGTCAAGTAGATGAAGACTCTGAAACCGAGAGTGTTGAGTTGACAATGCCACCTAAGCCTACGAGGAGAGTACGGGAGATCATGAACCTAATCCTTCCCGGTGACAAACCTTTGAACCTGGACATTGATACCCCGGCCGCCAGGACCCGGTCCCGCAATACAGGTGATACCCCTCGGACCAGATCCCGTGTCAAGCCCTCCTCTTCACCAAACCTAGGGAGTGTCTTCACACCCCTGAGGGCCAGCCCAAGGTCAAGCCCTAGGTCCGGTGGCAAGGCCAGCGCTAAGAAGGCTGCAGATTCGCCTTCTTCGGTGGCAGGAGTCAAACGTTCTCCTAGGCTGGCCAGCCCTTCTGGCTTGCAATCAAAGACGAAGAAGACGCGTTCTTCCAATGCCAGTTGATGATCCTTCAGAATCGTCTGTTGTGGTCCTGGACATTGTTGCTGAACTTCACTTAGTGCTAATCATTATGGCTTGGATTCTTGCCCTATTAAATAATGCAGCACAGCCCTATATACTGGACTGATGCATGCGTGAGGAATTTTCAGTTGCAATTCATCCAACATGATGTAAACAAATGATAAATTATATCTCCACTTGGGGTATAAATTGTTCCAATGTGGGTCAAGGGGGTTATTTCAATTGCACATGTATACTCATGTAGTAAATGGCAACCCTACTCTTGATGGCATTATCTTATAGAGCTTGAATTTAAAAAAAATGATAACTATGATCAATCTCTAGTACAGTCCGCTCCCGTTAATATATACGAGCACATATATAACCAACAAAAAAAAAATATGAGGCAATTCTCCCAGTCCCAGCTAGCCTTAAGACATGTCTGGTAGTTAAAGTGTTAATGATTTTCAAAAACAATGCTCCATTTATTCTATTAAATTTTGTGTTTTTAGTTAATAATTTACATAAGCATGAATGTGCATTAAATGCAAATAGAATCTGCATATTTCTGTTTCAGTTATATGCAACAAATTCAAATGTATTCATCAACTTTTGCTCACATACATTAATTGTTGATTAATTAATACTGAAGCTCATGTGGGCATTTATAATGTGATTTCTGTGGAGATAATATTGAAGGGGTATATCTTTTATTCATTTTCATTGTTCTATTTTTCATTTTTATTTGTCTTTTTGGCTTTTTGTCATTTCCACATATTTGTATTGAATTTTGAATTCTAATATGCTCAGAATTGGTGTACTCCAGGTTATCACTTGCTGTTCAAGTTGAAAATTTAGCTGCTAATAACTAAAATATTAGTAACTAAAAATAACCAAAAATGCACTGTAACCGTTTCAAACTCATGTTGTAGGGATTAGCATTTTCAGGATTTATTTATGTCATCAAAGTTGACTAGGTTTTATATATTTTTGATTTGTACTCGCACTAATATTATCTGAATGTGTTAGTTGAATTCAAGCACTGAGCTTGGAAAGCTTTAAATCCGAAAGACATCACAAAGTGTGTGAAATATGTAGACTAAGACAACCAGAGTTGTACGTAGCGGCCTTGCTTCGAGTTCTCATTGCTGTGTTAAAACAAAAGTACTGTTACAATCCATAGATAAGGAAAGATTTATTTTGTGTACACTTCTGTAAATCCATTGTTAGCTTGCATCAAAGTCTTCTATTTTTGTCTCGTTATGCGAAGCCCATGATTCTCGTTGGTTATATTTTGTATTTTAAAAATTTGTATTATTCTTTGATTCCAAATGTAAACTGTAGATTCTGTTTCGTTCCCAAGTTGAATTTTGTACAATTATGAAGAAGAATCTAAATTCTGTGACAGAAAATATAGCAACTTGGTAATAACATACTTCAAAGTGATTTGAAGAAGAAAATCTGAATATGACTGTGTGCTGTGTCTTTTTTTGTGTCTATGTGTGGTGTGTTTTGTTGGATACCAGGCTTGGTGACAAAGAACAGGAATAAGGGAGAACAAAATGCAACCAAAAACAACACATAGGAAAAATAATTAAAGCAGCAGATGCTTACAGTTTTGATTTTGTGGATGAAGGATAGAATTTCAAACAATATTCTTTCACCTTGAGCAACTTTCTTTGAATTCAGTCCATTCCAACGCCAACTTGGTCTCCAGACAAACGAACAAAACAAAAGAAATGGGACGTCCTGTTCCGATTGATCAACCCCTAAAACATACACACTTCAAAATACCTCCATGCATCCACAGGGAAACTCAAGGGTGTTTGTGGAAAATGGCATGGACTGGACTTTGTTTAATTTACCAAAGTCAAAGCAAATTAGTCCTGAAATTATTGGATCTAAAGATCAGAAAAAAATTATGAAATCCTTTCTTCTTTGCACTTATCATTTTGAAACCACTAAGCCTGTGCCATGCAAACTCACCCCTGTGGATGCAAGTGGGATACAACATATACTAGTAGGGGCAAGTCCACATTGCCCGTAATTGTGTGTTAACGTAACATAGTACCATTGGGAATCAGATTTTTGAGTCTCTCTATATTTGAATGTGTTCCCTTGCAAAATATCCAAACTTGAATCAAAATTCATACAATTGCTGAATTTGTAATGAGCACAGATTCAAGATGATTTTGTTAAATAATGAGGGAATTCTCTTGATTTAATTTTAAACTAGTACAAAGTGTTCCGTAGAACAAGGTATTGTTCTGGCTTGATTATGAGCTCAACGTTACAACAGAATTAGACTGTAAATGCAATCCACTCCTGTTATAACAAGGTGCATAGGGAAAAGACCTGTTACCTTGTAATACTGGGAAAATCAGACGTGTTTGAAATCTGAACTTGGAGAATTGCCTTGTACGACATCTAGTATACTTCTTCTTCTATTTTTTAGGTTTCCCATACCATTCAAAGTCTTATGAAACTACTATTGAGAGCACATCAATCCCATTTCAACATCTAATTCTCGAAGGTATCGATCACTTCTGGACAACCTCCTATACACATTATACATGGTCATATAAGGAAGTCCGACATTTCTGCCCTAAATGCACTTTTCAATTGTAGTTTCGACCACTGGGCTGGCTGGGAATTACATTTCATGTTGGCCAGAGATTTTAAGCATTTATTTAGGGTAGGTAGGAAATAGACCATGATTTCTCTCCTTTCTATCTTGTCCGTTCTTGATATCCCCTTTTCATCCATCTATTGATTTCTTTGAAATATTGCCCGGCTTGTCAGGGACTTTGATGGATGCTGCAACATTATAAAAATGCAACTCATGCAAGAACCTGCCATCCCCAGGTGGCCAGGGGGTTGGAATACAATTGATAAATGCATTTATATTACAAATAGCATAATCGATCCAGTTGGTAACGTTACTGCAGTACTTCATTTACAAAACTCTGTCAAAACAGTTGAATAAACTCCTAAGCACTTAATTACAAAGTTGGCGAACGCAGCTTGAGTAGGTTGCAGCAGATGGCATGATGCTTTGTTTACACAGGAAAATGCACCATGTTGTAACCCAACTATACACAAGTTTACCAAACCCTGTAATAAAGGGCTCTTTTTTTTTATACGAGAAAAACGTGTCCCTTTTCACTAAATTGTTTAGAATGTCCAACATTAATAACAAGTTGCTTTGATGAAACTTGAAAATTTACTTCAATAATCACATGACCCTCTCTTACCTTGCTTTTGTTCACGAGAACAATGCATAGACCGAACCAACAATAGACTACCAATCTCTGTTTTCGTGTCATGCTGACTCGGTTACCGTCCTAAGAAATTCTTATCGTGGTGAGCTCGTTTTAGCTTTGCGATTTTGAAAATAATTATATCAATATTTTGCGCTTCCAAAAGCCTCCTTTTACGCCTAGCGTTAAATTTGGGTGCTTTAGGTTTATTGCGCCCTCCTTTTGGCTTAGAATTACGTCCTTTTTCGGGCGTTTTCTTCAGTTTCAACCAGTCCCACTCGTTCATTTTAGCGTGGTTGTTGTTGGTCGGATCGTTTTTGGGCGTCTGTTTTTTCCTGAAACTCAGTCCCCTTTGCTCCGACTTTTCCTTTTGGGTTGTTCTCCCTTTAGGAGGGTTTCTTCTTCTCTTCTAGAACTATTTGACATTTTTAAGTACGTTTTTTGTTATATTTTTTTGTACTTTTTCCGCGGCCACGTGGCTTTTTGCGGTTGTGTCTGCGGGTTCCTTGGACTTCCGGTCTTTGTTCTTCGCCATCTTGTTTGTGTTGGCGTGTGTGTGGTGTATGTGTGGTCGAGCGCCTTCTTTGTTAGTCGTCTTCTTTGTGCATATTCTTTTTTGGTCGGGTTTTTAACGGAGGTTCTCCCCGTTTTCGTCAAAAAAAAAAAAAAAAAAAAAAAAAAAAAAAAAATTCTTTCTTCGTCTAGCTGTTCTAGACGAGGTTTCTTTTTTTTGGGTTCTCCGTGAGCCGCTAGTAGCCGGCTCGCTTGTCTTACCTTAGCTTTCTAAGGAGTTTAGTTTTCGCTTAACAAAGAAAATTTTTTATCTTTTCTTTTCAGAGGCGTTCTAACATGACAGCAGGAGTGACTCTTCTGACGACACAGCGCTGGTTGGCCTTGGTCTCTCTCGAACCGGTTTCGCCGGATCGGAAGCTTGCCCGCGGGAGAGCCGTCTCGACCGCAGGTCGTCCGCTCTCTTTCTGGCATAAGAATGGGGGGAGAGTACGCCAGTGACACTTGTGTCCAGCGCGGGCTCCTCCTCCTCTAAGTCAGCACTCAGTAAAGTCTTGTATGCTGAAGAGCACCACGGCTAACGTCCCAACGTTTTGCCAAGGTGCCTATAGACCGTTGTCGTTCTCGGTTGTCTCTGGCTAAGGGAGCGGGTTCGTCTTCCAGACGTTTTGGCCCCGGCCCCCGAGTGTAGCACAGGAAATTGCGGTTTCTGTCTCACTTAGGAGAGAGTTTGTGCGCCCATGCCTCTCGCCAGGCATGCCCCGCGGGCGTGCGAGTACGGTTTGGGACCGTGCGCGGCAGTTTCTGCGTCTGGTGGAACCACCTCCATCTTGGGTAACCCCAGGATGGGGCTCCGCTTCCACGTCCGGAGTGCCTCCACCCCGTTCAGGCTGGTGTTTCGCAGGGCTATTACGGCTATCCCCCGGATACGCCCTAACACCCACCGGAGTTCGTTCCATCGAATGCCCGGTCTTTCGGACCCCAGGATGTTCTACCCGAACGTCCGGGGATATTCGTTATCCGCCCAGATGTCAGCTGCTCGCCCTGCTGGCCAGGCCCGAGAGCTGCCGATATCCCGATCTTGGTGGGTGCCCGGCACCCTACCATGCGGGTTACGCTACCTATCCCTCGGGCTTCGCCCAGAGGTGATGGGACAGCTTACCCTCGTGGCAGTGGACACCCGGCCTCGTCCTAGACCCGGCCTGGTCACAACACCCACCACGTCGGCCTCTAGCTCGGACGCCCCGCCTCGGAGTCCACCGCTCGTCCCCGGGATACGGGATCGGTGATTGACTCCGAACTAACTTCGGAGTTCTCACTTGATCAGCCGAGTCCCCCCCGGGAGTCCTCCCGCTCCACCGACTGGTGGAGCCTATTCGGATTGGTCGGAGAAGAGTCTGGTGACTACGATCGAAGTCTGGTTCAGCCTTTGAAGACTCGGAGGCCGACCCGCAGGTGGACTACTCCACCTCGGATCTTGCGGCGTTAGCAATACGCCTTTTGGACAAATACGAGCCTGGCTATTTTCTAGGCCTCCGCTCCGTCGTCCTTGATGTCTGGCTTGCTTCTCGCGAAGCAACCCAAACCCGGCATTAGCCTCCCCTCAGTTCGGGGAAGCTGTGCGCTCAGAAGTGGACTATCGCCTTAAGACTAAGCGCTCTTCCGTCCATAAGTTGGGCCAGGAGTTTCCTTTGAGAAGTCTTCGATGGACGGTCTATTTCTTCCCAAGAAGATCTCTTCGGCAGGCCTTCGCTTTGTGAGAAATTCATGCCCTTGGGTGGCAAGACTTTGTCCGAAGATCTCACATTCAGGAGGTAGAGGCCGGCATCAGAGGGCATGAGGCTGTCAGCCTTTTTGAATATTTTGCTCTCTCTCCGTGCCCGAGCCAAGCCTCTCAAGATCTCGTCACAAGATCTTGCAGACCTTGACAGGTCTTGTTCCCTTTCGGGGGCTGGTTTTTCACCAGCTAGCGGCGACCTCGTTACTGGTAACAGAGGATCGTCAGAAAAGGACTCTGCCGCCTAAAGCTCGAGGGTCACTGGACCTCAGAGCATGGGCGGAGTCTATGGACCTTCCTCACCGTTCCTCTTCGGCGGCCAGTTTTCAACTCCAGGTGTAAGGAGGATTGGATGAGTTGAAGCAGGCGGATGAGCTGGCTTGAACAGGCTTCTGGCGGAAGCGCAAGCCGAGGTCCACCACACGTAAATCCAGAGTACCGTCCTGCTGCGCCTGTCCGCAGAGCCCAGACGGAAACTCGGGAGGACGTTCAGGCAAGATCCGTCAAAACGGGGCAAAGCCAAGTCCAAGAAGTCCTCCCTCATGGCCCTAATGTCCGTACCTCTCCCCCTCACCAAGGCGAAAGCCAAAGGGGTCGGGGGTGACGGTGCGGCCGACGGTTTCTGGAGAGTCGGGGGTCTCTCGGGTTTCTTCCGCTTGGGAAGAGATACCGACGACGCATTCGTGCTGTCGATTCGTTGGGAGGGGTTACCGTGTTCCACTCACGGGTCCCTTCCGGGCGGCGCCATCCGGAGACCGCACCCCAGACTTTCCCCCTTTATCAGCGGCATATCTCGGAGGAAGATTTCGTCGCTGCTGACGAAGGGGGCTATAGAGGAGGTGAGGGACCACCGTGGTTTGTCCCTCTCTCCGATATTCATTATCCCGAAACGGTCGGGCAAGTTACGCATGATCCTGAATATGAAAGGATCAATACGCTCCTTCCAAGGAGCACTTCCAAATACGAACACTCCGGCAGGATTCTTCTTCGCTCGGCTCGGAGGATTGGGCAATTTCCCGATTTTGAAATTCGTACTTCCACGTGCCCATCCACCCCAGGTCGAGGGACCTTTTGGGGTTTTGTGCTGGGCAAAACCTACTGATATCGAGTATTACCGTTCGGTCTGAAAACTGGCCCCACGAGTTTTACTCGAGTCGTGAGCTTGGTAGCCTTCCTCAGGGAGCGGGCCTCAGACTTTACGTCTACCTGGACGACTGCTTTTAAGTAGCCATCCCGGGAGCTGCTTGTACGGACAGGGAGGTCCTCCTTACGGTGGACCTAGCGTTGGGGTTTGCCGTGAACTGGACAAGTCAGAGCTTTCACCGACTCGCATACCAGTTTCTCTGGGAGCCGAGTTGGATTTGCTCGGCGAGCGAGCCGGCCAGCACCGCCCGTATACGAGACATAGTGGCCTGTGCTCGGCGCCTCAGCTCCCTCCCCAGAGCGAGGGCCAAGCTGTGGCTTCGCTTCATGGGGTTGCTATCCAGCCTTACGCGCCTCCTGGGTCCCGACCTGTCCGCTGCTTAATCGCCCCTTTCAGTGGCACCCACGTTACTTCCAGCAGGGAGTTTCGTCTCGCAGGACTTGGGTCCCCCTCCCCGGAGGGGCCCGATTGCTACGCGTGGAAGAGCCGGTGTTTCCTTTCCAGCGGGCATGCCTTCGTCGTGACTCTACCATCCGTGTCATTTCCCACGTGATGCGCCCTCCAGGCTGGGCGCCTTATGCGAGGGTCCAGTGGACGGCGGGGGAACTGGTCTCATCTGACCTCCCTCACTCCACACAATGTTAGAGATGTTAGCGGTCAGTCATCCATGATTTCAGATCGACTGTTAGCCGCTCGTTCTCATTTTTGACGGACAATGTGAGCGTGGCGCCTTACATCTAATCGTCAAGGGGCACACACTCCCGGAGTTTGAAACCGCTTGACGGCTCAACCTGTGGGTTTGGTGCAGAGAGAGACAGCCATCCTCCGTTCGCCTCGTATTCTACCGGTCGGGAAATGTTTTATAGCGACTTTCTGTCCGCGGCAAAATCTCTTCCTCGGAATGTCTCCTCCATCAGACCCTCTTTCGAGCGGCTGATGACGATTGGGGCCCGTTCGACATCGATCCTGTTCGCACGAACGAGTTCCAATCCCGTCTTCCGATCTACTGCTCGAGGCTGGGACCCGAGAGCGTACGCTCAGACGCGTTCTTCGTCAGTTGAGCGGGATGAGAATTTATGCATTCCCCCCTTTCCCTGATCCCCAAGTACTAGCCAAGTAGCGAGGACGGGGCTTGGATGATTCTTATAAGCCCCGATGCGGCAGACCATGGTTTCCTCGCCTTCGCGAGCTTGTGGTCGGTCATCCGTGCCCTCCCTCGATGGCGGACGTTTGTGTCAGCCGATCTCCGCGCTCTCCCAGAGCACGCCGCTCGGCTTCGCTAACTGCATGGCGTTATCAGGTCGCAGCTATCGCGTCTGGCTTCTCGAGAGGGCCCTCCTCTCATGGCCGGGGCCGGAGAGTCGACGCTAACGGTGTACAACTCCCGTTTAGCTGCTTTTTGGAATGGTGCAAAGAGAAGGGTTTCTCCCCCAGTGGGGCTCCCTGCCCAGTCGTAGCGGATTTTTTAATCCACCTTTTTGACAAGGGCCGTCTCTTTCGACCTGAGGTATCGTTTCTGCATTGCGGCGATTCACATGGTTTTCATGATGGGTTAATGTTTCCAACTCTCCGAGTTAGCGCGCTTACTTAAGTCTTTCTTTCTGCGAAGACCTCAGTCTACCCTTAGCTCCTTCCTGGAGTTTACCTAAGGTTGGAGCGTTAGCGAACTCCTCCTTTGAGCCTCTGTCGAAGCGTCTTTCACCACTGACAGTTAGACTGTCTTTTTAGTGGGTGGCCTCAGCCACAAACGAAGTTCGCTTCATGCCTTAGTTATAGCTGAAGGCCACATTAGGTTCGAACCTCGGGAGTTGTCTTCGCCTGACCTGTTTCATTGCTAAGAATCAGACTGCTCTTCGGACCGGTGGAGATCTTTCTCAACAAGCTCTCCTCCTTCTCTTCGTCCGGAGGACAGGTGTGGTGTCGGTTTAGGGCCCTTAAATGGTACCTTTCCAGATCCGAATCTCGTCGGAAGAGTGATAAACTCTTCATCATCACTCGAGATCCCTTTTCGGCCGCTTCCCCGACTCCATCTCCAGATGGATTGTGGAGGGAATTAAGCGGCGGGTCCTGACGCCTTGATGTCAGGAAGGGCCCCAAGCTCATGATACCGAGGTATCAGCGCTTCTTTGGCGCTCTTTGCAGGCGTTCCCACTGAGGATGTGTTGAAGGCAGCGTACTGGCGCTCTAGTAATTCTTCATTTCATTTTACCTACGTGACGTTTGCATGGGTGAGGAGCGTTTTGGTGTCTCTGCGTTGTCGGCGGCCTCCGCGAGACTATCAAAGTCTCCTTAGCCCTCCCCTGCCTCTCTTTTTGTCCACCCTTTGGTGTCGGTGCTGGTGTCTGTTTGGACTAGCAAGGTAAGAGAGGGGCATGTGATTATTGCAGTAAATTAGTAAAATTAGTATAATTTTATTATTTACGAGATAATCAATGACCCTCTCTTACGCCCCTCCCTCCGGCCCCAACCTTGCTCTTTTGACGAGTGTCGTTTGGTTGGTACAGAATGAATATTAGTGTCTAGCGCCACCTTTTGATAGCAGGCAGGCAGGGTATTCAGGGATGGGGCAGGAAGTAGGGAAAAATGTTTTGGTAGTCATTGTTGGTTCGGTCTATGCA
>CALNVZ010003434.1:35490945-35633467 GCA_940671915.1 Paracentrotus lividus | reverse complement strand
AAGAATTTTCGCTACTGTCCGCTGCCATCCCTGAAATACCCTGCCTCGCTGCTATCAAAGGTGGGGCGCTAGACCACTAGTATTCATTTCTGTATTTTCGAGTCATGCTGACCGGTACCGTTCCTGAAATCTCGGGTGAGCTCGTTCCACTTGCGATTTTGAAATAATTATATCAAATATTTGCGCTTCCAAAAGCCTCCTTTTACGCCTAGCGTTAAATTTGGGTGCTTTAGGTTTATTGCGCCCCTCCTTTTGGCTTTAGAATTACGTCCTTTTTCGGGCGTTTTCTTCAGTTTCCAACCCAGTCCACTCGTTCATTTTAGCGTGGGTTGTTGTTGGTCGGATCGGTTTGGGCGTCTGTTTTTTTCCTTGAAACTCAGTCCCGCTTTGCTCCGACTTTTTCCTTTTGGGTTGTTTCCTTTAGGAGGGTTTTCCTTCTTCCTTCTAGACTATTTGACATTTTTAAGTAACGTTTTTTGTTATATTTTTGTATTTTCCCGCGGCCACGTGGCTTTTTGCGGGGTGTCTGCCGGGTCCTTGGACTTCCGGTCTTTGTTCTTCGCCATCTTGTTTTGTTGGCGTGTGTGTGTGTATGTGTGGTCGTGCGCTCTCTTTGTTAGTTCGCGTCTTCTGGCTGGGCATATTCTTTTTTGGTCGGGTTTTTTAAGCGGAGGTTCTCCCCGTTTTCGTCGAAAAAAAAAAAAAAAAAAAAAAAAAAAAAAAAAATTCTTTCTTCGTCAGCTGTTCTAGACGAGGTTTTCTTTTTTTGGGTTCTCCGTGAGCGCTAATAGGCCGGCTCGCTTGTCTTACCTTAGCTTTCTAAGGAGTTTAGTTTTCGGTTAACAAAGAAAATAATTTTATCTTTTCTTTTCAGAGGGTTCTAACATGGACAGCAGGAGTGACTCTTGCTGACGACACGCTGGGTGGGCTGGTCTCCTTCCTCGAAGCCGGGTTTCGCCGGATCGGAAGTTGCCCGGCGGGAGAGGCCGTCTGACCGCTCAGGTCGTCCGCCTCTTTCTGGCCAAAGAATGGGGGGAGAGTACGCCAGTGACACTTGTGTCCAGCGCGGGCTCCTCCTCCTCCTATAGTAGCAGCTCAGTAATAAGGTCTTGTAGCTCGAAGAGAACCACGGCTAAACGTCCGCACGTTTGGCCAAGGTGCCTAAGACGTGTCGTCTCGGTTGTCTCTGGCTAAGGGAGCGGGTTCGTCTCCAGACGTTCTTGGGCCCCCCGGCCCCCGAGTGTAGCACAGGAAATTGCGGTTTCTGTCTCACTTAGAGAGAGAGAGTTGTGCGGCCCATGCCTCTCGCCAGGCATGCCCCGCGGGCGTGGCGAGTACGGTTTGGGGACCGTGCGCGGCAGTTTCTGCGTCTGGTGGAACCACTCTCCATCTTGGGTAACCCCAGGATGGCGCTCCGCTTCCACGTCGGAGTGCCTCCACCCCGTTCACGGGCTGTGGTTCCGCAGGGCTATTACGGCCTATCCCCCGGATACGCCCTAACACCACCGGGAGTTCGTTCCATCGAATGCCCGGTCTTTCGGACCCAGGATGTTCTACCCGAACGTCGGGGATATTCGTTATCCGCGCCAGGATGGCAGTCTGCTCGCCTGCTGGCCAGGCCCGAGAGCTGCCGATTCCCGATCTTGGTGGGTGCCCCGCAACCCTACCATGGCGGGTTACGCTACCTTATCCCTCGGGCTTCGCCCGCAGAGGTGATGGGACAGCTTACCCTGTGGCAGTGGACACCCGGCCTCGTCCTAGGACACCGGCCTGGTCACAACACCCACCACGTCGGCCTCTCTAGCTCGGACGCCCGCCTCGGAGTCCAGCCGCTCGTCCCCGGGATACGGGATCGGTGATTGACTCCGAACTAACTTGGAGTTCTCACTTGATCAGCCGAGTCCCCCCCGGGAGTCTCCCCGCTCCACCGACCTGGTGGAGCCTAATTCGGATTGGTCGGAGGAAGAGTCTGGTGACTACGAGTCGAAGTCTGGTTCAGCCTTTGAAAGACTGGAGGCCGACCCGCAGGTGGACTACTCCACCTCGGATCTTGCGGCGTTAGCAATACGCCTTTTGGACAAATACGAGCCTGAGCTAATTTTCTAGGCCTCCGGCTCCGTCGTCCTTGATGTCTGGCTTGCTTCTCGCGACAGCAACCCAAACCCGCGCATTAGCCTTCCCCTCAGTTCGGGGAAAGCTGTGCGCTCAGAAGTGGACTATCGCCTTAAGACTAAGCGCTCTTCCGTCCATAAGTTGGGCCAGGAGTTTCTCTTTGAGAAGTCTTCGATGGACGGTCTATTTCTTCCCAAGAAGTATCTCTTCGGCAGGCCTCGCTTTGGTGAGAATTCATGCCCCTTGGGTGGCAAGACTTTGTCCCGAAGATCGTCACATTCAGGAGGTAGATGGCCGGCATCAGAGGTGGGCATGAGGCTGTCAGCCTTTTTGAATTTTTGCTCTTCTCTCCGTGCCCGGCCAAGCCTCTCAAGATCTCGTCAACAGTCTTGCAGACCTTGACAAGGTCCTGTCCTTTCGGGGCTGGTTTTTCAACCAGTAGCGGCGACCCTCGTTCTGGTACAGAGGATCGTCAGAAAAGGACTCTCGCCCGCCTAAAGCTCGAGGGTCACTGGACCTCAGAGCATGGGCGGAGTCTATGGACCCTTCCTCACCGGTTCCTCTTCGGCGGCCAGTTCAACTCCAGGTGTAAGGAGGAATTGGATCTGAGTTGAAGCAGGCGGATGAGCTGGCTGAACAGGTTCTGGCGGAAGCGCAAGCCGAGGTCCACCCAGCGTAAATCCAAGAGTACCTCGTCCTGCTGCGCTGTCCGAGCCCAGACGGAAATCTCGGAGGACGTTCAGGCAAATCCCGATCAACGGGGCAAAGCCAAGTCCAAGAAGTCTCCTCTCATGGCCCTAAGTCCGTACCTCTCCCCCTCACCAAGGCGAAAGCAAAGGGGTCGGGGGTGACGGTGCGGCCGACGTTTCTGTGGAGTCGGGGGCGTCTCTCGGGGTTTCTTCCGCTTGGGAAGAGATACCGACGACGCATTCGTGCTGTCGATTGTTCGGAGAGGGTTACCGTGTTCCACTCACGGGTCCCCTCCGGGCGGCGCCATCCGGAGACGCACCCCAGACTTTCCCCCTTTTCAGCGGCATATCTCGGAGGAGATTTCGTCGCTGCTGACGAAGGGGGCTATAGAGGAGGTGAGGGACCACCGTGGTTTGTCCCTCTCTCCGATATTATTATCCCGAAACGGTCGGGCAAGTTAAGGCATGATCCTGAATATGAAAAGGATCAATACGCTCTTTCAAGGAGCACTTCCAATACGAACACCTCGGCAGATTCTTCCTTCGCTCGGCTCGGAGGATTGGGCAATTTCCCGATTTGAGAGATGCGTACTTCCACGTGCCCATCCACCCCGGGTCGAGGGACTTTTGGGGTTTTTTGTGCTGGGCAAAACCTACCGATATCGGTATTACCGTTCGGTCTGAAACTGGCCCACGAGTTTTTACTCGAGTCGTGGCGCCTTGGTAGCCTTCCTCAGGGAGCGCAGGGCCTCAGACTTTACGTCTACCTGGACGACTGCTTTTAAGTAGCCAATTCCGGGAGCCTGCTTGTACGGCACAGGGAGGTTCCTCCTACGGTGGACCTAGCGTTGGGTGTTTGCCGTGAACTGGGACAAGTCAGAGCTTTCACCGACTCGCATACCAGTTTTACTCTGGGAGCGAGTTGGATTTTGCTGGCGAGCGAGCCGGCGAGCACCGCCCGTTACGAGACATAGTGGCCTGTGCTCGGCGCCTCAGCTCCCTCCCCAGGCGGGGCCAAGCTGTGGTTCGCTTCATGGGGTTGCTATCCAGCCTTACCAGGCTGGTAGCCATGCATTGTTCTCGTGAACAAAAGCAAGGTAAGAGAGGGTCATGTGATTATCTCGTAAATAATAAAATTAGTACTAATTTTACTATTCTGAGCACTTGATTAACATAGTGGATGAATAGTGACATATTTCTTATTTTTTTAAAGTGATGAATGCTTGAAGTAAATTTCCTTCAAGGAATTTATAATACACGATTTAGGTGTGGTCACTATGAGGTAGCAAGTGGTCAAATTTCACAATTAATCAAACACACAAAACAAGTAAAATTTAATTTTTCCACATTTTGAACCAAGTGGGATCATTTGGGGGTGGGTTGCTGTTATAATTTAGTTCATTTCGAGTATCACACTGAAGAAAATTGTGGTTAGGAGATGAATTAAAAAAGTAATAAAACAAAAACTAGGATACATCATCGTTTGACCAATTAGAGGGTCCCATATTGAGTTACTTGAACTTCCAAACACTTACAGCTTCTTATTATTTGGTTCAATTTCTTATTTGTAGTGCAGTGTTACTCTTAGTTATACATTTTAACATCGTGGCAATGAATTAAAATGATGCAAGTTACTGGTTATGAAGGCAACCAAAAAAAAATGCTTAACCCTAATTGGACTGGGGGGGGGGGGGCCTTTTAGCCCCCCCCCCCCCCCCTTGACATTTTTCGCGATAAATTTTTAACGCGAGAAGCCGTGGCCACAATTTTTTATGACTTTATTCTTTGAAGTCTCGCGCATCTTTTAAGCCCAAATTTACGACGCCCGGGTACCCAGTTCGCGAGTTACACATAATTTTGTAACCGTGCGTCAGACCCAAAATTGCTCCAAAATGTGATTTCATGTACAAAGTCTATGCAAATTGTGTTTTTCATTCATAAATGAGTGATTAATTTTGCTTTTATCTATTAAAAATCATTTTGATTTGCTGATATTTAAGACCAAAATAATGTCGCCGACAATTACCATCGAAAAAACAATAAAAATAAAAAGGTAAAAAAACAAAGAAATACTTAAGAAATTCAAAAAACAATAAAATACATAAGAAATTAATTTGGATACTGGATTTTTTTTTCTAATGCAATTGATAGGAATGCTATAAAGAACATTCAAACCAAATATTAGAGCTAATTAACTTTTCCTGATTATACATAACAATAACCTATTGCCTTTTTGCAATCACTATTCCATTATAATATAATTTACAAATGCAACATGATAGTTTACTGATTCAATACCGATTAGTCTGGTGACTGCAAGGAAGACTGCACAAAGATTTCTTATGTTACTGTCCACGCCCCTAATAACGAGTATAGATACAACAAACTTTTGTTATAACGAGACAATTGTCCTGGTTCCAATTTTAAAAAGTCATGTATAAACCTTTGTGATCATAATCAGTTTTCATTCAAACAATGTAATTGGCATAGTCTCTAAAACCTTGTTATGATGGAAGTGGACTGAAATAACACTTTGAGTAGGGGGAGACTGACATTTACTAGTTAGCTCAAAACAAATACAAGTCATGCAGACAGCTACATGTGTATAGCGTCACTGAACGTGCCCATACGGGTCAATATTCAGTACTGTTGATGATTATTAGTAACTTTCTACTTATAAAGCTGGAGTATAGTTTTTTATTGTATCTAAAAATATGAACTTTTTAAATTTGAATTTATTTTGATATCTGAAATAACCCTTATAAAGATCATTGATGATGATGATGATGATGAACAGCATTTATTAGGCGCCATTTCTCTGCCATGACATTCAAAGGCGCCTGGCTCCCCAAAATGTACATGTATCTTATTCACAATATTTCTGGAAAAGATGAGTTTTGAGTTCGGATTTGAAGGTATCGATGTTGTTTAGATTACGGACATGAATGGGTACCAATTCCAAGATTGTAGTAGTCAACGTATTATTAATAAACATAAGCTATATGGTTGTTGGTTTGTTGAGTGGGTTTTCACAAGACATGCACCAATCATATAAATTATTAGTTTTATCTGGAACCAACTTTTAATGTCACCAGCCGAAAACAAATGAGTGGGATTCAAACCTGGTAGAATCAGTTTGCAGGCAAATTCAGAATGCTGACAACGAGCCTTGCCATTCACCCAAATCGATACTGTCGTGATTGGCGCTTCATAGTCGAGACCTCTGGGATGGTGTCGCTGGAGAAAGTGTGAGCAACAATAATTGATTTGTCTTGTCTTCTCAAATGTGCAGTACCACAATATAAAACAGAGTTCATTTTGTTCTCTTTTTCTCTTTTATCAGGTGTACATCTCCCAGAATGAAGAAATAATGCCTGTGAGTATATATTAATGTTTGCTTTTAAAGTCTTTTGCCAATTCTGATTATTAGCCCTTAAATTTAGCTTTTCCTAATTCATCAAAGGTCTAAATAAACCATTTTTCTCCTTATTTTCCTTTCAACACTAACCCTGTTGACTAAATAAACTCTGTTGTATCAATGAAAATGCATCCCCCCGAAAAATCTGCCAATTAATAAGTAGAAATAATGATCGTAAATTCATCTTCAAGTTGCCAACTTGCTAGTCTTAGCGATTACTATCATTTAAATTGTTCTTGTTCATAAAGAATTATTTATTTCAAATGTCATTTACTTTCTTGTGTATCACCCCTCCTTTTTTTGCATCTATAGTTAAAACAAACTTTCTTTTGTAACCTTTGACCTTAGATCTGGGCCCCACCCACTCCCCCACAAGATGACAATGATGTGTACATTGACCATGTCATGTGCTTGGGATACGAACCGTCCATCATGACTGAGTCGCAGCTTCCGTCCGTCTTTCATAAGAAAGAAACTAAGAAGATTAAAGTGGAGCCAGGTGCAGGTAAAACAATAAAACATATTGTTGATTTCTTGCACTTTCCTCATTATTGATTGATCTAATCTATATAACTTTAATCACAACTTATGGGAATTGTCATATTTTCTAGACAAGCTACAAACCAACACCAAATCAAACAACATGATTTTACTTGCAAGTTCTTGGTCAGTTTGCCAATGTAAATGGCTAGTAGCTTGAAATCTATGGTGATAATAAATCAGATAGATATCAGGTTTATCTTAATATGGCCATACTTTAAAATAAACTGTTTATATTCATTAAATCAAAAGTGTTCTCCCAAGCACGAGTTAGATCACCTGATATGTACATTTATTGTACTTTCATTCCATCTGAGGTAGTCTTTGAAACATGTTTGAAAAATGATTAAACAAACTCTAATGAGCTACATTGTACATGATTAATTAGTTGGGATACCAGAGATTAGTGAATCACCTCAAGTTACTATGTCTGACTCCCTCTATGTTAACCTTGTGCCGTAGTTGTGCCAGCTCGCAAGATCAAGAGTCACGGCCATCACCACCACCACCACCATCACCAGAAGTCTGAGACTGTACAGCAGCCTCCCATGCTGCCTACGCCTCCTCAGTCGCTCTTCAACCGACCCTCAGCGGCCCTGCTGAGAATGCGACGTGAGGCCAAGCAGCAGAAGATGCGTGCCCTAGCTGGGAAGCCGGTGGTGAAACCGATGCCTGTCGTCCACCGTCCTGCGACTGCTGAGACGACGTCCTTGGACAAGCTTGAGTGGCTCATTAATGAGGACTGGGCATTGCTTCAGGTAGGTTGACATTTGGTATCTCAGATTTGAGCATGTGACTTGTATTTGAAGAGCTCACTTCACGAGGCGCTAAATCCATATTTGATGAAAACTGAATTATTGATATCAGATCGCTGTCGTTTGACAAAAGTACTGGCTTGAATTTTGAGAGTAATTACTACAATATGTACCTCGAAATACCCTCTTTTTTATAAACTTCTGTATATAATTGTCCCTTCATTCCAAGCTCTTCATTTGTTACTGAGCATTATAGTCTGAAACCACGCCAGCATCTGAAAAGGACCCTATATTGTAATTGTATTGTATAAATCTTCAATTTTGAGAGCAGTTATAGCAAAATGCCCTTTTTAGCCTCGTGATTGATATTTTCAATGCCTGTTGCTGTACCTTCCAGTCCCACTGCATTGAATTAAAAAAAATTGCTTTTGTTTGAATGCATATCTTTTATTACTTTGCAACCTGTAGGCGGTACAGACCCTTCTGGAGCTGCCGTTGACCCTACAACCTCTGGTACCCGGCCACATCATTAACTGGGACCTTGTGAGCGATATTGTCAATGCCTGTAGCCGTACCTTCCGATCGCCCAAGCAATGCTGTAACCGCTACGAAAGCGTCATCATACCGAGGGAGGAGGGCAAGATACTCTACGACACCAACCCCAAGAAACAGAAGAAGTCTAAGGGTATCTACAGAGTTAGCGTGAGTACACCAAGTTCTGTTATTCCGTCTAAGCGTAAAGAGAGAATGCAATTTTCACAGAATGAGACAGAAGAAAAATAGTAAATTTAGATCCTTGGTAATATGCGCCTTGAGCATTTTATCTAATTGGGAAACGGTGCTATAAAAATCCCATGGATGATATTATTAAAGGTGCACATTCCTCATAGTGTAGAGGGAGTTCAAAATACGTACGCGGTAACGAACTTTGCAAGCTGCCCATACATACCAACGATGTGCGACTCTTACGTAGTGGTCCAAAAACCGAAAGTTAGAACGCCCGAACAACTGCCGAAGTCATGACCCAATTTGTTATCGGCATTGATTCGACTGCTCGCATCCTCGGATGCATGAGAGCACTGTGCAAGCGAGGGTAGCAATGCATATACATCTCAAGATCCGAACACTGATACAGTGCTCTATACACACACACACACACACGCTTGTACGCTAATCGGACTCACATGCAGTGGCTGGCGTGTGTTTGCATAAAACCGTATGCAAATTAAGCCATGCTCTTCGCGAATAATTCGTGGAACAATGGCGGCTTGCACACAGATCGCATCTTCAGTCCTCGTATTAGCTTAGAGATGCTCGTGCAGGATCGCCTTTAATATTCGATTATCCAAAGATTTTTGAGGCACATTGAGGCCTTCTAAAAAGTCTGGGAAATTATTAATTTTCTACCTTGCAGTCCAAGAACAATCGTCCAATGAAGACCAGCCAGCTACACGCCCAGGATGGTAACTCATCTCACACCATGCTCTACTCTGCCAAGTTTGACGGTGTCAAGAGTGCCATCAATAAGCGACAACCATTCCTCAAACAAGTGTGAGTATCAAAAATGCAATTTTACCATTAATCTCATAATCAACAGAATGAGAGAGAGGGGGATCTTAGAACCTGTGTCCGGTAACAAAAAGTTACGATCAATTGCAAATAATTTTAAATTTCCATTCTAATTGGCTTATAGTAAGAACTTCAGGCAAGCAGTATATATATGTAACAATGATCCTGATTCTTTACTAAATTAGAAAAGAAAAAAAATCATAGAACCTGGTTGGAGAAGAATCTGCAATGTCTATTTGCTATCCAGGGAGCTGCTATTCCTCAAGGGACCTGCTGTATTAAACTTGCCGTTGACGGTAACACTGATGAATTGCCAATCCAAATCTAGGATTCTATGGAAGTTACCATTGATGAATTAATATAACATTACTTACTTGCCATTGATGGCAAAGTTAAATAACAGTCATTGGTAAATTTGATGCAATAGTGCACAGGCAATTTCTGGTCCCAGGCACAAAAATGTGGGATCCCTAGTTTCCTAGGTAAATTTCACATAATAGAACCTGTGGCTGATCCTACCTAAGCTATACAAGTTATCAGGTGAATTCTCGTCTTACTTAAAGGGATTTAGTAACTTCCAAAAACAAGTGCAAAAGAGATCGAAATGCATAGAATTCTATCGCTCTGACCGTAAAAACAAACTACTGCAAGCTTCAGATCAAATACAAGTCATCTACTATCTTAAAACAGTGAAATTTCAAACGCGGCCGCGCATGATTAATTTGTACCGCTCTGTTGCAAGCTTAGCCACCCGGTAGGCACGGGGACTTGACAACAGGAAATGCAGTGAAAACCACGTGCGTTTAAACGCACACGGTTTTGTAAAGCGTCTAGGGGCGGGTTAGAAAATTTGAGTATAAAATCGTAGATATCTCGAAAGTAAAGCAAGCAAGTAGAGACTGCAATTTTTAAGGAATACCAGACTGACCTATGTGTTCTTAATCATAATGGCAAAATGAGCTAAATCCAATAAATTGCAATTTGAATATCATTCAATGTTACTGCATCCCTTTAAAATGCAATGACCTTTTTATACCTTTCCTTTAACCTAGATTTTGACCCCAGGGCGAATAATTTTGTTTAGAGTGTTTTTATTTTATTGTTATCATTTTGTTTTCCAGACTGAACAACCCACTGTTGAAGAACCCCAAGCACAGTGCCATCCTGGCCGAGTCTGGGATTAACTATGATAAGCCCATGCTACCCAGTGAGGTAGCTCAGAAGAGAGCTGAGAGGATAGCCAGAGAAAAGAAGGTATTTAACACTTCCTTTATTATAATCTCATTTACAACCTGTTTCAATGTTTTTTTAATGTTTCACTGGTGGTAGAACGATTAGCATTGGAAGGTTTCACTATGCACCAAGTATTCTTTCTTGATGTTATTAGTGGTCCCGAAAAGGGCCTACCAACTCTTTACGTTTGGTGAGCATGTTCATAACCTCAAGAAAGAATATGCTGTGAACCATGTAACCTTCCACTGCTAAACCTATTTTAATGTTTTTGTTTGTAACTCTGTATGTGCTACCAAGATAATAGACATGTTCCACTTGACGTTTAGTTATAGCAAGATTGTCTAGATTTTATTCCGAGTATGAAACTATTAGGGGCCTATGCATTGATGAAAACGGGTCAGTTAAATAGTACTTTTGGTTAACCCTAATTAGACTGGGGTATTTGGAGGCTGGACAGACTGGGGGGGGGGGGCCTAAAATGCCCCCCCCCCCCAGATCTCGGCCGTTGATCGCGCGATCGCGATGAAAATCGACACACCACGTCACCATGACGTAATCTGCAGAATCGTATTTGATTGTTAAAAAATTTGTAGGCTGCCAGACTGGGGAGGGGGGGGGGGCTAAAAGGCCTCCCCCCCCCTCCCTCAGATCTCGGCCGTTTAATCCGCGATCACGATGAAAATCGACACACACATCACCCATGACGTAATCTGCTGAATCGTATTGTTAAAAAATTGTTCAAATTTATTTTTAATGAATTAATTATGCTAATTTATGCATGAAATCATACTATTTGCTCTACTTCACTAATTATAGCTCCTAGAATGCTAATATTTGGTGTGAATGTTCTTTATAGCATTCCTATCAATTGTATTAGAAAAAAATCTGGTATCCAAATTAATTTGTTATGTATTTTATTGTTTTTTTTTATTTCTTATGTATTTCTTTGTTTTTTTTACCTTTTTATTTTTATATTGTTTTTTCGATGGAAATTGTCTGCGACATTATTTTGGTCTGAAATATCAGCAAATCAAATGATTTTTGTAGATAAAAGCAAAATTAATCACTCATTTATGAATTTTAGCTGAAAACACAATTTGCATTGACTTTGTACATGAAATCACATTTTGGAGCAATTTTTGGGTCTGACGCACGGTTACAAAATTATGCGTAACTCGCGAACCGGGTACCTGGGCGTCGTAATTTTGGGCTTGAAAGATGCCAGAGACCTCAAAGAATAAAGTCATAAAAAATGGCAGCCTCAGCTTCTCGCGTTAAAAATTTATCGCGAAAAATGTCAAGGAGGGGGCCTTTCAGCCCCGCCCGTCCAACTAGGGTTAAGTTATTGTAATTCAGAATGCAAATCGGGGGGGGGGGGGGTGGGTTGTCCTGAGTAAGGCCACATAAAAGATCAGAAGTAACCTAGCAGACTTCATGAATCAAAAGATTGTCAATTTGCTTGTTGTTATAATGTGATACTTTTCTCTCTTTCTACACAGCTTGCAACTCTACAGGCCCAGCAAAAGCTTGCAAAAGAAAAGAAGGTGAGGCTATGTTGCACTCTTCAAATTGGAAAAAAAAATATTTCTCTTTATAAGCAGGGTCACAAGTACTCCGCTTTGAACACGCAACATATGTGCTGAGAGTCTTGTTTTTAACCCTAATCAGACTGGGGTGTTTTGGTAGCTGTCAAGACTGGGGGGGGGGGGGCCATGATGGCCCCCCCCCTAAGATCTCGGCCGCCGATCGCGCGACTGCGCCAAAAATTTGCACGATGGTAGTGAGCCATGTAATCTACAAGACTGCGCTGTTAATTTTTCCAAAATGATATGAATTTCTTTTATATGAATTAATTATGCTAATTTATGCATGAAATCATACTTTTTGCTCTAATTGAAAAAATAAAGCTCCTAGAATGCTAATTTTGTGTATTATTATTCTTTATAGCATTCCTAACAATTGTACTAGAAAAAAATTCTTGTTTCAAAATTAATTTCTTATGTATTTTATTGTTTTATGAATTTCTTATGTATTTCTTTGTTTTTTTGACCTTTTGTTTTTCTTTTTTTTATGCAAAAATCATTTAAGAACCATTTTTAAGCATAAATATGCTAAAAATGAATTGATTTCAGCCAATGAAAGTGAAAATAATCCTATCTTTATGAATTAGGTGAGAAAACTCAATTTGCATTGACTTTGTACACAAAATCACCTTTTTGAGCCATTTTCGGTCTGATGGATATTTTTGAAAATCGTGCAGCGTCGTAACGGTATGACCGATTTTTGCGGAAATGGTTTCAAAAGATGCGTGAGACTTGAAAGTAAAAAGTCAGCAAGCGGCGCGATCAGAAAATTTCATGCGGCGGAGTGGTCGCGGAAAATGTCGAGGGGGGGCCATGATGGCCCCCCCCCAGTCTGATTAGGGTTAAAGTGAAATGATTGTTGTGGTCATGAGATTGAAGTGTGGAAGAAACTGTCTCAAAGTCATTGGGAAAGGTTAATTACAATTCACATAAGAATTGTTGTGAGCTGTGAGGTTTGGAAACAACAAAATGACAAGAAATTAACTCAATTCTGTTGAGATTATCATGCATTGCACACAAAAATGCATGCGTAGGACTACACACAAATGTTCAGCTCAAACATTTTAACTGTTTGTCATATTATCAGGGTTCCCAGCCAATCAGGGAAAAATATTTTACCTTTTTCCAGTCAGGGAAAAGTCAGGGAATTTAATAATAATGCTTCAAAATCAGGGAAAAGTCAGGGAATTTTGATTGGCCCAAAAATTGAAAGATTGATAGTCAGCCAGACTAGTGTTTTATACTGAAAATAGGTTTAAATAATTATCAGGGAATTTTTAGATTTCATCAGGTAAAAATCAGGGGATTTTGTTTTCTTGAAATGCTGGGAACCCTGATTATGACTATGATAAATACAATACTTTTATTCACCTTACCCACTACACTAGATTCTCTTTAAAAACCAAAATCAATTGATTCCTGTGCTTTATATAAATGTTTGATGACACTCGTTGATGCTCTTAATTCTTGGACAAAGCTGCTTCGGCAAATCCAACTTTGTTATGATAATGATTACTACTATCCATGTTGCTTGATATTTGTTTTGTTGTAGCTGCAACAAGAACAACAGCTGCAACAGCGTCTTCTTGCTGCCACCAAGCAACAGCAGCAACAAGGCACTACAACAACCCAGGTGACTGCTCAGCCTGTAGGCACAGCTGCAGGTGCAACAGTCTTGGTAAGGATGCTTATAATAATAATAATATTCACTTATTTACCCAGGGTAGCCACTTCAGCTCTTAATGAACTGGTCTCCCAGCGGGCCCTGCATAACATAAAGTTATTATTACCCCTCTCCATTTCCAAATACCAAGCGCCTGGCTAGAAGGCAGAGGGTCCCATTTTTAAAGTCTTTGGTATGACTCGAACGGGGATCGAACCCACGGTCTCCCGTTCATGTGGCAGACGCTCTACTGATTGCGCCAACACGTCTGGTTAAGTTCTATTGGTTTCTATCCACTTGGTCTGACTACAGTTGGTCTATTTCTCTGATTTTCTAATACCACATAAGCTAAACCCATTTGGTCTACAAACAATTTGGTATGATTTCCCTTTGGTCTCATACAAACTTTGTCTAATTGCCGATTCGTCCGATATGCAAATTGTCTAAGTGCATTTTCATTTAGTTCCCAAAGGAATATTTGGTCTATTTTCAGGTTTTAACCAGAATTGACCAAGTGGTGTTAGACCAAGTGGACATTAGATGAAATCGACATTAGACGAAATGGGAATTTGACGAATTGGTTCATCCGCGAAATGGCAATGAGACCAAAAGCTAATTAGACGAACTGGTTGTAGACGAAATGGAATTAGACTATGTAAAGTATGTTTAAATTTTTAGTAGATCAGGAGACAAAAAAAAAAAAATATTCCTCTTTGGTGTAGACCAAGAAACTCTTCTCATTTAGTAAAGTTGTTTCTATTTTTCTCAATCAGGCAATTCCTACACTTCATGGCTAGAGCTAATTATGAGCTCTGTAATTGGAACCCAAATTGGTAGAAAATTTTTTATCATGCAGCAGATAATGTTTAAATCAGCTAATTTTTGTTTTCTCCAAAGTCTTGTGAAAGTTGAAATCGTACCTCCTTACTTTCCTTTTTATTTAGGAAAAGTGTGTAGTGTTTGAGTTTTTATGTCTTATTTTTGATACCTTGTCATTTTCCAATATAGCAATCAGGGACCATTAGCCGGACAGCCCTTGGTACATCGGTAACACAACCAATAAGGGTAAGTTTAGAAACCAAACATGTTGAGTCTTTTATTCTGAAACTAGCATCGTTTATAATTGAACTCCTGAATAAGTATAACATCAAAAATTCTGCAATGCCCCCCCCCCTGCCAAAAACACAGCACAAACAATCTTTCATTTCAGTTTAGTTTAGTCGAGACATGTGTTAATCAGTGTGCTATTTACGTCGGGGTCCGACCTTTAATGTCACCATCCGAAAGATGCCGCAACGCTGAGTTTAACAAACATCTTGTCCCTCCCATTTTCTAGGTCTCCGGTACCTTAGCTGCCCAAGTGGTGCGATCGCAGGCCATACGTACCTCCGTACCTCAGCTAACGTTACCTAACGTAACAAGTCAGATTAGGACGTTGGGTACATCGTCTCCTCAAATTGTTGTTTCTTCGGTTTCCTCCATCATGACAACGGGCCAGCAGACCAGGGTTACACCCACTGTGTCCTTACAAGGTAATAACAAAATGCCAAAAAATAACAATTAAAAAAAAAAGTCATTATGTTGCACAATTGATTATGCACACTTTTCCAGGGGTGCGTTTCATGAAAGGATATTGTCAGATATTTTATCTGACAAGTCCCGTTTTATCCGACAGTTACCATCATAACGATTCTTCACAGCCAGCCAATATCAAGTAAAGTTGTCGGATCTGACAAGAAATGTTGATGAAATTATGTACTGTATAAGCCAATATTTTGGCGTCCAGATATTTTCGCGATTTTGGACTAGTTTGGGAAATTCGCGAGAGCAAAATTTCGCAATTTTAGGGATGACTTCATTACTATAAATAGCCTGGTATTAAAGTGGAAATTTTTGCGTTGACCGACTCGCGAAATAACCACTTATGCAGTACTGTTCTGTCTGAGATAAACCTCACGGTTGATTCCTGGGAAATGAACTCGATTAAATTCAAATAGCGTTCAACTGAGCCCACTCGACTGCAGTCAGCTGAGATTGATTGTTATCGGAGCTGTTTAAAAGTGGTTCAAGTATTGAGGGAACAATCAACTCCGCATTCACTTCGAAAACCAATTGATGGTGATTCTATTGTGTGGGTGAAACAAACAGATCCTATATTATTATATATTTTTTTTGTTTTACATTTGAAGCAATTAGTTTGATTTTTTATGCCTCCGCCACCGAAGGTGGTGCCAGAGGCATCATGTTTTTGGGTTGTCCGTCCGTCCGTACGTCCCGCTTGCTCGTTATCGCGATATCTCAAGAACCATTTGAGGTATGAGCTTCAAACTTGGAAATAGTATGTACCACCATAAGAAGATGATCTGATTAGATTTTGGAGTATGTAGGTCAAAGGTCAAGGTCACAGAGGTCAAAAATAGTGAAATTCTATGTTTTGAGTGTGTTATCGCGATATCTCAAGAACTATTTGAGGTATGAGCTTCAAACTTGGGGATAGTATGGACCACCATAGGAAGATGATCTGAGTAGATTTTGGAGTACGTAGGTCAATGGTCAAGGTCACGGAGGTCAAATAGTGAAATTCTATGTATTGGGTTTGTTATCGCGATATCTTAAGAACCATTTGAGATATGAGCTTCAAACTTAGGTGTAGTATGTACCGCCATAGGAAGATGATCTGATTAGATTATGGATTATATAGGTCAAGGGTCACAGAGGTCAAGATGTGAAAATCCATGTATTGAGTTTGTCATCGCGATATCTCGGGAACCAATTAAGATGTAAACTTCAAATTTAAGGGTAGTATCTATCACCAGAGGAATATGGTCTGATTAGGTTTAGGGTCACAAGGTCAAAGGTCAAGGTCAAAAGTGTCATTCTATAAAGCAAAATGAATAGATGAATGTGCAATATTTTTCTGATCTGGCAATGGCGGAGGCATATATTTCGACCGCGCGCGGTCGAGGATTCATCTTGTTTTTTTTTTTACATTTGAAGCAATAAGTTTGATTTTTTTTTTCTTTTATAATTTTTTTAATTTGTAATAGAGCTTTCACCATACATGTAGCTAGCATTTCTATGTTCTATTCCAGGAGGTACACAGACAATCAACATGAAGAACTTGGGCCAGTTCAGCACACTAGCTCTCATGAAGATCAAACAACAGCAGCTTCAGCAGTTGCAGCAACAAGCCCAACAGGCAGCGAGTGGTAGCGGACAGGCAACGTCTGGGACTGTCACACAGACTACCCAGCAGCAAGCTGCAACTAATCAACTGAAGGTACCACATTTGATTCTCATTGTTGTATATCTTTTTTTATTCAACAACATGTTGCAGCTGTTCAACTTTGGTTACCACTAATAGACATTCAATACTAAGTGTTGTTCATTTCAGTGTACTTTCCTCTATAAGTAGTTGTTTTTAGGTGTGTGTTTTTTTTGTTTGTTTGTTTGGTTTTTTTTTTTTTTTTTTTTTGGGGGGGGGGAGTTGTTGTTTCTTAACTCATATATCACAGGATACCATAAATCCAGAAAAATGTTGGACGTGCAGATCGACCTCACTTATCAGGCCACCTTGGGACCAGCACCCGTCCGGTTAAGTGATATGGCCGGTTGTGAGAGAAGTGCATAGCTTATGTATTGGGACACCATATGACATTTCTATCAAAATTTTTAGGGGGAGGATTTAATAGCCTTGAGGAGAAGGATTTATGGGTGGATGATGATCATAATGTCTTTCTGAGTGTAATGAGATGAAAAATAATATGAAAAGCAAAAGAAAAGTGAGGCATTTATGTGAATTTGAAAAAGGAATAAAAAGGGTACCTTACCAAAGTCCATGGCCAGTTGATAGAGTAGGCTGGTAAAATGATGGTGGTATAAGTGAGGTCAGACTGTAATGCAATTGGTACAATTTAAAGAAAATTGCTTGCCACACAAAATGTTCATTTGTGAGAGTTTTCGGTTTCACAGTATTGGGGTTGAAACTAATGTTGTAGAACTGCAAATCATTTGCTTGCATTGGTCAGTTTAGATGTTGCTCTAAATGTTGATTTGAGGCTTTCAGACTAGAGTCGCCTGTTCTGCTTATCAATAGTGTGCATGGTGCTTACAGCCTCAGAAATCAAAATCCTGGTCTATATCCTCAGACAATCGTCTTACACGTTGTCTGGCACCAGACTTGGGATAGTTTTACTTGATAGAATTAAACTTGCATCGTTCCATGACGGATTTGAACACATCTTTACTAACTGTTATTTTTGAGAGGGTTTTATTTTTACCAGTCAGAGAAAAAGTACAGCTAAGAATAGTACCATGAGCAAAAACAGATTTTATTCACTAATTCTCTGTCATAAATAATATTGTTGGAAATGCAGACATCAATTTTGAATTTAGTTCTAAATTTAGGGCTCGAATTTAGCAGTGGCCTGGGGCAAATGGCCACCTGAGGAAATCTGTTACACACGAGCCCTGTGTAATACCTAAAATGCCTGAAGTTACGTCCCTTGATAGGTTGATAGTTATTAGTCCTATCCGCAGGACTTAGGGATTGTTTGACTACATGCATGATCTAAGCCTCCTCAAGATTACACATTCCCATTACCAAATGGCACCTCTGTAGCCGAACAACTTCTCTACTATTGACCCATTGGTTCTCATTTCATTGTCACCTTGTGTTTCTAGGCTGAACTGAGGAAGCTACAGCAGGCCCAGGCACAGGCCCAGGCAGTGCAAGCCCAGGCCCAAGCTCAGGCCCAGGCCGGTCAGGGACAACTGACCACCATCCAGAAAGCTTCTGTCTCAACCACTCAAGCCATTACAGGGGTCACTCATGTCCAGTTGACAGCAGCTCAAAGACAGCAGGTTGGTCCCCTTTATCTTTCTCTCTTTACTGTTCTATCAACATAATCTTCTCTATCTCTTTCTTTCTTTCTCCCTCTCTCTCTCTCTCTCTCTCTCTCTCTCTCTCTCTCTCTCTCTCTCTCTCTCTCTCTCTCTCTCTCTCTCTCTCTCTCTCTCTCTCTCTCTATTATTCAATTCATCTTATTTTCGCTGTCTTTCTTGCCTCTTCCATTTCCTTTCTCTTCCTTTAGATATGTGATTCATCATATTAAAGTGAAACACAACTCGCCGAGCAAACTCAAGAAAGGGTCAAGAAAATCAACAAAGTAATAAGAAATGTCAAATTTCGGGGCAAAAAAAATGAGGGAAAGAATTTAAAGATAGATTATTTTACCGATATCCTTGACTATCTTTCTTTTCTTTTTTTTTTTTGAACTTTTTTACCTCATTTGATATAATGAGTCACTTATAAGCAATGTTACAAGGTCTGCACTTTTTCCAATTATAATGTGATACTATATCAATATGCTTGGAGTTGTCTTATTGTTGATAAGTCTAATGTTTTACTAAATTTTGAAATTCTGCTTGGTATTTTTCTGGTTAAGCGTTTGTATATCAGCATAAGTGCTTGTGAACAACTAAGAAACTGTGGCCAAAATACCAATGCTAACATGACTCCACTCTGTGAATGTTAGCTGTGGCACTGGCCGTAAAGTAAAATAACCAGAGAGCTAGATGAAGTAAAGCTCGTATGCTTTATGAACTCAATGGGCTTTCTGGTTAGACATATATTATAATACTAATGTTTTCCAATCTCTTCTTGTACCATGACCTTCCATGTTCTATTTAGATATGTAGCATGCAATGGACAATTTTTTTCGAAAAGTTTCGCTAGATAAAACTTTTCTTCACAAAATAACACTTGTGCACAGATCCTTGTGACACAATAGGTTTAGTACTTGAATAAATTGTATCAATAAGAGTTATGAATTACAAAACAAATCCTTTTTTTTGGGGGGGGGGTGGTAATGGTTGCTTTTCTGCTCATTTCCTTTGACATTCATAACATAGATTGTGCACCCCCCCAAAAAAAAACACAAAAAAAACACCCAACAACAACAAGAAGAACAGCAAAACTAAAAGGTCATATGAGCTTTTGCACTTTGCAGTGGATTTAAGTACTCTGTTCCTCTTCTCCATCACACAGCTGGCTCAGCGCAAGGGCCCGACCCTCAACACCTCCCAGGCTGAGATTGCTGCTCTCCTGAAGCACCACCAAGCCCAGCAGCTCCAACAGCAGAAGATCAAAGGAATCTCCACCATCCCTGTCACATCGGTCACCCAGCTCAAAGGCATCACGGTGACTGGTGTGACGGTCAGCGGAGTGACCACCCTAGGCCAGGCAGGGGCCAAGGGACAGGTGGTGTCCGTGGCTGGGGGTATGAAGGCTTTGGCCATACCTACAGCGGGTGGGTCAGGGACCACTACCACGCAGTTGTCGAAGGTCAACCTCCAGCAGATACTGCAAATGAAGCAACAGAAGCTGGTGAGAACAAATTATTTTATCTGTTTGCTCAAAGGCTACTTTTGAAGCTCTGTTCAGTTCAAATTGTAGCTACAGTCAACTCAGCATGAGTCGCCCTTCTATAAGTCAAATAATCACCGAAGTCAGAGCAATTTTTAGTCCCGATTATACAAGACATGTGTTAGTCACCTCTCCTAAGTCGAACAGATTTCTTTGGTCCGCAGAGATTCAACTTGGGCAGTGTTACCTGTATACTTGTTACTATTCATAGATATCTTCTGATTCCTTTTGAAGGTGTACTGTAAGTGATATGTAATGTTGTTTAGAAATAGATTTTTGAAACGTTATATCACCAAAAAAAAATTGCAAGATCTTCCAGGGACCAATTATATATTTGCAACCTATGCTGCAATTATGGCCAAAATACCAATATTAACATGACTCCACTCTGTGAATGTTAGCTGTGGCACTGACCGTAAAGTAAAATAACCAGAGAGCTAGATGAAGTAAAGCTCGTATTCTTTATGAACTCAATGGGCTTTCTGGTTAGACAAACATGTACATATACTATTTCATCATTTCTTTCTTTTTTTTTTTCCCCCAAATTTTTGTTGTACCATCCTTTCTAAGAAAAAGGCAAATTTCATAAATTGCTTATAGAGGCCATGTGTATGCAACATAAGATAAAACCAATGTCCCGAATTCCCAAAAGCTGCCTAACTTTAAGCCTGGCTTAAATCGCATTAAAACTGAGTAGGAATGAACCCTCACTAAACCACCAAGATGCAAGGATAGAGTACAGTAAAAAAAAAAACATACAACTTTTAGAAACCTACAAAATTTTAGTACAGTCTACTCTTGTTATAATGAGCAAGAATCCTTGAATTTGATGCAACGAGGCAGTTTTTCAATATTTTCTATGTCTTCAATTAAAAGTTGGCTCATCTGCTTATTTCATCAGATCCTTGCTCAGGTACAAGGTCAACCTCAGGTGACCTCAGGTCAACAGGTCAGAGTGACAACAGGTCAGGGTCAAGCCACCGTACAGCGGTCTGCTCAGTCTGCTCAACAAACCTTAGTTCAACAAGTAGCTAGTCTACAACAGGTGAGATTCATTGACAAGTAATAGGATGCCAAGTGCGATATGCCCCCTTATTACAAAAAACAGTCCGGTTAATGCAAAAAACAAAAACTGTAATAATCATTTTTTGTTTGTGTGTGTGTGAATATAGTTTGACATAGATAAGCTCTCCCCCATAAAGCTTAACCCCATAGAAAAAAATTAATCAAATCAAATTATAACAATTTCATTGCGCTGGTCACCTCGTTATGACAGGGTTGGACTGAACTAAATAGAACTGTTATCATGATTCTCATTTCAGGTTGGAACGATAGGAGGACAACAGGTGCGTGTGCAGCAGGTGAGCGCCACCAGGGGTCAACAGCCAGCAGGTACCGTCCAGGTCCAGAGGATACCTACCAGTCTACAGGGTCAACCTATGCCAACTGTTAGACAGCAGCTGCAGAAGAGGGTTCCTCAGACACTGTCTATCCAACAACAGGGCAAACCGGTCACCATCATACCACCAGGTAGGTATGGGATCAAAGTGGGATGAGTTTCTAAACGGGTATCATATCGTAAGAAAATATTGACTTGCATGCAAGCTTACCAACACTTTGTAATAAGTTATGTGCTATAAGGTTGATGTTGACATGCACTGTTCAACATCCAGAACTGACTGCCAGCGGACTGATCCTCTGGGAGCCATCTCACATCATTAGAAGAGGAAAACATGGTAGAAACCCAAACAATCGTATTGGCATGCTAAAGAGATTATACAGGCCTCAATAGTATTGAGGAACTAGGGACTGCTATGCTGGATAGACTGGCTTGGAGGGGATACGTTCATGGTGCCCGAGAAGGCATTGGATGAGCATGTTCTCCTCGACCTAGTAGTAGTAGAAGTAAAGGGATATCTCACTGAGCGGGGAACACAAGCGACAGACGCGAATTTGCAGTGTCATGTATAGAGAGATTCTAGCCGACTCCATAGACATTTGCTTTATTTGTCGCTTAGTGAGATAACCCCTTTAGATGTGGAAATACATGTATGCTGTTTTTGGTACCAATATACTAAAATCTATATTGTCCTTGTTTTCCTCCAGGAGCAGTACTGACATCAGCTGGTAAGGTCACCGTCTCACAAGCAGCAGCCACTCAGGCACAGAAACAACCCCAGCAGTTGGTCACCCAACTGGTCACCTCCACCTCAGTGGTCACTCCCAGGACACAAGTCCAGCAGAGTACACCCAACAGGGCCCCGCAGCTAGCAAGACTAGTCCAGGCCCAACAGCTGGCTCAAGCGCAAGCCCAGGCTCAGGCTGCGTCATCATCATCGTCATCATCTCCCGCTGCTCACACGGTGGTGTCTCAGACGGTGGTCGTCCAGGAGGAGAGTGCGTCCTCCTCTTCATCTGGTCAGCAGCAGCAGGTTAAAGCAGTTGTCCAACCGACCACGCCAGCCACACAGCAGGTGAGGCCCTAAAGGTGACCGACAAATATGATTGCTCAATAATAAGGATGCATCGTGCATGTATGCCAGCGTATGCTTCGACATATCAATACCAATTTGTAAATTCATCCAAAATGAAAAGATGTGTGAGCAATCAACTTTAGATTTCCTAGATTTTCTATGGAAGCAACAGGTCAGAAATACTTCTTCTTTTTTTACCCAGGGTATCATTTGTAAGACATGAGATAGGAGTTCATTCTTCCTTTTCATGATATATGATTTTTTGTTTTATCAAGACTAGAGGATGTTTGTAGTTGCTGTACTGAAATTGTAGGAAATTTGTCTTCTTTTTTTTTTAGAAAACTTTTGCAGTCAAGATTCTTTAACCATTCCTTTGATTTTGCAAAAGCAGTCACCTCTCTTTTTGCACTTATTTGTTTTGATATAGTTTATCATCAAGTATTTATCAACTGTTCTTTTGCTTTCTTAGGTTCATGTGGTCACAACTCCTGCTACTACAACACCCGTTGCCATCTCTGTTGCACAACCGACATCCAGGCCATCCCCACAACAACAACCGCAGCAAACGCAGCAACAACAAGTGCAGCAGGAACAAACACCAGGAACACCAACTGTGCAAGCTCAAGCACAACAGCAGCCAGCAACATCCCAAGATCCTCAGACTCCACAAACTAGGGTTGAGGTCTTACAGCAGGGAGCGTCATCATCAGCAGCATCCCGTCCTTCCCCGTATGCCATGAGGCTACGTAAGCCATCACAGTCGAGCAAGGATTAGGCAACCATCATGACAGTTGAGCAAGGATAAAACGACCCAGCAGCAAACAAAAGCAACAACAGACCCCAGGAACCCCAACTCTGCAACCTCAGGTGCAACAGCAGGGGGCCTCTTTCTCAGCAGCCGCATCTCATCCATCCCCGTATGCCATGAGGTTATGTATGCCATCACAGTCAAGCATGGATTAGATTCGCCATGAGGCCTTGCAGCAGGGAGCATCACGTAAGCCATTACAGTCAAGAGAGGAGCGCCTCAGTTGAGGTCTTATTTCAATTGAGATTATTGAATCTTCACAAATCTATACCCCTCTTTTAAATGCTTGTAAGGATTATACATGAATGATATATTCTTTTTGTGCTCTCATTTATAGACGGTTCGAAACTAACAGAACAACGATATACATTGTGTCTGATCCAAGTTCTGCTTTGTTGACTTAGTCATTTCTCTTTTTGGGAAGCACCAATTGAGCCACCATAAATCTCTACAAAAAAATTAAGTCTATCCCACTGTAGGACTTGCAGCGAAGTCCAGCTAAGGAATCATACTTATTCAGGAGAAAGACACTTGCTTAAAGAATATTTATATATAATTGATAACTCCATTGCTGAATTATATTTTGTCTATATTTTGCTTCTTAGTGTGTATCCATGTGTGAGTGTTTTACCAGTGTTTATTTTGAAGAATTTTATTTTTTAAGGGTAATATTTGCAGGATATCTGATAAAATTGCATGGTATTCCAAGAAGTAACTCTTTTATAAGTTTGTTTTTATTTCTTCCCATTGAACAAAATGAATAGCGTTGAAATAATGAAGTAATAACTAAAAATCCTAATTGCCATGTGAATATAATTTCATCTGTGAATAGACAAATTGTGTGTGAATTTTCCGATATTGCACTGATTATGATACAAAAAAAAAAAAGAATAATTGCACCTTGATTTTAGGTCAGTGCTGAGAGAATTTTACAATATGTTTTCCCTGCTCCCACATGTTACTGAAGAAACTTGTAATGCATCCTGACTTACCTAAAGGATTTTACCATATTAGAGCATGAATTTACTGTAAAATGTGTTTAAATGCAAATTTAATAAAAGTAACCTATGAGCCGCTTTGGTGGTATTAATTGACAATGAGCCTTTCTTGTACGTATTTATGTATGTATAAAGATTATATTACAGCCTATCTTAGTTACCCAGTATAACTTTTCCAATTGCCTTTAATAAACACTTCATTTTATTAGCGTTATGTAGATCTTTGATTGTAAAATAAAACCCGTTTGTGTGATATGATTTGCTGTTCCTTTACATTTATTCTTTGGTCATTACTAGATAAGAAGTATCATACCTTCTTTGAAATGTTGCTTCTTTAATAATATGATCTGTAAGGAGATTCTTACCATACAGGACATGTATTCTAGAGATAAGCAACAACAACAACAAAAATGTGTAGTACTGTTCTTGGTCTTGTGGGGAATAATATTCATAATTTCTATGTACATTATTTATCTCAGATTTCCTATTGTTTTATAAAAACATTTATAACGTTTATATAAAGATAGGAATCTTGGGTTTTATTTCCCCATCAAATGATATTTTTTTGTTTGTTTCATGTTCCCCCTTTAATGAAATTCTACCCATACTTTGCTAGATTTGCACATATTACTGTTTTCATTCAAACTTCACTGAGGTTGTAATGTGTATTGATTATGTCTATGTATTTATTTCTTGGGTAAACAAAAAATTCTGCTTGGAGTTGATGATAAACAATGTTATACTTGTAAGATGAGGAATAGCTTAACTGAGTGTCTGGTTTCATATGTGTTAATTTGTATTTATTTCTTGTTCTACTAAATAAGCTTGCACATAATAAATGAATTACATACTTTCTAGAATCAAAGTATTGAAAAGTGTTTATTATTCTGTTTACAGGACTTAAGGATTTTCGTAATGTAGACTACATGTTCCAAAGGTTAAATGCAGTATATCTATTTTGTCCCATTTTTTCAAAAGGGGTCTGATGATTTATTCCAGGACTATTAATATTTGTTTTATGTAAAATCCACTCGTATTATATTGAGGAACTCAGGATGAAGCTAGTTATCTTGATTTAACAGAATTTTGTTATTCTCAACACATAGGTATGTTTGAAATTTGGACCAGGAGCAATTGCCTCATAATTATTATAACCAAAAAAATCCAGTACCAGTGTTCATAATGATGGAAGTAAACTGAAAGCTCTAATGCAAAAAGTGCTTAATTTTGATGAAAATTGATTTTAAATATATGACCATTATTCAGGCTGGTTTCTGTCTATTAAACTAAATGTTGAGAGCAATTTTAAAGAACATGCACTTTATGATATCACTTTTCCATAGATGCATGTATAAATTCTGGGAAACAAACACTCATCTCTTTTTTTTAAGTAACAAAAATGAATTTAGAAGGTTTATACAGTAGGTCTAAAAGACGGACCGGAAATAGAGTTAATAAAAATAAAGAACAAAAATTAATGAAATACATTGTTATCAGAATAATATTGTCAAATTGGCCAAGATATGTTAGTGTGATAAATAAAATCATGAACACTAGACACATAATATGTAATGGTTTGGAGACCCGCAAGGACTCCTTGTTTATTGACAAAGCATAAAACAGCGTTGGGGAACAGCCGAATATTTCACATTCAAAAAGAGATAATTTTGTATGTTACAATTACTTTGGTAATGAGTTGACAGCCTAAGAAATATTGATTTAATCTTTGGATAATTTTTGTAGTCATTGGCTATTGGGACAATTACCCCTGGAAAATTGTTAATATCCACTTGGTTTAACAGCAGTTGGTCCAGTTCTCTAATACCACGTAGGCTAAACCCATTTGGTCGCTATCAATTTGGTCAAATTTCCCCTTGGTATAATACATACTCACTTTTTTTTTTCTAATTCTCACTCTTATTACAAATTCGTCCAATAGCCAAATTGTCCAGTTGTATTTTGGTCTATTACCAGTTTGTTACGTGAATTGACTAAGTGGATATTAGACGAAATGTACATTAGAAAAAATGGGAATTAGACAAAATGTTAAATAGGCAAAATTGAAATTAGACCAAAAGGTAAATACAAAAGCTTGTCGACGACGAAATGTAATTAGGCAATGTTTGATGAGACCAAATGGACAATAGTCAAAGTAGGTTTCAGACCAAGTGGTGATTTACCTTAACCGTTACCTCAAAGTCAAATATATCCCAGAAATGGGAGCTTTAACAAGTTGTTGGCTATTACTTCGAATCCTAAGTTGAACCAAGAAATGGATCCAAATACATGTACAAGCTAAACTTTATATAAAAATTAATTTTGTATTGTTTTGAATTGTTTGTTTAAAGCGCCCACATATTGGTTTATGATTATGGCTGATGAGACGAACCAAACGACATACACAACAAAGCACAATGCGTCAAAAATGCTATTTCATAAATATCATATCTACATATATTTACATATAATTATAATCATAGGCAATTATGTCAACGAAAGGCAATCCAATATATACAAATCACTTCAAAATTAGAATCTGGAATTCATTATATGTACTGATCAGATACATTGTTAATTTCGTATACATTTTCAGATAGAATAATAGCGAAGAAAACATATCCATTTACATAAAATTTCCTCACGCTTATTGATCTTATCTTACGTCTTTAAGAAAAAAGAATTTTTCTCCAAGATTATATCGCCAAATAAGTATTATTTACATGACACGGATGGCACTAACATAAAATCTACAAAGTCCAAGAATGGCACAGCTGTAATTTTATAGACATAATTATACGTAAGAAACTATACAAATGGACAGAGAGACTATAAAGTGTTAGGGTTAAACTGATCCCGATCTGGGTCAAATTGGGCCATAATGCAGGGTCAATTGCCATAGAACCGGTACGGCCCAAATGAACTCGGGATGGGGTCATTTTGAACCTTTGTTTCTCAGAGTGTGTGAAATATTATGCAAACCTGTCAACAGTTTTTTTCCATTCGTAGCAGGAAAATAATGTCAAAGAACCACACGATGCTCTTCAAAAATGCATTGAAATAAGAAGACCTTTTATCCCACGCCATCACAAATACTAACACAGAAATTAGCATACTTTGAACTTAACTTCCAACTATCGGTATTTCTCTTGGTCACTTTTGCCTTTGATGAATGAAGAATATCACCAAAATGTTCTCAAATTTGAAAGTAATAGAAGGTATCATCAAAAAAAAGAAAGGGAATATTGAAAAAAAAAATTGTCAACTGGTTCTGAACATTGATATCATCGTTTTAAATACCTCCATGATTATATTCAAAAGCCTTTATATTTTACCCACCTTCTTTTGTTAGACAGACAAAGTTCAGTGATGTAAGTACATTTATTATTTTACTAAAATATAGTGGTTCTCGTGAACGTCTTAAGTAGTTTGATTTTTTCATTCACGATTGACATTTTAAGTTTCTATTTTTAAACCAGTCAACCCCTGCCAACTGCAATGACTAAAGTGAACTATGGATAATCCACAGAATACCATGGAATTTACTCAGAAATGGGGTAAATATTGACTGTCAAATTATGGTTAAAACATTTTCAGTTACTATTGTGCTTCGCACGCAAACACAAGTTTTTTAGACTAATTGTGTATGATTTGTGTGTGCCTGTTTGAATTATTTGCTTTTCTCCTTTCATCGCATATGCATCTCGGTTCATTGAGGTGAAGTTTGAGGCTTTTTGTATGTCGTTCAATAATTTGAACGCAACACTTTTAAATACTGTAGAAAATCTTGAAAATTGCACATTATCTCGTGGAATGCGTTGGTTTCTTTTTTTTCTAGCACTTGAGGCCCGTGCATTATGCGGATTGCCGACAGTTCACCGTATTTTCACGTCACATAACAGTGGCGGGGGTGCAGGGGACGCGCGACCCCCTATAATTTGAAAACCGCCCATTGACCGTACATGTTAAAATCCGAAAATTTCGGCGGCGCCCCCCCCCCCCCCCCCCCCTATCCTGAAATCCTGTATCCGCCACTGCATAATGATATGTTTGTCAATAATCACCCGATTGTTAAAGCAATTTGGAAAGAATTAAATCCCTGGAGAGTTGGAAGTCACCTTTTTATGATTATATCTTGGTTGATATTTATTCTTATATGTCATTTAATAACTTCACATATTCAAGACTTGATAAAGAACATCGTCAGTATTTGTTTTTTATTATCAGATTATGAAATCGGTCTTCATCACAATATCATTGTCTTACAGTGTTCGTTTGTTGTTGTTTATTTTTTGTTGTCAATTTTGAAAGTGATATCTCCTTTCCGATTGGTTGTTTTCATTTTGACATATTCAGCAGAATGACAATGAATCTCCGAAACTCGGGAGACGTCGCACGGAGACGTTTCCGAGACGGAACAAATCTCATTTGATATGAACATGTTCGAATTTCCCGCGACTCATGAGACTTTGCGGAGACTCATGAGATGTCTCCGAGACCGAGTCGCAAACTATAGTCTCAAGCCCGTCCCAATCGCGTCTCATGGCATGTGACGTAAACAGTCCTGTTATTCATGCGTCGAAGATTAATCATGAAATTCAATAGCGTTTATGAATCGGTTACCGTAGTCGCGTGTGGCTGCGAAGTCTCAGATCCGAAACCAAGTCAATGCTCTTCGATGTTCTTTCGTATGAAGACAATCATCCAATTAAGCTCTTGAAAAAGTCATTCGAAAAACACTTTGATACCCAATAAGTCTTTTTCCTGGTCGCTTTTTTATCCTGGTAAAAACAAACAATCAACCAATCATTCTCAGTTGTAATCTCTCATATAAATCGCTCAAATTATCCAAAACTTTTGAGATTCTACTCCACCAGCTTCCAACGTTAATAATGTTTTTGATAGTGTATATAGAGTCTCTGATTTATCCATTTCAAAGTTGACAAATTTCATCTGCTTCGAATGAAAGTCGTCACACAATTATTGGCGATGATACAAATTGATGAGAGAAACACAACACGGAGAAGACATTCCTTTAATATCGCCATTACTTATTTTTCTTTGAGTTTACAAAATCATGTTCACAACTCAAATATCACTATTACAATTCCATACCCAGTTTGTGTCCTTCACATATGAACTTCAATATAGAATAATTACTTTCGTGATTATAACATCGCCTCTAATCTAATGAGCGGTGATCGGCTTTTAACAAACTGTTTGCAAAGTTATTAGCAATGTCTTTCGAAATTCACATCACAACGAGTTGACAAGACACTTTAAGCACAGCATAAATACAGAACGACATCACACTTTAAATGTTCATAATCGCTCATTAAATCTTTTTATCTCGATGTTATTCGCCACGAGTTTATTTTAAATTTTTAAAATCCCATTTGTTTCACATGTTCGCAGTGACGGGTACGACTCGAGTCGCGACCGTATACCCTTCCAGCGTGGCGTTATTGGTTGGCAATGTCGGATGTTCTTCCCGCCTGGTCCCACGGGGTGCTTTGATCTGGCTCGTATGGAGTTGATTTGTTACAGTGCTGTCAGCTATACTGCTGCTGAAATCTAGCACTCGACTCGGCAACTCGAGGTCCGATGCCGTAACTAGATGAGAGAAAATAAAACAAACGCAAAAGGTTAAAAGTTTTTTACTTTTTCTTTCCCTTTTCTTTTTTTTACAGGCGAGTATAGAATTTTAAAAACGATGAAAGAAATATATATATATATATTTATATAAATAAATAAGAGTCAAAATTTTCAATAAACGCGACTCCAGGTTTTTTTTTTTTTTTTTTTTTTTTTTTTTTAAATCTTTATTAAAGTCCCAGACCGGACCGACAAATGAAATAGCCAAAAACGAAAGCTAATATGCTATATAATACAACAATTCCAAATAAAGGCGTTTTTATTGTCCATCTAGAAAGTATTTAATTTAAAAGATGACCGAACCTCAACCAGGCCACTCCTCCCGAATACTTGTAAAATTACCCCTAATTTAAAAGTGCGAGTGATGACGTCAAAAAATGTTAATGGAATGCTACAGCAGTCCTGTGGCCAGGCCTGATTGACTTTGCCCTTTCATTTCATAACAATAGAATTCTAGCTCACAGGGCGTCTATTGTCCTGACATAGCAATACAAACGTGTTTTCTAAAGGCGAAACGCAATCATGCCTAGCCACAGGACTGCTGTAGCATTCCATTAACATTTTTTGACGTCATCACTCGCACTTTTAAATTAGGGGTAATTTTACAAGTATTCGGGAGGGGTGGCCTGGTTGAGGTTCGGTCATCTTTTTAATTAAATACTTTCTAGATGGACAATAAAAACGCCTTAATTTGGAATTGTTGTATTATATAGCATATTAGCTTTCGTTTTTGGCTATTTCATTTGTCGGTCCGGTCTAGGACTTTAAATTATTTGGATACAAACAACCGATTATCTTTTCTACTGCGTACGAAAGTATGGCGACCTATATTTGCACCAGTTTTCTTCCTATTTACAATTCCGAACAACAGCCAAGCCCGGCGCACATCCGGAGACTGAAAGTTACAGCCAATCACAACATTTTATTTTGTTAGCCAATCAGGATACGCGCTGCAAGTGATAGCGTCAATCCGATTGGGTAGCTGCTGATTGGCTAGTTGTTCTAAAAGCTTTTGACCAATCGGAAGCTCATTTCCGTGTACAGATTTTTGTTGTTTGAGCGCTCTGTCGTCAGAAATTTTTCAAGCATATTTCATTTATTGGGTTAAAACAAAGGCATATGTAGCAAAAAAAAACAAAACAAAACAAAACAAACAAACAAATAGGCTACTGCCTGCGAATGTAGGACAGAACAAAACTAATAATTGGATACAAAGCATGTAAACATGATATATACAAACATTGAGCAATAGATACAGTGAATCTATAAGATTTAAAGAGAAGTCTATAGCATATTGACAGCTTCAACAATCAATTTTAATATTAAAGGGATCACTCTGGCCTCATCATATGTCACTTTAAATTATAAAAAAAAATAACCACAAACTTCCGGTAACTTCACTATAACAAGAAACTTATTAATTGTTAAAAAATAAAAGTTAACATTTCGGTCATGAGTGTTTGAGTCATCATTCTCCCTTTATTATGTTTATACATCTATTGTTTTGTAAACTTATGATATCCTAAAGTTTTCCAACTGTCACCGTTGTCAAAATATTATTGTATTCTTCTGTCGATGGTATGAATTTGCTTTTCTTTTATGATCATAAAATCAGGACTTTTTTTCATAAGTTTGCACATTTATAATGTTCATTTTATTGCTTATTTGTAAAGAAGATTATTATAAATGATATACTGGGAGGAAATGGTATACTGAAGAAAAAAAATCCATCCAGCATAAGGAGTGTAAATATTTTTTTTGTAAATCACGGTCACATTGCCAATAACTATGTTTTAAAAAGTATTGATTTTCACATTTCTTTTTTATATCTCATTGAAAACAATTTAAAACTAAAACTTTGAACAGAAAAGAGAAAACAATGGATAATTATTGTAGCTAACCTGTTGGTCTACTCGAAACTTCATTAGCACATGACGAAGTCGTAACGTGTTTGATACTGATATTGGTTGACCCGATGTCACTGCCTGACGTCACAGCTGTGGGGTGACTTCCAGTCATTGACCCTTGACCTTTAGCAGGCTGCGCCATGACAAGCATCTGAAGTTCGCTGGTGTCAAGTTTGGAGGGGCTCTGGGATGACGTAATGGCGGTGATTGCGTTTAGAGGAAGGCTAAACTCAGGCAAGAGTTGCTGGCTCACAGTTGTGGCGTGTTGTTGCTGTGATGCTTGTTGCTGATGTTGCTGTTGCTGTTGCTGTTGCTGGTGGTTTGGTGAGGCAAGTTGAATGTGGCTGGCGCTTTGAAGTTGTGATTGGGAGTTGATAACTGTTGAGGGGTGAAACGAAATTGATTTATTATGAGCAATATAACAATAGGCCCAAGTTGGAATCAAATAAAGGCTATAATATGTTTAACTTGACATTCAAACTCCTATCTCCTATACAAAGTTTAACAATAATTAGAAATCATGCTTTAAATTGATTCAAAAATTTTGTGAGACATTGTTTAGAGCAAGTGCCATGAGCGCCCATCATAGGCGGATACCAGCGCTATACAACATAAAAAGCCATCATCATCATCATCATCATTATCATCATCATCATCATCATTATCATCATTATCATCATCATCATCATTATCATCATCATCATCATTATCATCATCATCATCATCATCATCATCATCATAAACAACTGAAACCCATTCCCTTACCTTGTGAAATTTGTTGCAGCAATCCCGGGTCAATATTATATTGTTGAAGTTGATGCTGTTGTGACTGATGTTGCTGTTGTTGATGTTGTTGTTGCTGATGTTGATGATGTTGCTGCTGATGTTGCTGTAGATGTTGCGACTGCAGTTGACTCAGTTGACTCAGTGCCCTAGACGTGGTGTTTTCGTTCATCTGAGTAGCATGTTGTTGCTGTTGTTGCTGCAACTGCTGTCGATTGCTTTGCATCATACGGTGTAACGTGGATTGTTGTTGATGTTGCTGAAGTGCTTGTATTGTGGTGGAAGGTTGATGTGAACGGTGGTGACCCCCTAAACGAGAGCTTGCTTCTTGTTGCAAGCCTTAATCGGAAAGAATTACAAACATAGAGAGGCGGTAATTAACTGGAAATCCATTTTAGTAACATCCAGATGACGTTTTCTCTTATTTTCTATTTTCTATAGAGTTTAAAACAGGAAAACTTCATTAAGTCATTTTCCTTGGTAACCGAAACTTTTAATTTGAAGGTCATTTTTTTAAATATAATGGTGTTTCAGAAATTGAAATCTACAGTAGATAGCAAGTGAGTAGTTGTAGATTGTGAGAAAAAGCTGCAAGAAAATCAGAAATTCCTTATTTTTTTACCAGAAGAGTACAAATATCGGGAAAGAGAGCTGAAGATAAAAAAGAGTTAAAACGAAAACATTTGAAAAAGATTGAGGCTTTAAATTACCAACTTTAGTCCTGAAATTATTGACTTAATATAGGGGAATCAGCAATATATTCCCAAGTCATATGGTAGATATGAACTATTCACCCTAAATCTTGAAGGATTATATGTTCAGTTAAACTATAATAATTAAATATGTCCGCATAATTTGCGTCATGGTGTGATTATAGTTTAGATAATATTGTAAATACAGTCAGTACTCGGCTGCAATCTTTGAATATCAGTTTCATAGAGTGATTACACTGTAAACATTTTTTTGTAATTTTACAGTAAATCTGCTGTCAGCAGAGTCGCCATAAAAAATGTAATCTAAAAAAAGTTTTGTTGTAAATTTCTCCTGCAAATAATAATACATGAGAAATACAAAATATACATCAGGAGTAACATTTTTGTTCCGTTTTAACCAAATATATACGCTATAGAACTCTAATGTTTTTTTTCCCTTCTCTTTCATAAAGTCTTAGACGAGAAATTTACAACAAAACTATTTCTTAAATTACTTTTTTTTTAATGACGACTCTGCTGACAGCAGATTTGCTGTAAAAATACAAATATTTTTTAGTGTACCTTGATTACAATAGTTTAAATGTCAACAGTTGACCAATGGTATATATCGCAATTCAAAACATATATGTTTTTAGCTGCTACAATATTGAATAGTTGTGTTCAATAATCTAAATCAAGTCAAATCAAATCAAATGATCTTAACATACCTTGTTGTGTCATGGCGTGATTATAATTTAAATGCTGACCGTTTGAATCGCTCATATAGCCATAGGCGGTGTTTCCTTGTGATGTGGAAGTAACTAGATTACGGGTTGTGTAGCCGGACCCACGGGGTACGTTACCCATTGAAGGCAGCTTCGAGCTCTGTCAGGGTGTCAATCATTAAACAATTAAAGATTCAGATTTTATCTTCGTTAAAAAAAACAAAAAAAACATGTTATATACACATTTGAACAGAATGACATATGATAAACAATGGTGAGCATTACTAGTGTATTAAAATAAGAGAAAAAGACAGGTAAAAAAAAAACAGGTCAAATAAGACTAATTTCGTTAACTAAAAGATATTTGTGTTTTTGAATCAGAAAGAAATGTAAGCGCATATATCTTGATTGTTATTTCGTTATTAACTGTGAACATCGCTTGGCTATCATTGTATTTAAAAAATGGCCTTCATTGTTTTTAGTTCTGAACCGAAAGAGTAAATATATCTAATTTTTAAATACAAAACAAATACAATGTCATAAACAAATACATTATGTATGCATAGGTTCCCCCCCCCCCCCCCCGTTCTGATGATGAGAATTAAAAACTGCAATTTTCTATTATTTCATTTTCATCAATTTAGTCGAAAACATCAATATTTAAAGTGAAATAGACATAGGCATCTTGAAAATTGCCTCTTCTTTTTATTTAAGGAATGTATATTCAAGAATTCAAATACGAATTAAAATGTATAACTGTAGGTTTGCATTAAATAACTAAATTTATTGTAAAATTGTTTTGCAAATTGATAATTAAGTAGTGAATTGTACTGAATTACATTTTAGTCTGATATAATGCCGAATAGGCTAATTATAACTTACCAATGCGTGTCCATCATTCTTGAGTCCGCCAATGGCCTGCGTCGACATGGTCATTTGCATTCCGCCGCCACCAGCCGCCTGGGCAACCCCGATCGCTACCCCATCCTGCATCGCTTGCAGCTGTGCTAACGAGACAGCATTCGTCTGATGGAGTAATCCGTTCTGTGGCGCCGCGACCGTGATGGTGGGTTGAAGTGCTCCCGTAGCTTGGCCGATGAGATCACCTATCATTACCTCCCCGATGCCTACGCTGTTTGTGGTGATTGTATCCACACCAGACACTGAAATGTAAATCATTTGAATTCAGTTCAAGAACATTATTTAGAATGATTGAGAATTAAAAAAAAAAGAAAAAAAAAGTACAATATAAGCTTAGCATGCAACAAAATGAAGTGATTGAGTATTTAATTGAAAAGGGGGCAGAAATGCTGGCCTATTCGTTTTAATAAAAAGAAAATCCAAATAAAACAAACAAACAAATAAGATAATGTAGAAGAGTCAAAGAAAACATGATTGTTTCTTAGAGGAAAAGACTAACTTGAAAGAGACACCACAAGTTCATGCGATGTTATTTCACATTATAAAAGTGAAATGCATATTCACGGGCCTATAATTATCTTGATATAAAAGACAAGTTTGTAATGTTGCCTAGTCTTTTTTAAGATGATACTAATTGAATTGTACTCTAAATTAAATCTTATTCTCATTTATTATCTTGGATTAGAAGAAACAACTCTACAAATAAAATTTAGAATTCTAAGTACCAAAGAAGTCTAACAAAGTTAATAATATGCGCCTTGAAAATAATACTGTAGGCTTATAACACCCAATCAAGACATAATTAGCATTATAATTTTGTAAGTCGTCACAAATGAAAAACACCTAAATTTCTATTTTAAAAAAATAGAAATTAAAATATATCAGAAACAATTTTCCCCTTTCCAAAAACACGAGATAAGTGAAAGTTTCCGTGCATAAACAAAGAAAACATCATATTTTGTGATATTTGCTATAATGCCACAATTTGGAAAAATTATCATGCCTATACCCATAAATTTTGAGCGATTATAATCCTTTTTGCTCTAACATAAAGAAATAAATACCTTGTTGCTGAAAACTGACACTGGTCGATGTGTTGATGCCATCAGTTGCTAGCTTGTTCTTGAAGGCTTCCTCTTTGCGCCTGTTAGCAAACCAGTTATAGACTCGGACCTCTGTGACGAGATTCGAACCTAGGCCCCCAACCTGTGACGGTGCCACACCTCTCTGCATGCACTCAGCCCTGAAATTGTATGTAGAAAAGATCATTCTTTTATCATACTGTGGTATAGAATCTTATTTGTCACGAGATGGGTTTTTATATGCAGGTTTGAGATGGGTTAGAGACGAGTTTTAGACTATAGTCGTGGAGATGTCTCCGAAATGTCTCATGAGTCTCCGCGACTTCTCGTAAGTTGCGGTAAAATCGAATATGTTCACATATGAGGGTTTTTCTTTTATCGTCGTGGAGACGCCTCTAAGTCTCGGCGACGTGAGATACCATCTCTATTTTAAGCAATGTTCAGTGAAAAATATTATACAGCTTCTTTTTATCCCAATTTATAGCCAAGCTATACAGAGTGACAAATATATATCAGCATGCTGATGGAATATAGCAAATACATGCACAAGTTAAGGTGAGGTCCTCGTATTTACAAAGTGAGTTGGATTTATAAAACGGTTCCTTGCTTTTTGAAATCGTGACACTGAGAAATTCAAAAATCATTAGTCAAGTCCAATGTTGAAGACAAAATATTAGAGCCCTTATTATACATTTAAAAAAGTAAGAGAAAGGCAGGGAGAGAGACAGGGAGACAAAGGATTACAGCTACAACAATAAAATGGACTGGTACACAATAATTTTAATATAATTTTTTGATACTTTTGGGGGTTTTACACACAAATTAAATCCTGAACATAAAATTATTCTTTTTTCAAAAAGAAAAATGAAATTCAATAAAATAAATATAATTGCTTGATATCGGGACATACTGAGAAGAGAGAGGAGGATAGAAAAATAAGGAGAGATTATATAAGGGAGAGTGGAGCAAAGAGGAACGCGATTCACAAAAACCGATTGAATCATTATTCTGAAATATGATACATGTCAGGAATTAATCACAATTACGAGCAATTAGATCAGCATACGGTCACTTCCAATTTACGTTCTGACGAGCCAAACTATATTTCGATATCCTTTCATGAAATGGCATGAACATAATAAATACAAATCATTCCGCGCCCACGGAAATAAATTCGTCAATGATTTCATGCTGGGAGGAACTTAAACACCAATACGCGCGACCTAGTAACCTCTTCAGCTTCCGACGTTAATGCTATACAGTCACACAGACACTTAAGTTGAGTTACGTCCGGTTGCGTCCAAAAAAACAAAAAAAAAAAAAAAAAAATTCTGCGGATCCCCACGGATGTCTACCCGTCATAGTCAGCAGTGGAAATATTGATAATTTTGTTCATCCAGTAAAACAAAGAAATACATAAGAAATGATAGAATAGAAGATGAAATAAGATTAAAACAAAACAAACGTATCTATACGTAAGTGTCTGCGTGACTTCAGCATTAGTCATTCATACACACTGTCCAGTATCACAAAAGCATTTCACGACAACCTATCATGTTAAATGATAATGTCCTTAATTACCTTTATTCTTACGAATATCTACGACAGTGTTTTAAGCAAATGCAGGGAAAACCGTTTGTTTATCATTTTAAAAAGTTTTCTCTTTTCTTAGAAGAAAAAGTTGCAATGGTTAAATTAACTATTATGAAAATAATAAAGTGATAAGATGTGTTTCAGTGGTTGAACTTGGTTTTGGTGGTTCAGGGTGAAAAAAAAATTATTAAAAAGAAAGATAAATTTGTAGAGAAGTTATATATACCGAAAGATTGTAAATTAATTCTACAAAGGAAGGGGGAAAGCGCACCACGTGCATTGTGTCTAGACTGCGTGTGTCATATGCTTTTCTATATTTTCGTCATTCTAAGAGTATTCTTAACAATGAAACGCTAACATTAAACAATGATTAAAATATTTCCGTTAATTTTTTTTTTTTTTTTTTTTTAATGAGGTATAATGGTGGCACCCGTCTTAAGTTTTGTATACAAGGAATTTAATCGCAAACGAAAATAGTGAGTAAACGAGTAAATGCATACTTATGTCTTTTAAACTAAAGTGATCATTTATCGTGACAAAATTCGATTTTCAAGTAGTTTCAGACTGATTTATGAACATTACGAATGCACAACTTTCAATTTGAAGTTCATCCACCTGTAAAACTTTATGACATCCGTATTAAAATGCAATAAATAGCTACACGTAATAGAACAGAAACCATTATCTTGTACTTTACCATCAACAAGTCTTTAATAATTTTGAATTTGTTTTGACATTTTTGACAGAATAAGGTAATTGATGTAACTTTGCAAAAGCGTATTTACGAATAGCAATTAATTTTCATTACTATAATCGCTGTGGTTATAGCTATAATGATGTAATATCTGTAAAATATATTTAAAAATAATATATATAAAATAGAATATATAATGATAAAATATATATAAAATTATCATTTAAGTATTACGGTTATCAATCAGTGTAAAGAATATGAACATATTATATCTAAAATATATATATTAGATATTAGATTTATAAAAAATATATAACATTAATTTTTGTATGAAAAGTAGTATCAACGGTGCCTGCATGAAGAACATTAATATCAAACATCATTAATCAGGTCAATTTCATATTCAGATTCTCGGAGGAAACACCTGCCTTGAAATTTAAACCAAGAGTGACGCAGTCTTCCATTTTGATCGAAACATTACATTAATGGTTTACAGAATTGCATTTGTATCATGACTACTGGATTACACACAAAAACCTGATACCCTAATATTGTGATCGAAAATCTGTGAAAATTGAAGGAGCCGAGTTTTTCGTGTGTCTCTAAACAGCTAAAGATTAACTAACTTATTCGTCATTTGATGTTAAAAGTATCCTTTTTATTTCAATGATTAACCCCGGGGTAGCAGACGGTTTAGAAACCCATATGTTCGCATTATGTATTGACTTCACAAGATGCTATATATCGTGTTGGATTTAAAAAAAATGAAATTAGAAAAAGTAAATACTTTACAGGTTATTCGATATCCCTTTTCAGGAATCAATTCCCCTATATGCTATTGTGTTAACAGCAAAAACAAACAGTTTGTTTAACAGAGCAATAGCCCGATTAACATCGCATTAGTTTCTACAAAATGTTCGATGTGAGCGAAATTTGATAGAGCCCTGCTAAAATAGAGCTTGAAAATATTCTTTACTGGGAGGGGACTGAACTATATAAGATAATATCTCTTGGGGAAAGGATGAACAATTCGAGCAAAGAGAGAAGGTGTTGCCCCTCTAGGGTATGGGGGTTCATCGTCTCAGATTCTATTGAAGGAGTGCTGATTTCGTATCGAATTCCTTCAAGAATATTTGAGGGGTGTGGCCGTATTCTCACGAAAATTCGCTGAAATAGTATTCATAGTATTGCGAGATAAAAAATAACATTCATGTAGTGCATTAATGAGCGATGTATGTCACCTGAGTGTAGAAGGCCATAAGTTCTTTATAATTGTATTATGATTTGAGTCCAGTTTGCACAAATTGTACCTATATCTGCAGGGCTACAGTCTTATTATCATTCTAGCGCATGATGATTTGAAACAAGAAAATTTTACCAAATCTTTAGAGTATATTCATGATATTCAAGGTTTCTTCAATATCTGAATGATTATCATTTAATCAAATGAAATGTATTTATTTGACTTACGCATTGCACTGAACGACTAGATTCTCTCTTTCTTCCTTGCTTGGGTTTCTGTTCTGATTATATGCATGATATAGTATCCTCTGCGAGGCTGGCCCCCATTTAAACCGATTCCGCCTCTGTCTCTTGGCGGGGTTTTCATCAGCGGCCTGTACGTTATAGTAATGACCCGTCTCAGGATTCGTGAATTCTGTCAAATTGAGAAAAAATAAAGAAGTTCCAAATTATTATGCTAATTTTGATTTATATCTATAAATAAAAATAATTAAATTTCAATGGTCGCTCATGTACATCTCTATCTTTCTCTATTACATACATGTATCTATAATATTATATCCATATCTAATTCGATAGTTTATCTTAAACCGACATTTTTATGAAATGTTCAATCATAAAATACATAGTAATTAAAACATCTAGGCCTATATATTTTGCCAGATATGGCATGTTTTGCTTATTTATTCCACCCGTTAAATTCACCTCGGGTAAATGTTGACTAAATATCCACTATTTTCAAACTGTTAGTTTTCGTTTTTGCATTTATGTATATGAAATGTGAGACTATATTGAATTATTACCAAGTGGAAAATGAAATAATATATATGATACATAGAATGGGTCCATGGAGGCCATACACCATCCCGAGGTCACTTATCACCATACCAGATATGGTAATTAACCAGGAATTATTGTGTATTTTGTTTATTACAAGCATGGAAACGGAGATATGATTTTACTTACGTTTTGTCACTTCTCTTTGTTTCTGATCGAACCAGTTATAGAGAGCAGCTCGTTTAATGCCCTTCATGGGTGTGCCCTTATTCAAATGCTGTGAGAGATGTGATTGGTTGAGTCCCGTGGCATCTACCACTTCTCTTTGGGGGATGTTATGTTGTTGCATATAAAGTTTGATCATCTTCGCTACTTGCCATGGATCCTGCCTGTACATTGAGATACAAATTATATATGACAATTACAAGAATAATGAAGAAATTAACAGTTTTAAACTGTAAAAAGTCTTTATCTCTTTTTGGAGGTATACCCAACTTTGAGGGCCTCGTATAAGGAATTCATAAATCATGTGACCATATATTATATCTCATGTTAAAGAGTAACTCATACTCTATTCAATGATATAAAATTTATGTCTGTGCTGTCACGAATGACCGAGTATTCATACTTTTAAAAAAATCCGTCGAAAGTGCTTTGTACCAAGTTTGGGTTATTTTGGGTTTAGCTAATTTCAACTTACCAACTTCTTCAACGTGCCCACCTTCCTTCTCAATGCATAAATCGCAGCGTCGTTGCATGTCTTGGACAGCTCGTTATTGTAATTGAGCGCAATTATTCGATTACCAAAGACCTCCCGAAGTCGATCTCGAACTGCTACACTCCGGTGTGCAGGGGCACCATCCTCCGTGTTGCATGGTATCTGCTGACTACAAAAACCTTCTGCTCTGTTGTTAGCTGCACCATTTTGGTTGCATGAGGTATCCCGACACATGAAATCAATGTTTTACTTACTTCTAAGGCACTTGAAATTCAAGGAAGGACACAATGGAAGATCATCCAAGTGTTCATACATACCAAGGCAATTGAAAGAGGACTTCATCAAGATAGCATCCCAAGTAACGCTTTATCCCTTGTGAATAACTCAGGAAGGCTTACCTCAAACAATGAATGATGATCAGGGAGCCAGGATTTCACTGACAATATACCATGAATATGATTAACATTTTTGGTCAATTCTCTTGAGCTACATTTCGCATATATGTTTGCTTAAGTAATGCAAACATTTTTTTTAACTTTCATCCACTTTGCATCATTTTCAGGCTAAAACAAAGAACATGAGGATTATTGAAATGAAAAGTTTACTTCCGAAAAACTTGGTACAAAGCACTTTCGACGGATTTTTTTCAAAGTTCAAGTACTCAGTCATTCGTGACAGCATTGACATAAATTTGGTATCATCGAACAGAACATGAGTTACTCTTTAACATAAAATGAAAAATAAGGTCACATGATTTATGAATTTCTAATACGAGACCCTCAAAGTTGGGCATACTTTTTCTGGGACGCACTGTATATGGTTATAAAAGCATCTAGCATATATTTCCATATATACAAATTTATATAGCTTCGACCTGTATATATATATATATATATATATATATATACAGTGGTGGCCAAAATTATTAGAACACCTGAACTTACACAAAGTCTATGGGATTATCAATGCCCTAGTTCATTTGTTGAAATTAGATTAAAGATATCTTTTGTGTGCCATGAGCTTCCATGACTTTTTAGCATAGGGTCTTACGTATACGTTGATACAAAATTTATATAGCTTCAACCATCTGGTAATGCGGAGCATTAAAAATAGTTGCGCTATGCGCTTTTAGTTTCTCCATAGACTTGTGTATTAAACATGTAGTCCAAATGCAAAAAAGTAAAATGCCAATTACATATGCCGATTGCTCAAAAAGTATTTGAGGTAGAAGTATGAAACTTAGCAGGCTTATTTATTCTAATATACCTCAAATACATTCTAAGTTTCAGCAAATTTCGTCAAATGGGGAGGGTGGATTCGCCCCCACCCTTGGTGGTGAGATGACCAAAATAACCATGCCCATTGAAGGTTGAGATTATTTTTTTTTTTAATGAAACCACTCCTTGTAAATGTATATTTTTTAAAAGGAAAATTCATGAGCAATTCAAATATGTTGAAATATTAAGGGTCATTGGAACAATGGACTTAAATAGGGGCAATGAATGAAAAATTTGGGGCCCTTCAAAAATAATTTCAAAATCCCCACATTAGATGTAACTACTTCACCCTGTGTTGTTATGAATGTCATTTTTGACATCCTCAGGAAATTTCCTTTCAGAATATATATACTTTTGTAGGGAGAGGCTTAAAATGTTCAACGTTATGACACTTTGATCCTGAAAGGGGCAAGATTTTTAATGTTTTCAATTGGTGGTGTAACATAAAAAAAGGGCGACCTAGGGGCGAATTCCCAACGCATGGCTTTGTTATTTAGTTTTTAAAACACAATGCTGATATTCAGAGACATTCCTACCATTTTATAGATATTTAAATGGTCAACCGAATGAAAATTATTAAAATCATTTAAATATGCTTGGTGTTCTAATAATTTTGGCCACCACTGTATATATGTTATAATTTTGTTATCTATGACTAAGTTGAATATTAGCTGTGTTTATTGTTACAATAATATAAATTTCTAATAATTAACAGCCTTTCTACAGCCTTTTTGCTCAGTGGGTCTTTCCATTTTCATCACATTTTTTTTTTTTTTTTTATTTAATTGTGTGTTATTAAAATATTTTCAACTTACTTAATTGAAAAATGTATGTGATATTTTGTTTTTTTTTTGTTCACGGATGGAAATGAAAATAAAAATGAACATGAACTATATGAAACATTATAGTCAGGATTTCTTTGGTCATTACATATTGGAAGCTTTCCGGGAGGAAAATGAGAGAAAAAAACATCACATTGTAAATATTATCTAGGATAATTAGATTAAATTACAAATCACACAGAATGAAATATTTTAGAATCTCATGTAATGGTTAATGGCTTGCATAAAACCTAGAAAGTTTGCATTATTACACTTAAGCTCTTAGATATATCCATATAGTGACGCAAAAAACAAAGGAAGCTGCAAACTATTGTATAATTATATTTTTGAAAATTGAATTTTCAGTCACTCAGAAATTGCTATTTAACTTAATTAACATGTAGCTTAAGTATAGCCTAGGTTAGTACACCTAAATACCGTTTTATAGACCCAACCATCACACACGTGCGCCAAGCCCCCATAAAATCTATTGACTGAATTCTTCTTTATTCTGTCTAAATTGCTCAATTTATCGCACGGCCGATCACAATAAAGCCTAGCTAACATTTCCCGATGAAAGGTAGAGTTTAAAAATGACTTTGTTGGTCTGTATCACGAGTAAATATGAAACACGAAGGAACGATGTAGAGTTGGGACAATTAAAATAAAACATAGGAGGGAGAGAAATAGAAGGAAAAAAAGTCTGGCATGGAAATGGGTGACCCTTGTACATCGACAAACATGAGCCGTATGATGAGGGCATGTCGACCTGACAAAAATGAAAGCGAGAGGTGAGGATAAAAATAGCAGCGCGCGCACACTGTCACGCACATCCACCCACACTTTTTTTAGTAACTGTATCGAAAATAGTAACAAAGTTTTCTGTTGAATCTGAAATTGACTTCTGTGCGGCTCAACACTTATCCACAATGGAATAACAAAAGGCTGTTTTGTCTCTGTTCTTTACAGAGATCACCCGGTAGGTTTAATTTCTGTTAATTTTCAACCCGATATTCAACAAGCTATCTCTCGGATACGTTGTTAGGCCAGTCGAGGTGATAAACGGCGAGGCTGAGGTCCAAAGTATACCCCCTCAGAAAAGGCGGACGCGGTGGGGTCGAGTGTTTTCTGTTTGCACAATTCCTAAAGCGGGCTAAAATGTTTGATGAACCAACAGACGACCAAACAAATGGAACAAGATCTAAACCATGTGGGTCTTCCACAGACTTCACCCCTAGTATGGCACCAGGTGGAGTTTTAAAGAGATTCGAAAGAAAGAAACTCTTTACAAGCGGATAAGGAACAGCGATTTCCACTGAAAATCTATTTGTAAAACACGCATTAAACCCCAAGCCAGTTATAAAAGATGACTAATCCCCGCTGTTAGTTTATTGAAGCCGATCCATTATTATAGCGGAGAGGCACTAGAAAATGTGCTAAAGTTCTTAAAAGACGACATGAATGAATCGATTGTTGTGGTATTTGTAAATCAGCAGTGATACCCCTTGCCGGTACCTTTGATTTTATACCTTATTCGCAAAAGCTTGCTATATTATCCTATATCTTGTTCACATATTTGCCAGAGTAAAAAAATCTCTGTAAAAATCAAGGAACCCCTTCCCAATCGAATTACGTTTTTACGACGGAGGGCTCATTTGCAGAGAATGTTTTCAGATTGGTGTTAATAAAATCTATCAGATTCAAGTGCAAATGAAAATACCTGTAGACAATAAACATATCACGTACTTGTGCAAAATGAGTCACCAATGACGTAAAAGAAAGAGGTTTTCCCCATGACAAATTATTTCCGTGATCATAATTACGTCTAGTAGTCTTTATTTCGTTTTCATAACTATAAACATCACTCAATTTGTTATGATAAGATTGTCATGATATAAAGATGGACTGATACAAGCAAAGCTAGATGATATTTTCTTTATTTTGAGAATTATAATCAGTATGTCGTTGAAAATTTTGAATGATTATTTTGAAGATTATTAAAACACTTGTTTACTCGGATTATTAACGCAATCATAATTTACATCTATTATGCAGCTACGTTTTAAGACATAGAGACCTATGAGGACATTTTTTAAATCTTTCCTTTCCTCCGAACATCATAATCAGATTTTAACAGCTAAAACTGTAGTGCCAACAACTTAATTATGGAAATTAAATGCCATCAAATTGTCTTTATTTTTTACAAAACTGATTAACCCAGTATTTAAACAAGGCTGTCGAACCATACTTCTTTTAGGATGATGTAAAAAGGACCATGATAAATTCTTAAAATGTTATCCATTTTATCATTAAAAAGAAATCACCATGACGAGACAGTCATAAAAGAAGATATTTGTGTTCATGTGAGATACAAATCATTCATTGCAAAGTTTTATCATCGTCATGTTATGAGAGCAAACAATGATCTGATAAATAGCATATCATATTGATATCTAAGTGAATGACAATTATATATTTTTTAAAATCTTTCAAATGGTTTGTTAGCGATACCATACGATGCTATTTAGCGTTTCAAATTAATACACTGCCGCTATAGATTTTCTTCAAAAATATCTTCAAATTATGATACGATATAATGATGTGATCATTGTTGTACTTAAAAATTCAATATTCAAGCAATATAGCTCTGTAACTTCAACAACCTTCTTATTTTGTTTACAAACTGATAAGGTCTGAGAAACAGGGAATAAAATGCACCTGCTCAAACTATCAGTTACTTATTTAAACATAAATGTATATCATCTAAAAATTGAAATTCTCTTTCGTATTTCCATCTCAATCATGTCAATGAAAGATTGAAAAAGAAACTTATATTTCTTAAAAATTAAATATGATATCAGAATCACTAATTACTTTTGAGAAATTATTCAATGTATTGAATACAAATGTGTTTCGAAATTTTCCTTAATCTCTTTATTTCAAAATGATGGTTAAAAGTTATTTATCTAATATTTATAATTATAGATAATATACCTGTATAGTTATGAAAAGAATATACACATATTTGGATATTGTTTGAATATGCTGATATTTATAAAACTGAATGGTCGCTGTCTTTTTAAAAAAAAATCCTTGCACGTATAGAAATAGAATTTGAATGATATACACAATGCATATTATTTTATTACTTTATTTATACTTTTTTCGTTCACGTTCGAAATAATAAGTTTAACTTTAACGAAGTTTATTGCATGTACTCAAATTTGTCAGTGTTCCACTTTGGGGTCATATAATTTTTTATCATTGTAAGATATTGGGTCAAAGTCTATGGCCAGTCAGGAACAATTATATTTAGGACGCTTGCAAGAGCCAATCAGAAAGCGTCACATAAAATATTTTTCAAAAGAATACTAAATGAATGCACCTTTGAGAATGAACCGGCTTAGTACATTATAGAAACAATGTTTGGTTCCAATGTTTAATTAAATACATTGGAATCAACCAATTTAGGTAGATTTCAATCTATCATTCCTAGATGTGAATGATGAAACATAAAAACAACATTTGGTTAAGAATTTGTTTGTAGGTGTCAATTATCAGACTCGTGTTGGTTTTTATATCTCTCTGCTATCTCATCGGCCCAGGCTCAAGCCACAAATCATGCCGGCCAAAACACCGATAAAGTTATAAACTTAGCAAATGATCTACCAACACTGTTCAATGTCTTAGCAATTAAGCCATAATACTAAGTTGATCATTTATTTTTTTGGTACGGAGGTCTAGTTATGATATAACTAGGAATTAAGCCCATAACTTACAAACCTACCCCAATCAGATTTTATTTCAGCAAGTTAGGAATTAAATAAAGTACAAACTATAAAGACAGATATGCCCCAGATAGAAACTTATCAAACGTGTCAGTAGCATCGCCTAACATAGGAACTTTAGTCGTCTCCGTATAAGAATTTGAATTCATAATATTCTTATTTAGCGTTATAAAGAGAACATAATAGGAAATATTGGATATATATTTATTTGTTACAACGCCATTTCTGAATTGCATTTATTATGGAGTATACATGGATATTTGACAACTACAATTAAGCAGGTAGGAAATTATCAAAATGAACTTGAAGTTGGAAAACATATTTTGATGCATTGTTACTGTTTATCATTATTTCACTCACAGATCTCATTGTAATTTTTTTTTTAAAACATGTTTATTTGACAGTCATTCTAAAATGAAAGTATGTATAAAAGTCATTTTATCTCAACTTCTATGAATGTAATTTTAAGAAATACTTATATGTACATGACATATTCGATCTACGTTGTCAATTTCTCCTTCATTTTAGTCTATAAAATATTTCTTAAAACCTCATGTTTTACTGAATTAATCTGATGGAGTAAGGTATATGACATACGATCCTTTTTGTGTTGTTTGGTTTATTTTAAGGGTGATCTGATGTTTTCTAGAAAACTACTAACTAGAACATTAAGCATCTCAGGAGTCGGGTAATCACAATATTTATATAGGAAAGAAAAAGCACCAAAAATTTACATTGTCATGTATTTCTTAAGTGTGGTTATGGACGTGTTCAATTTTGCATAAAAATACATTTTGGAATTAAAAGGTATTTTCGGTTGTTTTTTTTTGGGGGGGGATGGGGTTGGGGTCTTTGGTTTTAGGTTTCTTTTCCGATTCGTCCTTTCACTGTTTATTTTTGTTTTGTAATGGCATGAAATTACTAATCTATGACCTTGTTTATCAAAAAAGATTAAAAGAAAAACAGACATGAGCAATTCCAGAAACAGATAGAAAAGTAATTTCGACACAAAAATCTACACATTTATACTTACAGTCAGGGTTTTAGAAAAAAAAAAAAAACACATTTTGGAAAAAAAAACCTATTTTCAATTAAGTACTTTCGAGAAGTGTTGAAATGAATTCTTAACCTACTCAAGGTTCGTATTTGTGAGGACTATTTCACCTACTCATTCCAAGCAAATTATCAAAAAGTAATTCTCTTACTCTCTCGCTCTCTCTAAAAAAGCAACCCCCAAACCCCCCCCCCCTAAGGAAAAAAAAAAAGGGTAAAAAAGTTCGCTCTTCACGGAGAGGATTTTAGAGAGGGCAAATTTAGAGTGACATGCGAGTGAATTTTGAGTGAAAATTTGTTTTTTCACTCATCTTTTTTTCAATAGAACTAACGGATCACTCGAAGATCTTTGGGGGGGGGGATACACAATTTCACTCCAAGATCACTGTAATTTCACTTTGGACTCAATCTATTCTGATATTTTCTCGTTCAAGAGTGATCGTTTGCACTTTTTTTTTCTTTTTTTTTTTGGGGGGGGGGGTTATGTTTTGTTTTGTTTTGTTTTTTTTAAAGAGAGAAAGGGTCGTAATGCTTTACAATTTTATTTTTATTTCACATGTCGAATTACTAAGATAATTGTATATAAAATGTATACATTATTTTGTGTTGAAACATTTCGCTTTCTTAGGAGTCATATTGTAGCTTTCTCTGAGGATTTTACCTATATGGCATCATCATAGGTAATCAAAATCATCATTCAACAGAAAAAGTAAAATTCCTATTAAACATATCTTAGTAAGTTTGATCGATGATATCAATTTGTCATAAAATAAATATATGAATGTTGAGGACAAACCCGGTCACATATCCTTATAATAATAGAACAAAATCGCAGGTTCACTTTTAAAAACATTTCAAATTCACATGTATGATATTTATTATCAACATTTCCGTATCGAACTTGAATAATAATAATGAATTTACGTTAGCCAAGAAACAAAAACAAAAACAAGAGTGCACTTTATATTGGAGTAAATTGATAAAAGAAGAACGAAACAGTAAATAAGCTGTATTAGTAATTTGTGTAAAAGCACTTTAAAGAGTGCACTGGTATGTGATAGAAAAAAAGCATTGCTCTAAACATATGGCGTTGTTAAGTGTCTTATGAAATACTAAAGCAGAATCTTTTTTTGAAACTATCCAAGCAAATACATTAGTTTGGGAATCTGAATTTAAGATAATATTCTCAACTCCCTAATTTCGTTAATATTATTTTTATTTGGCGATGTGTCTAATAAAACTATAAGGGCGTTTTAAAGGAAATTAATATATCTAGAATGTCCACTATAATTTTCATTTTTTTTTTTTTTAAATGACGCCCATTTTTTGTTAAAAGTTTCAAGCTATCAATGATATATCAGATTTCACATAAGTGCACAATATGATCAACATTTCTAAAATAAATTTATGCTGCAGTATTTTTGTTGCACTTTTTTTTAATGTTAACATAAGATAACATTACGCTGGTATACATGTAAATATATGAGGGTTTAATGGTAACTTTGAATTCATTATAAAAGTTTTTCTTTGAAATGGAATTTTAAAATATGGACACATAAATCAGAATTAGAATTTAAATCAATACCAGAGTTATTTAATGCGATTCATTGAAAATTCATTCATGGAAAATCAAAGAGAAGATGAAAATTGAAAATGTAATTTGATGTATGGAAGAAAAAAAAAAAGAATTGCGACATGGCAATATCAAAAACCCACCACGCGTTATGACATTATGCCCATAATACAGTATGTTCAAAGGAAAGATGGTATAAAAGAGGAAAATATTTGTGGGAAAATAACATTCGTCAAAATAAATGTAATCTGAGAGCATTAGTAGTAGTTCAAGTGTGACCCTAAGTCGATTTTGGATTGGGTATTAAGTGATAAGAATTGGCATTCGTTCAGATAATGATCTTCTCTTCTTAATGATTTACAGATGACATAACCTTGCAGAAATTAACAGATCTTAATCGATCTCATTGAAGAATACGAGTTATAAACTATTAATTATTGACGATTTCAAGCCATTTTTAGAAACAAAGTGCAATACGAATGCACATATAGTTTGATTAAGACTATATAAGCTGATTAAGTATTGCGATTATCTAGTTAACGGTTTAAAATGTAACAGAATATCAGTTAATAAAATAAATCATTTGTGAAATAAAAGAAATTGCGTATAGCATTAAAATGTGGTTGAATTGGTATGATTATGACAGTGGTTATCAATTGTTGAATTAAACTTACCGTAGTAACTCGTGTTTGAAGGGTCTAATGTTAGGTTGGTTAGGATCCTGTGGGCTGTATTCAGCCATGCTATCATCACCATCCCCGTAATCATCTGACAAACTCGTACCGTTGCTATCATTGTCGCCTTCGCCCATTGTATCGGTGACGAGTTCGTCGCCCGAATGAAGCATGTCCCCCGTATCTAAATTCTCGTCTAAGTCGTCTCTCTCTGTTTTGATTACGCCCTGGGCTTGGTCCTCCCTCTCAATGCTCTGCTGTTCTTGGTCTACTCTGTGGAAATCAGAGACTCGATGGTCCAAAGCACTCATCAAGTGGACCTGACTCGTGGTCTGGATGCCTCCAACAGGTGAATCAGCCGTAACGGCGGCGGTTACGGACAGAGAAAGAGCGGCGTGTGAGGCTATTGTTGGAGCTAATGTTTCGACTTTGATGAATTCAATGCCTCGGCTACGGTCCGCTGAATTTAAATCTGTTTGCCGTAAGGATAGATCCTCTTGACTCGCCGTCAAAGAAGAAGAGAACAATGTTCCATCTGATTTATCCTCACTGATACTTTGAGATGATGAGGAAGGGTTGGTTAAGGAGGATGAGGAGGACACGGGAGGAGGAGGACAGTCATTCAGGGCATCTGATGCTGCTGGATGATCGTCGGTGTTTTCGGCGTCACCTGCAGCCGCTATTTCGGCGTCTTGAGCGAGAAAACTCTCGTTGGTCAGCTCACTCAGTACATCATCCGGGCTCAAACCAGAATCGAATAAAGCATGAATCAAATGCCGCTGTAATTCACTCAAATTCCCGGGCATGGTTTACTAGAACTCACTATCAATACCAGAAAGTCATCACAATCGTCATTTCAAATAGGTAAAATTGTACACAATTTAACAAAGGCGCCACGGGAATGGCGATAAGACAATACAAATCGTCACGGAGTGTAAAGATTCAAATATGAAAATTACCCCCCAAAAAAAGAAAAAAGAAAATGCGTCCAAGAACAGTCGTAGTATAATCGCATTTAAACCAAATAGCAAAATCTATAAGATGCAACCAAAATTAGTATTCCCGCCATCTTTTTCTGTAAGACCCAAACGGCTTATCCCCCTCGTAAACCCACACGTATCTATTTACTTCGTGTCAGCACCAAATGCACACCATTCGTGGCGTATATTATCTGGTAGGCAGACCTTCAGCTGGCCGTCACAGAGCCTACATGTATATGCTCCATATACCATTTCTCTTCCGTAGTCCCATATGCAGCTTTTTGAGTGGATGCGCCAACCATCATCTCTATACCCCTTACTGCATTTGTGTACACAACTCGACATTGTTTGCTCAGTCAACTCGTGCCCGTACCGAACAGAAAGAGAAAAAATGCCAGTTTTCTTTATCTATTATTGAAGTTCAAACTAATGGGCTGAATTTTGTTTTGAGTCTTTTTTTTTTATCAACTACTTCTACTTTCGTGTGGCAAAGTGACCTCAGTCTAGCAGTTCAAAGAATTAGGATTGGTATTCGTGATTTTCTAAACGTAGTCCAAACATTATCGCATGAGAATAATTTGAATTAATTTTTCAACAATACTTTATTGTGATTATTCAAAGGATATTTATTATATCATTTATATTTCAACTTAAGTAATAACAAAGCAATAGCCTAAAAAAACAAACATATTCCTATATTCACATATAAACATTCAATTTGAGGAAAAATATCACAACAGAAGAAAAACCGCAATGCCAATGATTTCCGATTAAGCAATCAATAAAAAGAGAAAAAGAATAAATAATAAAAGACGACGGATATAATTATGTAATACCTGCGCAATAATTACCTGAGAAAACAAAATGTAACATCCCACAATTTCAACTTTCCATCTGATTCCCTCTTTTGATGACGAAAAAAAAAAACATTTTCTGAAACTTCATTAAGAAAACCATTACCAGGAAAATTGTTTAAATTAGTTACTATAATAGCAAATTCGTGTAAGCCAAGTATATATAGTTTCGAAAGCATAACAAATCCCGCCCTAACTAATTGTTTTGTGTGCAAATAAAAGTATTACCTCATTTGCGTTTATCGGTTGTAACAAGTTATCACGCATGCGCATGATAAGCCCGCGCAAACAAAATTCCAACAAGGGTGTTTATATTTCTACTCGATGGGTATATCGATATAGAGTCGACTTGTATCTTCTCTTCACTTAAGAAGAACAGTTTGAACTTGAATAAATAATGTTTATGATTTCTACTTCAGTGGTGTACGTATAGTAAAAATAATTATAAAGAACGTTTTACAGAGCACTAACTTTTGACAAACTCATAAAGTTGCTTGGGTGTGACTCTAGAATATAAAACAACCTTTAAAATGATATAAGTTTCGCGAATTAGTCTAGATACAGTATTTGGCAAATAAAAAAAAGAAAAATGTGTTACCTAATTAATTGAATTTTAACAATGGCAAGTTCCTGATTATTTGCATTCCTTCCGTTTATGTAACATTTTCTTCACTCTTATAATTCTAGCCAAATATACATGTAAATGTCATATCGAAGTAAATTATTATGCTCTTTAAGTTATCATAATGCTACCCACTCATTACATATTTCTTGTTGATGCAAAACTGTTATTGAATTAAAATGAAAAAGGTCAATATATTTTTTTCTCTACATTTTGTAAATGCATCTCTCCTTCTATTTAAGTTTCTCTCTCTCTCTCTCTCAATCTCTCTCCTCTCGTCTCTCTCTCTCTCTCTAATCTCTCTCTCTCTTAAGGTGTTTTTGAGATTAGAGGGGTTCTACCATGTTAAACGTTAATATAATGGACGAGATGATGAATGTATAGATAATGCTTTATCTTTATATGACAAGTATGTCATCATAGGCCTCCTTCGGTCGATATCGACCATGGGTAGTGCACGCTAGGTATTGGATGTGCTGCGTTTGAAGCAACTTCGGCTGTGGCTGGTGAGGCCAATTCGGGATTTGCTTTCCCCTTCCACAATATTGTCACATTTGAGTTGTCTCTGAATTGTCAGTGTTATTGTCAATGTTATCTTGTGCCTTTCTTCGAGCTCTTTTCTCAACAGCCAGGGAGAGGTACTTTTCCTCTCCAGTCCTGAGCTGGTTTCGAAGGATGCCTCTCCATCTGGTGCGGTCATTATTATGAGCAGTATATTAACTTTATCTCTGTATAAAACAATGTATAGTCGATTGTTCAGAAAAATTAATTTATTAATAATGGTACAAAACAATACCGAAATGAATTCCTGAAGGCTTCAAGAGAATGCGGTAAAAGATGTCAAAGCTATATATTTTGGGGGTTTGATGAAGTAGATTGAGAAGGGATTAACTTTCTAGTACGTACTACCTGATACTAATATTGTGAGTGAATCTATTGAATAGAAACTACAATTCATTGACGTCACATTCGCTGTATATTACACAATAAGAAAAAAGGTGATGTCTATTTTTATACGATGTACTGGCATGACTGGTGTTATTGTACATAATGTTTTTTGCACAAATTCTCTTCTTGAAAAATGTCTCGGATACATGTATATTTCTTCTTCTTCTTCTTCTTCTTCTTCTTCTTCTTCAGCGCTATTTATAATACAAAAATAACTGAGAAAGCTCATAATTATCTAAGTGGTCAATCTTTTCTGAATTTCTCTTATATACAAACTGCCCTATACCCCTTTATAGTTTAGGCCAAATATCTCTTCAAAATGACTTTATACGCTTCTCTTCTTTTGCAGGTTCTTTCATAATTTATTTTACCAGCACGAATTGTCTTAAAGGAAACCAATACCCAAGGAAATATTCACTTTTTTAGGAAAGAGCATAATAAGATGAGCAATTTAAAAAAAGTTTCATCAAAATCGGTTATAAAATTAAAAAATTTATGGAAGTTTGAAAAGTCTCGCTGTACCTTCTATGGGGATCCTCAAATTGGCAACATCGGCTTCAAAATGGCCGATTTTATGGGCAACTCTTTATTTGTTTTGTACACAAATTTTCACTGGCAGATTTTCCCATTTTCTTTCAAAATATCAGTAGCGGACGCAGACCTGAGTCATACAATGAGTTTACCGGGCCCATGCGTAAACATAATAGAGCCGCTTTTGTCCCCAGACAATTGGGCCCCCGAAATGCATTCAATTCGATTTTCTTGGATCCGCGCCTGAATATATCTTACCTCCTTCTGACCTCAACATATGTTGTGTGAAATATATTATTTTCCCATGACGTATTTTGAGCTCAAAGGTAAATATGACATATTTTGAAAGAAAATCGGGAAAATCTGAAAATTTGTGTACAAAACAAATAAACAGTTGCCCATAAAATCGGCCATTTTGAAGCCGATGTTGCGAATTTGAGGATCCCCATAAAAGGTACAACGAGACTTTTCAAACTTCCATAACTCTCTTATTTTATAACCGATTTTGATGAAACCTTTTTTTAATTGCTCCTCTCTTTGTGCTCTTTCATAAAATAGTTATTATTTCCATTGATATTGGCCCCCTTTATAAGTTTGTAGCCATTTTGGTTCATTGAAATTAAAAAGTACTGGTATTCTGTCATATTATCATTATTGAGCGTATGTTTGTTTTGTTTTGTTTTGTTTTGTTTTTGTTTTTGTTTTTTTTTTAATTATTTTTTTATGTCGCAAAATAAATATATGTGACATATGAAAATAGATTCTACTCTATCAAATCGAATTATGTTGATATCAGAATGGACCTCCCTTTAACATCTTGTTGTACAATCCACTATAAGGCCTCCCTTAATTTCCCCAAATCTGCGTACTTTGTACCTGAGATATCTACCAACGCCCGACCAAGCAAACATCGTACAGATAATTATCCTTGATTTGCATAATTAGTAGCCATTAATTAGACACAAACAACTGGTTATGGAACAGATACAACCTTAATCATATCAATGTATTTGTAGTATCCGTATGAGGTATTTTATTTGAAGTGTTTTGGAAGGAATATGGCCCTGCCCTTTTCTTAGTCTGATATTTCCCCTTGCAAGAAAGATGACGGAATTGTTTCCTTCAAAATGATACATCTTGAAGACAGTTCCCTCTACCTGTACACTAAGCAGCTTTAATGGAATATTTTTTCTTCTTTATATAGCATCTTCATCTTTTAATTCAGTTAGATGTTTATTATTCGTCAACAAACTTGTGAGAAATCAATTCATGTAATTTAACAGAGTAAAGTCACTCTGCGATTCGATTTTACATGTTTTAGGGAATGACAAATTCATATCTAAATGTACTTATCATAGACATTATTTTGCTTTCACCTTGACATCAGTTTAGTATTATATCGACATTATTGTCTTTTATAATAAATATCTAACTTTGATATTTTAATGCACTTATCGTATCTTATGGTGGTTTAAATTACCATGCACGAAGAGCATAAAGGTTCTTTCGGTCGTCCATTTTGTGCGAATTACTTTAAAAATCAGTGGCGGATCCAAAATCAGCAAATAAAACTGCCTAATTTATTGAGATGTATATTCTTAAAGTAATAGTAACATTATAATAATAACGTTTTCTCCGGAAATTATTTTCCTTATGACGTCATAATGATATAGCAAATGTTCTTTTCATCTACCTTTAAACCGATATCTTCTAAAAGAAGAGGATGCTCAATACATTAAATTACCTCAATAAAATTCGTGTCGTGGCTTCGTTATTGAGACAAAAGCTTTGCTTCGAAAAGATACTATCCGATTTCAAACCGAGATAACGCAGGCCTTATATTTGCAACTGCAGATAAGACAATGTTTAGATAATTAGTTCTCTCTATTTTGAAGGCGTGATCACTCAGTCGGTAATGCAGTGGTTTCGTCTCAGAAAGATCTCTGGTTCAAAACCAAGTCCGTTTGCATAGAGTCCTTTGGTAAAGTTGTAAGGCAATGATCCCAATACCAAGTCTTTCCGAAATGTCGTTTAATAATGTAGCTAGCGGCCAGACAAAATTCTAAATATTTTTTTTTTTTAATCGATCAATGTATAGGGTTTGAGTTGGCCTTTAATATTAGAAGATCACTCTGTGGTCCATTGATTGTGTTGTTGTACCTTCTTCTGGCAGGAAACTTCCTTCTTTTTTTTCCTTCAAAATAACGTCGGTAAGGAGGAGCATTTATATGGCGGGAGATATTGGCGTTCATTTTTTTTTTTTTTACAAATACATGATACTGTGAAAGTGAAAGAGAGGTGATCCTTTCAGCTTTAAATGAATTCCTTCGAATAAAAAAGTTGCTTTCTTTTTCAGCCTTCTCGATTATGTCGACAGGTATGTCCTGGAGAAAAAAAAAGTAGGCCTATATGGGACCGTCACGGAGTCAACACTCAACGTATAAAGAGTGTATGATCATTTAATGTTTCATTTGTACCTCTAAATCTTTTGATATTTGAACTGCTGGATTTTCTTATGACTCTCCGATTAATGTAATAATATTTCGAAAATGATGAATTTGTTTTAAAATGGTATTACTTAAGAATTAGACACACATTATTGCTGCTTTCATGTGAATCAAAATGGCGTCGTAAAAATGTTATATTCAATCAAACTTTTATTTAGCAAGAATGAAACTACTCTAAATAAGTCATGACTGTTGAATAAATTGCAATCATTTTGACATTAGGTTTCAGGTGCGTTTGCCACTCTGAAAGCTCGTTTTCAATTTCTATTCGGTCCCCATCATAATCGGAAGCAATATAAATCACTTCAACCCACTTATAAACTGATATGATGACAGAAAACAGTTGTAAAACATATATTTCGATACGTTTAATGATAATTAAACACAAGATCGGATGTTCAACTGTCTGATAAACTATAAACTAGGTTCCTTGAAGTGGAAAAGACGCCACATTACTATAATTGGTTGTGATCTCTCACGCATTCTTCTAATTGTCAAATGATAAATTTTGCTTTTGACAATTTCGTTTGTGCTTTCACTATATAAATCTTTTGAAAGTGCAAGATAAAATCGAAACGATATAAACCAATTCAAAATTCCATCAGTTATTGGTATAGATAATGTTTTGCAAACAATATATTGCATATATTATGGCAAAAATACGAGCGTAGTAAAATAATGTACAATTTTCGAATTGAAGAATACAACTGACATTATTCTGATTTAGCTGTTCCGAACGCGTTACATCTTACAATGCCCTGATCAAATATAATTCTTAATAGAGACACAATCTATTCATAAAACAAGTAAAAATGATTCAAAAAAACGAAACGTTATGCCTATTTTTATATATCGCAATGATAGTTTCTTTAAAAATATTTCAAGCAAATGTAATTGTTTTTTCCCCTATTTTGTAGTATAATATCAGTTTTGTTAATTGAATTCTGCGATTATCTTTTCATTTAATAATGCTCTTAATAAGAGGCCTTTAATCATAACATCAATCATGAACTATTTTAGGAAAACTTTGTTGTTGCTCCTGTTTTTGTTTTGTTTTTTCTTCCGTTTTGCCTTGTTTTGTTTTAATTTGTTTGTTTGTTTGTTTGTTTGTTTTTAATTTGTTGGTTTGTTTTTTTTATTTGGGAAGGGAGCCTTCCCAACTTATTTAACGAGCAATATTATTGTTTTGTCTCCCTTGTACATTCAGACATTCCAGGTTTACAACATTTTGGGCGTTATCCATAATAATTGAAACTTTTTATGAAAATTTGCGAACGAAATTCAAATTTTGCCTTATCATCTTCTGCGTCAGTTAAATTTGGTTTGGGAGGGGTTTTAATGTTGGACCCCAACGACTCGTCCCATCAGTCAAGTCACACTCAAAACACCTACACCAAACTGAGCAAAGATTTACATTACTAAGTATTACAACTCAATGGTCTATTTTAGATGGGTCTTGCCTAATGTGACTGCTCGAAATAATACAAATTTATTTTAATCATGATCCAAAATAGGACCTCTGTTGATATAGCGGTATGAGTAACAACATGATATCGGCATGTTCAAGAACTTGAGGGTTGTCGTAAAAATGCACGATTCATCAAATATCAAAGGTCGTCCGCCCAATTAAACCTCAACAAAATACATAGATGTTTATCTCACCCAATACTTGATGAAGATTATGGCTGGTTTGGGTATTGTCTTAATAAGTAAATGCGGTCTATAGCGGTACGATGTCTATATGCTTCGACAGTTTGCATTATGTGTGACTTAATTAACTTAGATGTTTTCTTTTTATAAGAAAGACGAGCAAAAAACGAAGTCCAATACCTCAGAGTCAAAGATACAAAATAAGCTTGAAACCCAAATAGATTTGTTTTGGAAAAAAAAAAAAGGTTTTATATATATCATGACAATAAGTCTTGGAACGAAAATTTAAGTTGCTCGTACACCCCTCCCTCTCAATAACATTTTTACGACGCCATTTTGATTCATATGAAAGCAGCAATAATGTGTGTCTAATTCTTAAGTAATACCATTTTAAAACAAATTCATCATTTTCGAAATATTATTACATTAATCGGAGAGTCATAAGAAAATCCAGCAGTTCAAATATAAAAAGATTTAGAGGTACAAATGAAACATTAAATGATCATACACTCTTTATAAGTTGAGTGTTGACTCCATGACGGTCCCATATAGGCCTACACTGTATAAAAAAAAAATTAAAAAAAATAAATAAAAAATAAAAAAATACAGCAAAGTGATGTCAGCAGAGTCGCCATACAAAAATGAAATTTAAAATACAGTTTTGTTGTAAATTTCTCCCTTAAGAAATGATGAAAGAGAAGGAAAAATATCATTAGAGTTTTATAGCATATGTATTTGGTTAAAACGGAAAAATTGTGTTACTCCTGATGTATATTTTGTATTTCTCACGTAATTATTTGCAGGAGAAACTTACAACAAAACTGTTTTTTGAATTACATTTTTTATGGCGACTCTGCTGACAGCAGATTTGCTGTAAAAATACAAATTTTTTTTTTTACAGTGTATACATAATTTTGAATTGCGAAGTGTGTATATCTTTTTCAATACCATAGCCTCATTGATAGTGAAAAAAGGAAAGTATTTGTTAAATTGCTCATTTTTTCTTCTTTTGGCAATTATATCATGACACACAAACTTTTTTTAACCCCGAAAACTAATTATTCAACGGTCTTAATAAGTAAAACAATCTGCATTACTTTGTTTATTTGTTTCCTTTTTTTTTTTTACACCACTCCTCCTCTTGTCCCCTTCTCTCAGTATTCCTATACCAAATTGCCACTTTAATCATTCTTAAATTCTTTTCGTTTTCTCTTTCTTCCTTCTAGAGAATGGGGTTTGAAGATGTAATTTGTTTATGCCATTGGCGGCGATCCCGGGGGGGGGGGGGAACGGGGGGGACGTTTCCCCCCTCGATTTTTTCTGGGGGGATCGTCCCCCCCCCCCTCGATTTTTAAAGCTTAAAATTTTTTCATGTAGTGATTAGCTTGTGAGGCTAATAAAGAGGTAAAATGTATGTCAAATACAATGCTAAATGTTATTATAAGGCAAAATTTTCGGCTCGCGCTTCGCGCTCGCAAACATTTATATTAGTTTATGCATATTGTGCGAAGTATGCGAATTTTGTAGGGTATCATTTTTTCACCTTCGGGTGTTTCCGTCCCCCCCCCCAGTCGTGACATGAAATCGCCGCGCTTTGTTTATGCCACAATGATTTCACGATTGTATATCTAGGCTACAATTCGAAGCATAACAACCTAACATCATCCCCTTATTATTCAAAATTATATATTTCCTGTTACTTTAAAAGAGTATAATTCTGTCGGGAAATGTATTATTGTCATCTATATTATGTAGGCTTATGTAAATTATTTCAATACTCATCTTGTGCAAAATAAGTTAATTGACTGCATATTAATTTACATATTGATAAAAACCGACACACCTGCTACTACATTTTTATAGTCCTGTGAAAGTAGGCCTACAAAGTAAAAAAAAAATAAATTAATGGTCGAAATTAAATTTCTCCCTGACTCACTTTCCTTTCATTTTTCTTTCTATAATTTTGCCATCCATTAGAACTCATTAGACTCGTTTTTTTTTTTTTTTTTTTTTTTTTTTTTTTTTTTTTTTTTTTTTTTTTTTTTTTTTTTTGTAAATAATTGCATTCACCATTATTTGTCTCATGATTTACAATATTTGTACATTAATTATTTTATATATTTAAAGTTTATTGTTATAAATACTTTAATGATATATTCTACTATAAAGTAATTTCTCATCATTTTGTATAGGTCATGCATACAATCACGTAATTATCATTGTAGGCCTATTGAATATTGAATGTAAACTTTTTTCTTTCTTCTTCTTCTTTTTTTTTTTTTTTTTTTTTTTTTTTTTTTTTTTTTTTTGTATATATTTTGTCATTATATTGATCGTATATTATTTAATATGAAGGAAAATAAACCTTTTACAGAAGTACATACTGACTTAATAATTACATTTTTCTGGTGTCACTTTACAGGTAACATCTCAACGGATCTCAATGAGCTACCCCGCCATCTCTATCGGGTAACCTCTCTCCCAGATTTCGGTCCTCTCGAAGTAAATGATATCGCTCGATGAATACTGGGTGACTGAATGTCAAATAGGCCTGTATTATCTAGGGATTATTTTTAAAGTTAATTAAACTTTGTCAAACCGGGAGTGTTATTGAATTTCTACAGGTTATTAATATTTATTTATTCCATATCAATTCTACTCTATGTAAAATGTAAAGTTAACGTATACCAATGTGCGGCATTATATCGTAATTAAACAAGGCGCGCCATTATCTAAGAGAGGCCAGAAGCCAACGAAGCGACGTTGGAAATACGACTGACAAGCGTAGAAATCTATACAGCTTGGCTGCAATAATATAAATTAGCTCATTAAAAACTCGCTTAAGAAGACTTCCCTGCAGCTGGAATGGTATATATCCGTTCGGTTCAGCAAATCTACTCGTACATGGAGATGAAAGAAATAAATGAACTTTTATCATGTTGTTTAGTTAATAGATTCTCCAGACCAGATGGATGAAATACACATTTGGGCAAAGTTATTAACATTATTGTGATGAAGATGTAAAAAGAATCTTTATTTCACATTAGATTGATGTTGCCAAACGATTATTGATATAAGTAGTGATCTTGTCACCTCTTGCGAAGACACCGTCCACATGCGATATGCTAGTGATATGCGGAATATCGACCCATCGAGTAAAGATTCTATTGTGATAATGTTCAAAGTGACAGGACTTTTTCTTAACCAATCGAAATGAATTTACCATCTCTGGAAAGGTGAGAAATTCAAGCTTTTTAAAAAACGGCTTGATCATTAAGCTGTAATATAATTATGCGTATCCAGGAAGATTAATTATTGTGGCTATGAGCTATTTTGAGAGCAAAAATTGACTTATTGTACAGGAATTTGATCTGATTAGGATTTCGAATTGACACAAGTGACAGGACTTTTTTCCCCTTTGCAGTAAGTTATTCCTATTTTTGAAAAAAAAAGACTCTTAGCGTAATTATCAAGTTGATCATTTTCTTTGAAAAGGTAGTTGCTAGCCATAATCAAGAAAAACAAAAGTGAAAAAAACTGTGCAAAATAACAAAATGTCTATGGCAGCGTTTGATTTGCGTAGAGTGATAGCGCCCTCTTCCTCTTAAGTTTACAACTAGAATTGATATGATATTTAAAATGATATTCTCTTATGTTTTTAAGAATTCAGGCAGTTTCTGGGGAAAAAACAAAAACAAACAAACAAACAATACCATAAAGGCAATATTTTTGTAACTTTGCTTGTCCACCATTATTTTTAGTTTATTTTCTTTTGATTAGACCCAAAACCATCTATATGTTTAATATAAATATATAAATTAGTATAACAGCTTGAGTTTAGGAAAAACATACTTTAAAAATCATTACATCGTCAGGCAAGGTTCTCAGTCTAATAATAATGTTCAATCGTGTGAAAAAAAAGAGGATTAAAGGAAACATCATCTCCCAAGGCACCCCCCCCCCCCCCGAACAAAAAAGAGGGGAATTAGAAAAATGATGCAATGACTATACCGGCAGCGTGTTAAAAAAAAAATTAGATCATTATTATTTTTTTTTTTGGTACTAATATACGTCTTATAAAATGCATTTAACGCATTTATGTGTTTAGCCTGTTTGTGATGAGGTTTTGGTGAGAGGTCACAAAGTATAAGATAAAACAATTATGATAATGATAACTATGGCCTTACATTAAGCATTAACAAGTCAAACTTATTCTTAATCAATTTTTACATAATGTTGTTTAAAAAGTTGTTATAGTTTAATTATAACGCCATGAATGAGGTTTAATATAATTTAATTCCAAGTTATTTTTGTACATTTCATATAAAATATGTTGTTTTACTTTTATCCAGTTGCTTGTTGTTGCAGTCGTTTTTGTTGTTTTGGGTTTTCGTTAGAAACAAATGCCATTTTAAAGCATTATTGTAATTTGTAAAACGTAACCAGGGGGCTTTTTATGAAAGGACTTGTCAGATGTTTTATCCGACATACTGTTTTAAGCTACTGAAATCCTTGCATCTGATTAGCTGAGAGGAAATTTGTCGTATAAAATGTCCGACAAGTCTTTTGATGAAATGCCCCCCCCCCCCTGAAGATATGGCTGAATTGCGTATATTAATTTACCTCGTCGATGAAACTTCCGTGATATTACGACAAAACTAATAACGGACAAATGTTTGTTTTTTTTTAATGTAGAAGAGGCTTTTGTCAAGGTGAAAATATAGTTAAATACTAATCCATAGCCAAGCATTCTCTCTAATGAAATGAATTCGCTTTCCTGTTATAATAAGAAACCATATTATATACACTTTATGTGTTAGCATAAAAATTTTCATCGATAATCTCCAGATTAATTAATTGAATTTTTCCTACAATAATATTTTTCTCTACAGATTTTTTATGATCCTTGAACATTAAAAAAACAGAATTTTGAATTGATAGAATGTCACAACCTATTATACTGACCTTCAAACGATAGGCTATACGTAATAAACTGATATGACATACAAATCAGAGATTTAATATAAAATTAATTTTGCTATGACTGCGCAACGCCTTTAAGCTAGTTCTGTCATTAAATTACCCTTTGTTTTCCCCGTTTCTTATATTAGTCTCATATTGATATCTTGTTTAAGATATTTATGACAGTTTGGTGTTTTCATAAGCCCTGTAAGTGTAATAAATTAAACTAGCTGATTCTAAAGCACAAAGTCCACACAGCTGCGTTACACCCCTGCATTTAACAAAAAATAGCACCCCTCTGAACATGTGCAATTTCTGGATTTCACACCACGGTGGCTAACCGTTTTTAGTATTTTTTTCACCACCTCTACCCGCTATGAGGAAAGATTGAAAACAGCCCCCCCCCCCCAAAAAAAAAAAAAAAAAAAAAAAAAAAGAATGGGAGGGGGGGGGGGGGAGTGAAAGACTATTTGATTTTTGGCACCCCATTAATGATTTTAGCATACCGAATGTTTAATAGTTGCTGAATCTTTATATTCCTATTTTACTTCTGACGCCCTGGTCATTTTGAGACCCTCGTTCTTCGTTTTTAGCCCTTATTTGTCGGCATATCCCCATTCGCTCCTGAGGTTGGGAAGACAATATAAGTTGAATTGAAATATCGTACTTTATAAGTCAATTTATTTTGAGTTGTAAACTTTCCCCTTTTTATTCCAAGTTCGTTCTTTATATATTTTGTATGTACCCTCACTTGCTGAAATCTGTGCATTTGTCAATTTTTCAAGTCTTTTTTCGTTAATGACCTTAGTATTTTCAACCTTTTTGTATTCTCTGAAAGAGGAGCCTATATCCTTTTCCATTCATGAATGCAGTAGATGACCAGACATGGTCATTTTTTAAACAAAGGGGTCAAGAAAGTAGCAAAGCCTCAATAATGAATTATTGGTAGTTTAATAATAATAATAATATTGAAAATTTATACCGCGCCATGTCTGTCAGAATTGACACTCCTGGCGCATGTGAGAAAATATTTGATTATGGCATAATACAGAATTTGGGCCTTATCTGTGAATAAAACCATGAAACATGTTTCATATTTCTTCAAAAACTGTTTATAGATTTCGTTTATGCCTCTGGCTAATGATTAATGGCCATAAGGAACCATTACAAAGACAAATGGAAAATAAAAAAAAATCACGAACATTTATTTGCGCCGTTGCTAAGGAGGATGCGTGCCAAAACCAGTAGTCGTGATTATCCGGCAAAATGTAACAAAAATGTGAAAAATGCGATTGTTGTAGTAAAATACAATTAATTCATTATTAGAAATCGGGTATGATTTGATAATTTGGAAGAATTTATTATTAGAAATAAGGGATAAAAGACTGATAAATTGGAAGAATAAAGTTGTATAAACCGTCTTTGCAACGAAAGACTGTATTTTCCTTGGCAACGGCAAAAATAAACTTTTCTTCTCTGGGTGCTGTTTTTATTGTGTTTTTTTTACCATTATTAATTGGACAGAGGTGTAACCTAGACCTGTAAACAGTTTTCGGAGAAATATGAAGCATGCATCATGATTGTATTCATTGATAAGGCCCCTCCTACCAAAATTTTATTTTTTGGGGCTTGGTTCCAGTTCCTCCCCCGTTGTTTCAGAAATGACCGGGTTGGGTAGAAATGAAAAGGGACAAGTCTCCTCTTTCAGAATATACAACAAATGGTCAAAAACACATTGGCCATCAATGAAATAAGAACATATAAAAGACATGTAAAATAAGAAAAATGCACTAATTCCAGTTATGTTGCCATACAAATAGCAAGAAATTTTAATTGTATAGGCATTTGTAAGAACAATACGCGTTTGAGAAGTTCATCATGCAGGAAACAGAAAAGAAAGAGAGAGAAAAAAAAAGTCATAAATAAATGAATAAAAATGTTTAAAAAAAAAAAAAAATCTATTTAGCTATCCGTCTGTTTTGTTGTAGTCTATTTTTTTTTTAGTTATAGGCCTATGATTGAAAAAAAAAACTCTACTAGCAAATGAATTTCAATATGGTTTTGGGCTACCGGTATTGAAGATTTTGTGTTATAGAAGGATTAAATTTTTTGGTTTGAAAAACTGGTTGCTTTTTCATACATAGGCAGAGCGCCATCTATTTTGAGACAAGATATCATATAAAATATACATCGTTATCATCATCGTCATCATCATCATCACCATCACCACCACCATGATCATAATCATATCATCATCATCATCATAATTATCATCACCACCATCATAATCATTATGATCATCACCATCATCAACATCATCATCACCATCATAATTAGTGAACGGAATTTTTTTTTTTTTTATCGTCATTGCCCCAGATACGATTGTGATATATTTATCGATCTTATTTCCATATCAGTTAAAACATTTGAAAAAAGGGGGAGTGGGTGTGTAGCTGAAAAATTTCTGATATCAACATACAATGAAGAAAGTGACAGAGAGAGAGAGAGAGAAAGAGAGAGAGAGAGAGAGAGGGAGAGAGAGAGAGAGAGTGAGAGTTACGATGAGACAGCCAAAGAAAGGGAGAGAGCCTGAGATAAAAATTACACAATCAAATAATGTACGTTTTCAAACAACATGAACACACACAAAAAAAGTGTAATACCATTATAGCTCAAAGTTTGTTTCCTCTTTAATGATTGCCTACAGGCATAACTTGAAGAATTACTTTCCTTGCCAATTTTACACAATATATTACTCATCATCTCATAAATGCCAACATCATGAACATACATTGTAACATTTTTTGCAAAGGCGTGCCGGAGTGATATCATTACTATCATCTGACCACATTTTGAGTTAATGATCTTCTTTCTCAATGTACATGAATGCAATCAAAGGAAAATAAAACAACACCAGTATGATAATAATCAATGGCCCTTATTCATGATAGTTGCCCCTCCAAAATTAAAACCAGGTTGAAACTGTACACCAAATTATATTTTTATTTCACTAGACAGAATGAATTTAGCAGATTCATTTTGTAATGCAGAGTCATTTGTAGTTAATGAAAAGTGTGAAATATAGTATATTAATAATACAAAATTAGTGGACTAATAAAGTAACACTGGGGTTGCGTAACGCAATGGTTTGCAATCAATCACAAAGTAGCTATAGCCAACCACACTCGTTGTTGCATGCACTCTTTGGTCAAAAGACAGACCACTAAACAATTAAAATTGATTGCAAATCTTTGTGTTACTGGGCCCTGGTTTATATTAACCTGTTGGAGACGAGCTGATTTGGCTATAACACACATTTCCCATAGACCTCAGCCCGAATATATCTGGGCTCAGTCCCCAACGGGTTAACTGTGGCTGTGCTCATGAATTCAGGCCAATAGGTATGCAAAGGGAGATACCAATACACATAGCTCCCTCTTAAACAGAAGCTAGCTACTTCACTCGGGACAAAAATATACTGTACAATTTAGCATAAAAACAATCCACCATAATTATTCAGATATATTTCATAAAATCCATTTAATGGGAACCGCATTATTACTAGCAGCACTTGATATATAATATTGCTTCCAACAAAGAATTGAAACCTAAAACATTCTGAATGGATTACAAATTTGAAGGCAGACTTGCACACACTCGTACACATTACAGTATCATGCACATGTGCTATACCGCACACAGTGATAAATAATGTCACTTGGAGTCGACACTCAATAGACGATTGATTTTACTCTTCAGTTGCAAGCTGCACACGAATGTGACATTCAAATATACAGATATAATCATTATATCCACAACCATTGGTGGTGAACAATATAATAAACAATGAAATAAAACATGATAGCATTGCAGTGACCTACTCTCCTCTGTTAAACCACTTTAAGAACTAACATACATGTACATGGGCCTCAAATTTGAAATAACATCCAACAGTTTGCAATTTGTTTGCAAAAACATCCTATAAGTATGATTTGATTGAAACAAACAATTTAGAAGACAAGCTCTCCATATTCTGCTCCCAAAGGATGAACAAATACAGGGCATGCAAGTTTGAAATGTTTGTTATTACAAGACAAAATATCAGATGAACATGTACAAGAGTTAGAGACAGAAGAAAGAATATGTTTTCTTTTCACCCACTCAACCATGGTAGCCTTTTGGCACCATATGACATTGGCTACAAGGGAAACGGAATAGATTAGTGTTTTGCTATACAGCACCCTCTTGTGTTGAATTACATATAGTTGGAAAGCTGGAAACAGTAGTTTTCTATTGAATACAAACAGTATGAGTTCTCTTTTTGAAAATTAGAAATGAAGTGAAAGATTCCCCGATAACGAATGGGTTAATCATGTAAAGTAGTATAAATTTGTAATTATGGCACAAATATCAGAAAAAAATTCTTCCAAGGGCATTGCCAGAGACTACATGATTCACCATGTAAATTTGATTGTCAAAAACAAAATTTTCTCTTTGAAACAACAAATCTACAAAATCCTCAAAAAACAATCCATACTTGCTCATGATATAATAGGTACAATGAAATACCTCAGTAACAATGTAAAACCAATTCAAGACCACTAACTTCACATTCACTGTATTGCAGTCAGCTCTCATTACAACAAGCACAGACATTAGATTTAATTATTAAAGGACCCTAATTTCACACATGTGCTCATACGTCTATTTGCCCATATATTCAGTATAAAGATATTTTGTTACAGAGAGGTATTGGGCTTGGTACTGTAGAAGTGGCAATTTCCATGGTGGTTTTATTTTCACAAATTTCATGAGTCCATTTTTCGCAAAATTTCCAGTTCAACATAAGGCTATTCATAGTAATGAAAACATCACAAAAATCGCCAAATTATCAACTTCCAAATCTCCCAAACTAGTCCAAAATCCCATAATAACTGCACACAAAAATACTGGCTTATATAGTACCTTGTTAAAATGGGAATGAACTTTACTGTAATACTTCTGTTCTACGGTGTGGTGTAGGTTTTGGCAGTGTCACTGAGGTATTATCCAATAATATATATTTCAACAAAATATACAACAAAATTCTTGTGCGATAAGCAGATTTATCCATTTGCTCCAGACTAATAAAGAAATTATAAATAAAAACATGGAGGAAAAATTAAAAATGAGGTTGAAAATCAGCTTGTAAAATAATTTTTCAAATTAGCAACATTTAATTTGATAAAGAGCAAAGGTAAAAAAGATATAAAGGAAAGTAAACGGGACGGGGTAGCACTTAGAGAATAATACGATGAGGATGATTAATCACAAAGAATTTTATTACATTCACTGCAAACCTACATGGGAAGATTTTGGTTTCATGATGCGGTCCCAAACGGGCCTGCAGGTCGAACAGTCCTCAATTGTTTAATGCCAATTTGTGCTTTGCATTGTATATTGAAATGGCTGTAGCAAGAGCACATGTAAATTGTATAGCACACATTGAAACTGGACTTATGGCACAGACAAACTAGCCAAGGGAAAACAAAATCAATTCAAATGATGCTCTCCTTAAAGTTCTACATATTCAGCATGAGCTACAAGAGGTTATTTGGTGGTGAGAATAGAATACTTTAATGGTAAATATTATGATTAAGTCTTCCCTAACATGGATTAGTGATCATACCACCCCATGGTAATGTACTCAAGTCTATTTCAAATATTTCAGTCAAAAACAAGAAAAATTTAAAGGGGAAAAGTGAATAAATAATCAATATTACATTACAATGGAAATTAATTATTGCAAAAGTTATAAAAAATCAATTTAATGCTTAAATAGTTGAATAATAAAAAAAAATATTGTTTTGCCCATTACAGCTCCGCGGTTATGATAGAAATAGTGGAAATAAAACAACCTGATAAAAACATTTTTTTTTTTAATTTACAGAATGATTGTAATAGATAATTGGGGCTGCTTATAGTAGTTTACATCACCTTCTCATAAGGTTGACATATCATCTTAAATCTAGAATACCATTGGATAGATCAAAACTAAATGACCATATAAAGGATCCTTCTTTTGCAGTACATTATACAATTCACGAATTAAAACATTTTTAATTAAAAAAAATATGAAAATCTTTGATTGACTGTGTGAAATCTATAATCACAATTTTGATTTCATATTTCACATTGCTCAATATTTTCATTTATGCAGAATTACTGAATACTTTTGTAAAATACAATAACTGCCAATTTGAGGGGAAAGGTGATTCGATTTAGATTGTTGGAAAATTACGCACTGATATGGTTCAGTGAATAAATGAATACTACACCGATTTTCAGCACATATTTCATGAGGTTACAATAAATCAGCAGAATTTCAGTGGGGCAAGAGAAGAAAAACAAAACAAAATCATGGATAAGAAAGGAAGCTACATTACGGAGGGAGAACACTTGACTGTCATGTCCCTTTGGTTGGGTCCCATACTGCACAAGATCATCCAGAGCCGTGGCATTATTTCACCAGATTTCCTCTTTCTGCTTGGTCCAACTCGATGGCCTCAAACAACGACTTGAAATTCCCAGCACCAAATCCCTATGGAAATATAATAAATGAAATAAAATTTGATTGGCAGTTTGTAGGAGTATGTCAACGAAATTATTTAATTTGGAGTTTGTTTGAAAATTGATAGACACATATAACCATAATATATCAATCACAGACAGTTTGGGGAAGGCTAAAGATAAAATGCCACTTCATATTTCAAATTGCAAAAAATTGGATTTTGTATCTGTCACCTTCATTTGCAGTGTAATCCATTATGTGGCATACTTGATACAAGAAAGGTATCGTTAAAAACCTGAGAAGTTTCTCCTTCATCATATATTACAAATTTAAATTGCCAAGATAAACAAGCTTGGAATATGGTCCATCTAAATTTTATTAAATTTTTCCATAAAAGAATTACCTGATGGTTCTTTCGTTGAATGACCTCTAGGAAGAGTGTTGGACGGTCTTCTACGGGTTTGGTGAAGATTTGGAGTAGGTAGCCATTGTCATCATAATCAATCAAGATTTGAAGCTTCTTCAGCTGTAGGGTGAACAAACAAACATATAATTATAATAACAGTAACAAAAATGAAGTTTTATTTATCCAAAGTAGCCACTTCATTCTGACAACTGCTTTCCAACGGACCCTGCCTAACATTACATGTTAATATTACCCTTCTCCAGATTTCAGAATACCTGGCTAGAATGCAGAAGGTCCCATTTTTGTAATCTTTAGCACAACTTGGCCGTGGACCAAACCCACAGCCTCCTGTTCATGAGGTGGGCACTCTAGCCACTCTAAACAGGGAGAAATAGAGCTTGGGCATGAGAAATTCAAACTCGAGCAGGAGAGTTGGAGTCTTTGTAACTAACTGAGATAACAATTGGTGCAGAATCATTTGAGGAAACCCAAACTTGATATCAAGATGCTTTGAAGAGCATAAAAACTCGATAAATGGATCAGTGAAGCACTTTATAGATATTGTATGAGGATGCAACGTTGAATGCTTTTAACAGAAATATAGTGCAATATAAATGCTGTGAATCTTCGTCAGATATTATGAGCCCGGTCAATGGATTACATCTGCACACAATATGTGAATAACATGTTATCTAGGAGTATTCCAACCATATGAACCACGTAAAAAAGAATTTTGGACATCACATATTGCTTTTTATATTTCAAATGGTTCGTAAAGTTGTTTGTAAAGTATGAACGCCTTGGTAAAACATCCCCCAGGTCCCCAACAACCTCCCGTGTACTAAGTGGAAAACATAGATTAGTGTCTTGACAAAGGAAACAAGTGCCATACCGAGGCTCGACCCCACAACCTTAGTATATCCACATACTTAATCACTCTACCACTAAGACACCATAAGAATGAAACTCACTGTATCAATGTCCTCTGTGACGACGACCTTGGAAGTCTTGAGCCTCTCCTTGAGGTTCGTGTAGTACTTGTCAGGTATGGTTAGGAACTGCATCCCTCGAGCCTTCAGCGCTCCAATGGCCTCAATGATGTTGGACGTGTTGAGAGCAATGTGCTGGACACCTGCACTGCCGTAGAAGTCGACGTATTCCTGCAACAAAAGCAAAACATTTTAAATGATAGGGAGTTTCATTGGAGATTTATTACAAGAAGAAATGCAGCAGATTTGATCAACTGTGCTGCATCAGTTGAGTCTTCAATGCTCCGACAGCCTCAATGATGCTGGATGCACTGAAAGCTATGTGCTGGACACCAGCACTGCCGTAGAAGTCAACATATTCCTGCAACAATAGCAAAATCAAACAAATTACTATGAATATCATGAAGCTTCAGTGGAGATTTCTTGCAAGAGCACATGTAGCAGATTTGATACACTGAACTGCATTTCTTGAGTCTTCAGTGCACAAAAAGCCTCTATGGCGATGGAGATGTTCACATGACAAACGCTTTTGATCATGATTTGTTTAAAAATTGCAAATTTCTAATTATTGTAGTGTCAACCCCAAATGCAAAAGGTTTTTTGGTCTAATTTCCATATGGTCTTACCATCTAATAACCATCAGACCAAATGGGCTATAAACTTATTGGTGATTAGACAGGATATTTGACCAAATGGCTTCATTAGCCTTGTGGCCATTATATAAATGATAAACAGGCAAAATCATTACTCAACCTTAACTCGTAGCTGGAGTGACAAAAGATTGTATCTCAAATTTGAGTGAAAATTGCTTGGTGTGTTAATCTCAGCTAATCAGTCAAGTAATGTGCTTTCCAAATTCTAGCTTTCTTACCCCAAAAATGAAGCAACCACAGCATTTTAGAGAAAAGGCGATCCAATACATTATAGTGCTTTAAAAGGTCACCATGTTTTTTACCCTCCTGAACATTTGTCATTTTTTAGGTACTATATTCTGTCACCTCAACAACGGACATGATGGGTATAATAATAATAATAATAATAATGTGATTTGTATTGCGCCAAATCCACTCTGTAGAGTGCTCAAGGTGCATCATACTATCATTACCCAGCTTAGCTAGGCTATCCCGAAGGGCGCTCACAGCATTCAACGAATTTCTTCCTACCGGTACCCATTCACTTCACTTGGGTCAGGTACGGCAAATTGGAAATTGACATCTTGCCGAAGGATGCTAGTGGAATAGACGGGATTCCACGGGACGGGATATAGACCAAATGAGTGCAACTACCAACATGTTATTAGACTAAACAGCATTCTTTATTCAGAAGTACCTGGATTTGGCTTTTTCTCTTGCCGTCAGCTGGCTCGTTGATTGGCATCTTGATTGTCTCCTCATAATTGGTCACCACAATAGACCGGAGGGCGCTATATTCAGTGTTGATCTGTGAATCGTCAACGGACCAGAAGCGATGGAACATCAGGTTCTTCTCATACCTTGAATATTAAAAAAATGAGAATTCAAGAACTTTTAGGAACTCAAACAAACATTTACAATCCACTCCAATTATAATGAGAAGTATGGGACGGCAACATTTTTCAAAGATAATAACGCTCTAGACAAGAACTACTGTATTTTCACTATCATCCTAATTGTCATCATCATCATCATCATCATCATCATCATCATCCTCATCACTATCTTCATCATCATCTTCATCAACATATCATCACCATCATCACCACCAACACTATTTTTATTATTAGCAGCACCATCATTGTCATTGTAGGCATAAGGATTAATTATCATAATCATATTCAGCATCAGCTTCATAATAACCATTATTATTGTCATTATCATCTTCATTATCATTCTAAAAATCCTCCTCCTCATCATCACCTTCATCCTCCTCATCCTCCTCATTATCATCATCATCCTCCTCCTCATCATTATCATCACCATCATCACCATTATCATCACCAACATCATGATCATCACAATCATGATCATCAACTTATCATCATTACCACCACCATCATCATTATCAACATCATCATCACTAACAGTATAACATCAATATCATCATCATATTCAGCATCAACTTCATAATCATAATCATCATAGTTATCATAATATTCATCATCATTATTAAAAAAATCATCCTCTTCCTCATTATCATGAGTTATCATTATCATCATCACCATCATCATCATCATCATCATCATCATCATCATCATCATCATCATCATCATCATCATCACCATCATCATTATCATCACCATTATGTACTCACCAGTCTGCTGTGTTGACCATCTCATCATCAGGCTGGTTACCCACTACATGATCAATGAAATCCAATTTTCCAGATGGCCTGATAGGAGATATCAAACAATAAAACAATCAATTAATCTTTTATCTTTCTCTAATATGCCCATATAATAGGGTCATAATGTTGTTAGCCTCTGGACTATGAATCACATCAAAAGAAAGATAATTCCTGTATCGTCACAAAGATTTCAGTAATTGGACTCAAATTTGGTAGCTGAATGTCAGGCATACAACAACTTGTATGATATCATAAAATTTAATTTCTCTAAGGTGATCATTACAAAGTTTATTAGTGGTTAGCTTAAAATTTTGTTGAAATGTGTTACATGTAACAGATCAGTTAAGGAATGAAAAGACAAAGCAAAACATGAATATATTTTGAACCCTTAGTTATTTTCTCCCTGTCCTATTTTTATTGAAATGGTAAAGGTTACGATTAAATTGTAAGGATCATACATTTGCCAGTATTGTAATTTTTTTTAAGCCATAGGAGATTGATTCGTATTTTTAAAAGGCAATCAAAGTTAATTTTTATGCTCTGAGACACGGTATTTTGTACGCCAAAATCAGATTTTTTTTTTCATGCATAAATGTCAGAAAATATGGGAGTCTGACATAGGGGCTGACACTACACGTAGGCTTCTATCTACAGAATAATGATTCTATTTTTCACTAGCCATTATATTTCACAGCATTACATCAGAATATCTGCCGACCAGCATATTGTTCATTTTTTTAAAAAATATATTTCTCAAGACAATAAAATAACACCAATACTTCCTAAAAAGCTACCAGCAAATACACTGGTATTGTAGTTCAGGACCTCATTTAACTGTTTTATTACACAGAATGAATGTTGCTGGCATGCAAAATGCATAGTACTCTCACAGTCCATTTACATGCTCTTAAAGTGTCTTCTATGTTGACAGGATACATCTGGCATGATACTGCATCAAGGGTTTATATACAGTGGTGGCCAAAATTATTAGAACACCAAGCACATTTAAATGATTTTAATAATTTTCACTCAGTTGACCATTTAAATACCTATAAAATGGTTGGAATGTCTCCGAATATCATCATTATGCTTTTAAAAACTGAATAACAAAGCCATGCGTTGGGAACTCGCCCCCAAGTTGCCCTTTTTTATGCTACACCACCAATTGAACAATTTGAAAATCTTGCCCCTTTCAGGATCAAAGAGTCATAACGTTAAACATTTTAAGCCTCTACCTACAAAAGTATATTCTGAAATGAAATTTCCTGAGGATGTCAAAAATCGCATTCATAACAACACAGGGTGAAGTAATTACATCTTATGTGGGAATTTTTAAATTATTTTTGAAGGGCCCCAAATTTTTAATTCAGTGCCCCTATTTAAGTCCATTGTTCTAATGACCCTTAACATTTCAACATATTTGAAATTGCTCATGAAATTTCCTTTTAAAAATATACATTTACAAGGAGTGTCTTCATTAAATAAAAAAAAATAGTCTTAACCTTCAATGGGCATCGTTATTTTGGTCATCTAACCACCAAGGGTGGGGCGAATCCACCCTCCCCATTTGAACAAATTTGCTGAAACTTAGAATGTATTTGAGGTATATTAGAATAAATAAGCCTGCTAAGTTTCATACTTCTACCTCAAATACTTTTTGAGCAATCGGCATATGTATTTGGCATTTTACTTTTTTGCATTTGGACTACATGTTTAATACACAAGTCTATGGGGAAACCTAAAGCGCATAGTGCAACTAAATTTAATGCTGCGCATTACCAGATGGTTGAAACTATATAAATTTGGTATCAACATCTACATAAGACCCTATGCTAAAAAGTCATGAAAGCTCATGGCACACAAAAAATATTTTTAATCTGATTTCGGCAAATGAACTAGGGCATTGATAATCCCATAGACTTTGTATAGGTTCAGGTGTTCTAATAATTTTGGCCACCACTGTATGTCTGACAAGGTGCTCATGTGCACTCAGTCTGGTTTTTATGTCCAAGTAAAATAGAACTGTATTGGCATTTAAAAAGAAGGTTGTGTCTTGTTTTACAGATGGAGGTCCTTTCAAAATAACTTTGCAATAAAAACTTTTAAATAATGATATTAGAAGGATAGTGTTTCATCTTCTCACAACAAAGATGAAGCCATACTGTGGTCTATTTTTTTTTTATTGTTTCGTTTATATGGGTCTGCAAGCACAACTCAAATTTGACGCTTTATCAAAACTTGTTGCATCTTGAATGAAGACAAATCCTGCTTCTCCAAGGATAATAATAAATAATAATAAAGTCATTTTTATATAGCGCATAATAAAACAAATTATTCAGTTTGTCAAGTGGTAACGCTCATTGTCAACATTCTGCATCAGCCAACAAACTGACATGGAGTGGACGTAGGTCCGAAACACTGTCACATCTTTTGGACAGTGACGTCACGTTTCTGCTCCGTTTCAGACTTAATACATATAACTGATTGATACACGTCCGTCGACACCCAATCAACCAACCAACTAACAGTGCTCATAGCTGAAGTATGTATGCATTGCCATGAAAGAACCATTAACGCATGTATACTCATTACTATGTCCCTCATATACGGTATAAAGCCGTAATTCCCCTGGAGACTACAAGTATTTTAGTAACAATAAAACAAAAAACATACAAAATACTTACAGTGATGCTAGGAGGGGATCCTCATACAATGGTTTCTTGTATCCAGGCAAGAAGAGACCGCTGAAGGAGCCTCGCTCAACAAAGGTATGAACAGTATCACCATACTATCAAAAATTATATGGAAAAACAAAATCCATTAAATTCAAAATTCAGTTCACTGTCAAACAGAAATGGGAGCAAATTTGTTATGACAAAAGATCTGTAATGAATATGATGTTTTGATTCAAAAGCTGTACAATGGTTGGAGTGCATGTAGATCTGCAACTTCTAATTTATTGTGATTTGGGGTTTTGTATAATATTTGATATGCACCAAACAAATATCTGGTGAGTGGTGACATTGCGGGCCTTTCATAAATAACCTTTTCTAATATCTGTTCTATTGTCAATATCATAATTTTTAATTAAAACTGATATTAAAATTCAACTGGTTTAGTGAAATAACAAAATTACATGGCGTTCAAAATTCAAAAAATTGAGCATAATCCAATTTTGATATCATAAAGATATTAGAAATTATATAGAATTATAAATATCAAATTATTTAATATTTCAAAGGAACACATCGCTGCTTATAAAATGAATTTGCAATTTTGTTTCTAAATATAAATTAATAATCAATACTCCAAATAATATTATACATCTACTACAACTTACCGTTTTTATTTGAGCAAACCGTACAGTCCCACAGTCATCCGATTCTTCCCAAGGCTCTTTGAGAAGGCGAGCCCCTCTCTTAACTGCAGTCTAACAAACAAATCAAATGTTGTATGTATATCAACACTGCATTCAGCAAATCAGCCATTAGAAAATGTTCAAAAAGGAAAATTGTTTTTTTTTCATATTGCCAACAACACAACAAAAAAGAGAGAGGGAGAATATTTTTTCTAAACATACCAAACAGCAATTAAAATTAGAACTTTAATTCTTTTGACAATTAAACTATTTCTTAAGATAATTGAACATAAATTATTAACTAGCTTTACAAACGTAAGTTATTGTTTATAAGATTACCTTGACAACACCGTCCAGATCTTCAACTTCAAAAGCAATATCTTTTACTCCGTCTCCATGAAGTTGCATGTGTTTCCCCATTTCTAGCAGCAATAATATAATAAATAAATAAATAAAAAATAGAAAATAAAAAATATATGTATGAATACTAACACATTTCCTTATGGTATTGTACAAATTGTGTAAAATTAATTAGTTGAAGTTTCTAGATGCTTAACAAAACTACAATGATCATTTAAATGTAAAATAAATGTAAAATAAATGTAAACGACAAAGGATTGAACTTCACTTCAAGTTCAATAAGTTTTAACGGTTTGCATGAATGTAAATTGTAAAATTTTGTAAAGTGCATTTAGTATAGGGAATATGTGTACATTATAAATATTGCTATTAATATCATTATTACACATGATGTCAGTCACATGCATGAATAATTATACGCATGGAGTGGTGATTTCAAAGGAATTCCACATCATTGTGACTATTCAATACAATTTTGCTTCCCAAGCATTTCGTGCTTTTTCAGCATATTTGAGTTGTACCAAAACTTTATCACACTGTTCAGGTATGACAATGCATATAAGAAACTGCACAACAAGTGCACAATAGTACAATACTCAGAGTGTCGGTGAATAGGTCATTTCCATTCCATCAAGTGCATTTTGTCATTCATTTTAGAGATGTATGATTTTAAATACAGGAATGCAAATTGCACCTACTATGTATTGTCAAACCGTAACAGTTGCAATATTGCATTCTAATAACACTATTTATCTGTATCAGAGTACATTGTGTGTTTCCAAAGATATTCCACGATTTTTTGAGAAATGAGTTTAAAGATTCAGAATTATCATTCACATTTCTCACAGTTTAGATGCATGAGCCACTGAAATAAAGTCCACTATGAAATTACCTTCGTTAACTTTGCCACCAGGATTCAACGGTGAGTGAAGGGCAAACAAAATCTGCAAAAAATGAGGACAAACAAAATTATTATTATTATGGTTAAAAGATAATTTCAAGTTATAAGGTAAGAAAAGAAAAACAAATTTTCACAAATATACTTATCAAGCAATAATGCTGATCAATGCACAAAAACGCTTTTCGTTTTTATTACATCATCAAAATTTATATTCATGTCTGACTGATATTTTTGTCATGATGAAGGCCATAAAACATATTTCAAATTTACAAACTTGTGAAACTACATGTAGGATGGGGGGTCCGTTGTCCGGACACTTAAGCAGATAAAAACATCATCTTTTGCTCGTGATTTTTTCAAAATTTGTGCAGTAAATAGCAAAAATATTTGTGAATATTTGTGCTTTGTTATATTGTCTGATATTATTTTCAATCAATTAATGAAATATTGATCACAAAGTTCCTAAAATTGCCGTCTTTGTCCGGACAAACAACCCATCCGGACATACAACAACCGGGTATACATGTAAATCCAGAAAATGAGGACAAAGAGAGACCAAGTTTTAGAAAGAATGTGGAGGAAGAAAAAGACAAATTAGGCACAGAAGAACGAGAGATGAGTGACAGATTTTTATCAGAATTTAAAACAGGTCAGAGAAGGAGGGAATATGCTACATTATTACACGTTTAGGTCTCTTTTTTGATACATTAAAACCATATATATTGATACTCTTCCAGATGTTTGCTTGTCGGCGTTCAATATTGTTAGCATATTAATGTATGTCCTATGTATTCTACATTACCCGTATCACTGGAGAAAAGGAGTGCATTTTTGTTACAATATTGCACTCCGCGATGCCAGTAAAATGCTGCGCGCAACAGCTTATAACAATGAATACGCGGAGCAACAATTTATGTCATAATAGCACAACAGCTTTTAAAGTTACATGTTTATGGAATCATGAGTGAAATAAATGGTCGACAAGAGGGATGTTGTATGTTTCTTCAGCCCGCATACATGTATATGCGGGCTTAGTATACAACGGGTTAACAATGGATACGCGGAGCAACAATTTTCGTCATAATAGATTGATCATTTGAATTTTGTGAGATTCTCGAATCAGGCAGATTTGATAGGGTCTACAGGTGAGTAAACCACTCTCTTGTTTAAACTGGTAGCGTTACTGTTGCCATGGAAAATGGTTTGTATGTATAATAATAATTATATTGGATTTCTTTCGTGCAATATGAGATATATTCCATTCATCAATATGAATATTGCACTCGTCTTCGACTCTTGCAATATTCATATTGATGAATGGAATATATCTCATATTGCACTCAAGTGCATCCAATATTATATAAATGTACAATGTACAATAACACAAACTGGATCAATCTCAAGAAAGTATGTTTTACTTTACTCACATCATCTCAATAGTTTAGATGTATATAAATGAAAGTAAAGTCAGAAAACCTCTCTAACAACTATCTCTTTCTGGAAAGCAACTTAGCAACACAATGAATTAGGAACAACATCCCAAGGATTCTATCAATAGTTCTGACTCATATTAAAGACGGGGAATCTTCGGCTTCCATGGGTAATATGACACCACGGATGTTTATCCAGTAACAGGTGTCACCCATCACCTGACCACTGCCAGACTACTAGTATGTAATGCCTTGTATATTCTACCCATCCCTCCATCTGGTAAAATAATTAAATCTCACTTTCCCTGGCCGATCATTCCCGAAGCTCTCCAGGGTGGGACAGATTGTTTTGCTGTGGTCAAGAAATTTACCTTCAATAGAAGATACCCTATGTGCTTTTCACCAAGTCTGGGTGGGATCAGCAAATTTTGATCAACTCCCCATGAAAACTCAAGATTCCCCGTCTTTAAGTTCATGGTACTTAGGACAAAGACTATGAATGTTAATGAGCTTTATAAGATAATTTGTCATGAAATGGATTAATCATTGCTGTGTATTAAAGTTGACATCATCTTTATGAAGTCAATTTATTCAGGCAATTTAAAGGGATAAAACATGATTTATTTGTTACATTTGATTTGATGAATTTTAGTATTAATTTAAACTACCTTGCCCTGACGGACGACATGGGTGCAGACTTCCCGACTTCCGGTTTGCAGACCTCTATATGCGTAGGGTTCAAAACCCATCCGAACACAATAGTACGTTGCCGCCTAAATCAGAAAAAGAACATGTTTAAAGTTATATGGGGGGATATTATTATAAACCCCTCACAAAAAGATTCGCAAATCGACTTTGGGCCATGATAACTTTTCAGGTAAACTTTAGTTATTCCTGATATTCATACCATTGGAAAGATAATTTATTCCCCTTTTTATTGATATCCTATTTGTAATGATTGTATCATGCTTCAATGCACAGAATATCAGAATATGGAGAAAAGTAAAAAGTCAAATGTTGTAAAATGCATTTTTATTGATCACATTGAAGTTCCGCAACTTGACTTTAGGTCCTGATAACTTTGGGGATATTTTCTATTTTTTATTGAATTTTATACCATTGTTACGTTCATTTATTCATATTTTTATTGATACCTAATTTGTCATGGTGATGTCATGCCTGGGTCCACAGAACCCCTGAATACCACCTGAATACATGACAAAGTGAAAGATGATTTTCGGTTTAAATTTCGGTAACACAACTCTGAACCTCAGTAAATTTTAACGTGGGGATTTTATCATCGTCAATTTTTATAGCAGGCACCGCGGAGCGTTTTTGAAAGTGGAGGGGCTGAGCCGAAAGTGGGGGGGCTGAATAGGCTAAAAATCACAAATGTATGGTCATTTTTGCATTTTTGTACACGTTGGCTGAAAAAAGTGGGGGGGCTGCAGCCCCCCCAGCCCCCCCGGCTCCGCGGCCCCTGTATAGCATTAAAAAGTTCATTTATTCTTCTTTTTATTGATACCCTATTTGCAATAACATCATAATTGAATGCACATAACTCACGAATATAGTGCAAAGTAAAAAGTGAAAAGTTGCGAAATGCATTGTTATTGTTCGCAACAGACAATAATACTCACAATAGGCATTCAATTTGCAACATTTAACTTCTGACTTGTCCTAACATTCAGGTGTTCTGTCCATGCAGGAACAACACTATCGTTAGAATTAGGGTGTCATTGAAAAGAGAAATAAATTATCTTGACAATGGTCTAAAATTCAATAAAAATTAGAAAATACCCCACAAGTTATCAAAGCCTAAAGTCGAGTTGCGGAACTTCGCTTTGATAAATGCATTTTGCAACATTTCACTTTTTACTTTTCTCCATATTCTGATATTCTGTGCATTGAAGCATGACATAATCATTACAAGTAGGATATCAATAAAAAAGGGGAATAAATTATCTTTCCAATGGTATGAATATCAGGAATAACTACAGCATACCTAAAAAGATATCATGGCCCAAAGTCTATTTGCGAAACTTTTTGTGAGGGGTTTAGATCAACTTTTTAATATGAAGCAACAAACATTAGAAGTAAATGCCGAATCAATATTACTGAAAATGACTTGATATAACTATCATAAACACTTTGATCTAGATATTTTCAAAATTAATTAAATAATGAAAAAAAAATATTTTCCACACAATGTTCAAGAAACAAGAATATAAAACTAAAGGGGCTCCATCTGTTTTGTGTTTGAAAAGAAAAGCTAACATTAATGTCATTCCTCAACAAAATCAGTTTTAAAATAAAAATACAGACCCGCAAGTGCCAATTTCATTTTTAATTTAACCCTCATTTTAATTTCATTTTCAATAAAATTTCATTTTCAATTTCATTTTCAAAAGTACAAAACATCCCCTTTAAAATACCAGTACCTAGACTCCTGTTAGTTTATGAAATCCACGTTTATCATGTCTAGAGTGCAGTTTGACCTACAAATTCAATGTCAATGAACACACAAAAGCCTTTATTCACTTGTGACTCCAGCTCCCTATGGGCAATGCCAAGGCCATTCATGGCGTAAGCTAGGCCAAGCCCCCAGACACACCACCGTAATTAGCCAATCACAGGTGCAGCATTCTCATGTGCACACTTGATCAATTTACTTTTGATTTTCATTCATTTGGAAACTTACCTGTAAAGCATTTCCGACCCATAGAGAGATATGGTCGAAGGCCACAAATCGCCCAGCATCCGGCTGCACGGAAAAATAGAGACGAAATCATCAAATTAATGAAATTAATGTGAAAATTAGACGATATTCGCAATTTTATTTTTTTTTTTCTAGTAGAAGTTTACAAACACAGTACAAGACACCATATGCATCCACACAACACGGCGACCGCGACATATCAACGGAAAACTTTAGGAAAAGAACGATACAAAATACATGTTTCTCACCTTCGGTCCCTTGTCTGTGTATGTTGTCTGTGGAAAAGAAAGAAAGAGAAACATATATTTATTAATAAGAAGCTACTATGGGAACAAAATACTGGAAATAAGTGAAACTAATCTTACCATTTTTGCAGAGATCGAAAATCGCAAGCACTCTCGTCGTGGCAGATTTCAGAATAAGCACTGCGTCACGGAAGTGCAAAAACATTTGTATATTATGCTACAGTCACACAGACACTTACGTATAGTTACGTCCCGATGCGTCCAAAAATTATTTTCTTTTCTGCGGATCCCCACGGATGCCTACCCGTCATAGTCAGCAGTGGAAATATTGATAATTTCGTTCATCCAGTAAAACAAAGAAATACATAAGAAATGATAGAATAGAAGATGAAATAATATTTGGACGCAACCGGACGTATCTATACGTAAGTGTCTGTGTGACTGTAGCATTACCGTACAATACAAACCCGTGAGGTGTAAACGATCTTGTGTGATGTTGACTTTCTCTGACATGTAATGCCATTGAAGCTCATTGACGAGTTCAAGAAACTTCTCCAAGACTTTTGGCCTACTTCCAGGGACATGCTGGTATACTCTTGCAGTTGATGCCCACTGCCTAAATCTCATAATTATCATACTGTAGGCCTGACAATGCATGACCATTTGGGGCGGGGTCTCTCACAAACCCAGTAAAAAAAAAAATATATATATATATATATATATATAAATAATAAACAAATAAAAAAAATAAAAACCCACACACACAAACAAAAATAAAAGCCCGGTTATAAGTAAAGCAAAGAAAGTATTTTTACTCTAATATCGGGGTGGATCTGGGGGCCCAAGAGTCGCGGATAAGCCGGATAGATGATTTTTCTTTTTCTTATAAAAAACAACCCTTTTATGAGAATATACATAGTTTATATACACCGGTCCCCTCAATTTGAAAAACTCGGGTCGCTTGCCCTTTGATTCTGATGCGTTTCACCCGAAAACATACCACGGATGTCCGTTTGTCAGAAATTTGAATAAAAGAGAATAAGCAAAAATTAGAATAATGGATTCCCTCGGGATTCGAACCGAAACTTCCTAGGCGGGCCTGTTTCTCGAAACCGTCATAAGTCGAAGTTCTTGGACAACCCATAGGGACAGGTGGCTGCATGTTATGATGGTTTCGAGAAAAGGACCCCTTATTACTTTGGAATTGAGCTGGGGCATTGTGCCCCACCGCGCATTGTCACAATGTGTCCGACCCTGCTAGATCCACCACTGGTGCCCCTCGATCCCCTCCCCCCAAAAACATTCTAGTAGTTTTTGAAAGCCTAAAAGTTTTAGCCCGTCACTTTGAGGACACAACTCTATATGAACAAAATCCATGCCTACAGTATCCAAGGCCCTATATATATTATATAGGGCCTTGTGCCTATAGTGCCTACCCATATCCCCTCCCCCAGACCCAACCACCCCCTAGAATCCAGTATTTCACTTTGCGTGTCACGGTCTTTTCATATTTAGACAAGTATATACCAGTGAACGAGCTAACTGCCTCATAGAAACCAGAGAAACCAATAGAAACCAGTCAATGTTCCAAACCAATAGAAATCAGTAGACATTTTTTTATTTATTTATTTTTGTTTTACCAATAGATATTTTGACCAGTAGGCCTAAAACCAGTAGCCTTCTTACTATTTTTATGTCCTGGCTTCGTTGCTGGTATTTACGATGGTATTTTCGTTCTCAAAAGGATGCCGCACGAGAGACTAGAGATACGGTATATCATCGTGCATGATCCATTACCCTTCAAAACAATCCCCAACTCATCGCCACACACCCCTCGATCGCACCCTAGGCCCTCAACACAATCCTCGGAGCTATAAATCCTACACCAAGCGGGACAACTCGGCAGCTATCTGCGAGCTTATGGTCCAGCGATGAATAATTAATATTGCATGTCATTGTAGCATTCTCGACAAAGCAGTTTTTAGAATTTGTTTATCGACTTGTTTGAATTGAATATCATCTCATCAGGATGAAAACAGTACTTATCACCGGGGCAAGCAGGGGTATTGGTCTGGAGTTTGTACGCCAGCTGGCCCGGCGTGAACCAAGCCCAGTCTTCGTCTTCGCCTCCTGCAGGTCGCCTGATCGTGCCGAGGTAATTAGTCGGGTTATTTTGTAATCTTCGCTTTTGTTGCACATTTTTACACGAATACTTTTCAACTCAATACATAGCAATATCCTACTCATTTAGATAATGAATTAGTGCAAAATATTAATGTTTTAATATCTAATTAAAACTATGTTCCTACATCATTGCATGATCCAACATTGCTGATTTTTTTTATATCCCCCATCAAATTTGAAATTAATGAATTAATTTTGTAAACTTTATGGATGGTATTCATATAGTTTCTTAATTGTTCAATGTCATATCTGTTCTTTTTTATTCAGGATTTGCAAGATGTAGCGAAGTCTCACAAAAACGTCAAGATCATAAAAATAGGTAATAATGGTGCTAAAATAATAGTAAAAATATGTTCCATTTGTTTGTATTTTATAAGGACACAAACTCAAATTGAAATATTAGGCCTATCAAATTTACGACAGGTAAAAATGTAAATAAAAAATAAAAGAGTAGGAAAAAAATATTGATAGGCCTATAAATCAAATTCAATGGAAAATAGATCTATTCTAACCCTAATTTTCAATGATTTTGTAATGTTTAACAATCAGATCTGTTCACAGTGTTCACAAAACCAACACACTCAAAATGAGTTGGGGCCTACTTGTTCTTTTTCATTGTCCTTTTCATTGTCTTTTTTGTTCATTGTGATAACAATTAATGCAGAAACTTAGTTCTTTCATCAATTAATGAAATTAATTTGTGTATTTTCTTGTAAATGTAATGTATTATCTATTGTAGATGTAAATATATTTTTTTCTATTATTTGTGAAACTGATGTACAAAGAATTTCCAAAATGGACAATAAATATATATTCCATTCAATTCAATTATTCAATTCAATTTGAAATAGGCCTTCTGGCAGGAATAATTCTCTCCTGAATGTTGTGTTTCATCATCATTTATAATATATGCCTACAGATGAGTCAGTGATGAAACCACAAATAACATAAAATTATATATTTTGACCTTGGTATGTAGGCCTTTTTACCCTTTTTTTTTGTTGGTTGCAACACACATGTAGAGGTGTGCATGCATGATTTTGATATATCATATTTCTTGCACACTTGTCAGCAAACGTGTATAAAAATGACCATACATTTGTGATTTTTAGCCTGTTCAGCCCCCCCCCCCACTTGCGGCTCAGCCCCTCCACTTTCAAAAATGCTCCGTGGCCCCTGACATAGATGTTGTGCTAGTGCTTGAAATGCTCACAATATTTACAAAATCGTTTTTTCTTTGTTCTCTATACAGATGTGCAAAACGAATCCACGTACGGACCAGCAGTCGAGACGGTGTCCAAACTCGTAGGTGAGACTGGACTCAATGTCTTGATCAACAATGCGGGCATTGCTTCCAGGGATGGTTATGAGACGGTTAGCCGAGAAAAACTCTCCAGTCTCTTTGACATCAATGTCATTGGTCCAATCAGGTTGACACAGGTGATTAATAATGATAGAAGATATCCATGAATTAATTTTGTTTACCAATGGTGTGAAGAGAAGTTGAGTTTGATATTATCCATTTGACCTTTAAAGGTAGTGTCAGCCTTTTGCAGGCAAAAATATTAAATTTTTAGTTTTTATAGTAGTATACCAATGACTATATCTTCCCACAACATGATTAAGCTCAAATGTGTATGTTTGTCATTATATTGCGATTATCAAAATTCATTCCTATTTTTTCGAACCTCGAAAAATATACCGTACGGTGCGAACCGCTGACCGTTAGCGCAGAGAATAATGCACGCTGATGCGCCGTGTGTATATTGCTGTGTACGGTCCGTGCTGCACACGCTGCAATATCAACGATGTTGATGGAGAGCTGGTCAAGATCGGAAGTCAGATTTTCGTTTCGTATTACTGATCTAGGCAACCTATGACAGTAAGATTGAATAGACAGTATAGGTCGATCATATTCTACAGTTATGCCAAGTTGCATTAGTTTTCGCAATTTGTGAAAAAGGCTGATACTACCTTTAAAATGTATGGAGTATATTTTGATTGACATTAAAATGCAAACAAAAAAAGAGGAACTTTATTACAAAATTTAGATTAATTTTTATCCAAAACAATTAAACCTATTTTATTTGAACTGTTGAATATTTATCCAAATAATAATTAAAAAATTGTAGGCCTAAATATTCAGAGCTAGACGGAATACTTATTATGTTTGAATGTATCAGGACAATACTTTTGATAATGGGAATTAAATGATTATTAATCCAGTCCCAGAACACTTTTTCCTTATATTAAATGCAAAAAAATGAAAGAAGCATTACAAAAGAGGTTTGATGAATATCAAAAGAATGACTTCCTGTCAATTCATCATTTAAATACCCCTTCTTATAGGAAATTCTAAATGTAAACAATTATTCAAATAAAACACTGTAATGAAAGGTGATAATGAAAACTCTGCCAAATACTTATTTCACTTGTTTGTGCATTCCAATATTGAGTGGATTAAAATGCGCTCGGTCCATAATGTGAATGGATTGTGACTTGAATCGAACTTGGCAGTCCGCTGAACGTTCCTCGAGTCGAAGGATGCAGGCAAAGAGTTAATGTTTATATGTACTGATAAAACTAACTTTACCACCACCCCTATTTCTACAGGTCTTTCTACCACTGCTGAGACAAGGGGCTCGCAACAGTGGAGTGGAAAGTTACGGGATAGAAAGAGGAGCTGTTCTCAACATCTCGTCTGGTCTTGGAAGCATAAGCACAAACACAAGCGGCGGGTTTGCTGGTTATAGAGAAAGCAAGGTGAGAAAATGCTATAGAGTGTAGGGGTCGTGGAGTTGGGGAGGGGGATGGGCTTAAGCCTACACCCTTTTTCAGAAAACATGTGCAAAAAACCAATAACAATACCGACTGCTTGTGATTTTTTTCATGTTTAACCCCCCCCCCCACATTTTTGGCTCAGCCCTCCCCCTCCAACTTTACAAAAGGCTCCATGGCCCGTGGAATAGTTTTTTTTCATTATTTTTTTTTCAATTATTTTTTTTTTTTTTTTAATATCCAAACATTTTCTCGATTCTCTTTTGAACTACCTACATGTAGGAAAAAATGCAATAGACATCCAACGTGGCTCTACTAATCTCATTTATTGAATAGAAAACAGCTGCATCTTTCATCACATGAAATAGTTTTCATTAGGCATCTGTGCTTTCAGTGCTTTTCACCTGATTCATCAACAAGGATACTTTTTTTTTCAATTCCTGACTGTAGCTACCTCAGACTTGCTTTTGTGAATGGCAAGTTACCACTTAGGAAATGGGAATGTTTGGTAACATGGAAGCCATTTTGAATTTTCCACCCATGAACTATTATCTTTTTGCACCTTCTATTCCTCACATACCCTCTTTCTCTTTGTCTTTCCTTTTGTTTAATCCCCCTCCCCTCTCTTTCTCGCTGTCTGTCCCTCTCTCTCTTTCTCTCCCTTTCTCTCTCTCTCTCCCTTCTCTCTCTCTATCTCTTTCTCTCTATCTCTTCCTCTCTCTGTTCCCATCTTGTCTCTTGATATAGGCTGCCCTCAACATGTTTTCAAAAAGCTTAAGTCTAGAACTAAAAGCTGACAAGATCCTGGTGCTATGTCAGTGTCCTTGCTGGGTCTCGACTGCTGATGCTCCAAGAACGCACGAGTCCTCTATCACGGATATGCTCCAGATCTTTTCCACGGTCTCTGAGGAGCAGAACAGTTGCTTTTTCGCAAATGAAATCCCACTGAAGTCTATCCAATTTTAGCAGCATTTACAACTAGCATCATTCCAAGTGCTATCCATATACCACTGCCAATATATAATAAATGGTGTCTGGTCTGGTCTGTTGCAAATCTTGCCAAGGAAATGTCCAGGGAATGTCGTGTTTTACATACTGCAGAACCTGAAGCTTACATGAATTGCTAATATTGGACTTTTTTGTGACATGAAACTCGTTAATGGCAAAACAAAATTAATGTATTGCTTGATGACTTGAATTTTCATGAATTTTGACTCCTCAGGGATTTAACCCGTTGGGAACTGAACCCGAATATATTCGGGCTGAGGTCTATGGGAAATGTGTGTTATAGCCAAATCAGTTTATCAGAAATCAGAAAGTTTATTATGAGTACACAAAAGATCCTGGTTATACAGTACCATTTATAGTTCCTCCTTCCTCCTCTCCCTCTATCTCTCTCTATATTTTCCTTTTTATTCTCTCATGCTCCCTCTCTCTCTCTCTCTCTTTCCTCTTTCTTGATATAGGCTGCCCTCAACATGTTTACAAAAAGCTTAAGTCTGGACCTGAAAACAGACAAGATCCTGACCCTAGCCCAGGACCCAGGCTGGGTCTCGACCGACATGGGTGGACCTAACGCTACCCGCACTCCTGAGTCATCTGTGTCGGACATGCTCCAGACCTTCTCCATGGCTTCTGAGGAACATAATGGATGCTTTTTGGCGAATCAAATCCCACCAAAGCTCATCCAGTTTTAGATATAAGATCGTCCTAACCAACTTTGTGTGTGATCTCTAAGAGGGCATGTATTATAAAAAGCTATCGAGTAGTCTATACCTTTTTGAAAACTACATGTATTGCAGTATTAGCCAAAAATTTGAGTAATATAGGGAAACTAAAACAATTTTGAGGAGAAAAGCACTTGTTTTGCTACGTGGTTGCATAATTTTTGCCTTATCAATGTACGTTAATATGTAGTACTAGCAGATAAAGGCGTTTGGGGGCCTATATAGTAAGACTACCTACACTGCTGAGATTGTTGCATAATGGGTTGGGATACAGGGGGATGATTCACTAACGGCTAAAATCAATCCCAACTGGGATAAAATCAATTTTAGATATCCATGTTATAGTTCCATAGGCCCATAGTTGGGATTGATTTTAAATGTTAGTGAATCACCCCCAGGACAGGTTAAGTAGTTCGAGCTGCTGGCTTGTATTGGCTTTAACAACTAATTTAATTAGGGGGATTTACCCTAAAATTTAATTGATTTTTAAAAAAGCAGAAAAGTGAAAGAAAATATGAGTGAAGGTTTGAAGAAATCTATCAAAGGACAACGAAGCTATGAATGATTGAAGTTTGAATTTTGTGATGTCACTTGCGAGCTGCTCTTCCACTTGTTGTGTAATGTACACTTTATAAATTGGTATTAAAATTATTTAAATTGTAAATCAATATTATAGCATCAAATCCATGTTAAACAAGCCTCTAGATCTGTTCCTTCATCAAGAACCATGAAAAGGACAAGTTTAAAGAATCTACAGTACACAGCATGTTTGTTACTTCACAATTACTTCACAAAATTTAAACATTTATTCCCCAAAAGATAATTTTCTATATTAGTCTTACTTATATTAGGTTTACTTATTTGAAAAATATCATGTAAGATATCAGCTGGGATATCAATTTCATTGTATGTTGTTCATATGTGTGTGATCCGTATGTTTAACAGTTGTGGAAGTGCGATGTTTTAGTCCTAAAACTCATCTTTTATAAAATAAAAAATGGGTTATTTTTGAATAAGTGTATTGTTGAAATTTTTTTTTTGGTGTCATTGTTTGAGTTGTCAAAATGCAAAAGCTATAACCAAATTCTGTATTGTATGATATGTCCCATCTTCTAAAAGCAAGAAATTGTTGGATGATGTATAATTTTTCTTACCTGTAGTCACGATAATTAATAAATAACCTGAAAGGTTGCAAAACATGACATTGATATATCCTTTTATTTCGCAAATATATTACTTTGCTCAGTTTGCTGCGGATGATCATCACAATGATCACCATTATCATCATCATCATAATCATCATCATTATCATCATCACTATCATCACATCATCATTATCATCATCATGATCACCATCATCATCATCATGTGTCATCATCATCATCATCACCTTCATCATCATCATGTGTCATCATCATTACCTTCATCACCATCATAATCATTATCATCATCAAAACCGTCACAGATCATTATAAATCATCACCAACACTATCATCAACACCATCATCATCATCACCACCGTCATCATCATCACCACCGCCACCATCTTTATCATCATCATCATCACCATCATCATCACAGATCATCAGCATCATACTATCATCATCACCACCACCACCACCATCATCAATCATCACATCATCATCATCATCATCATCATCATCATCATCATCATCATCATCATCATCATCATCATCATCATCATCATCATCATCATCATCATCATCATCATCATCATCATCATCATCATCATCATCATCATCATCATCATCATCATCAGCATCATACCATAATCACCACCGCCACAATCACGCTCGTCACCATCATCATAAATCATCAAAATCATTTATCATAAATAATCATCATCATAACCTAATCTTCTTAACATAATCTTTTCATACATATTCAAATTTCTCTCACTTTCATCTCCTTTTATGTCTAGCTCTTATTTTAATGGTATTTCGAAAGGAAAAAACAAACAATATCTTTCTTTAGTATCCTCTCCATCAATATATTTATTCTAATCTATATTCATATATCATGATGGCAAGAAAAATATATACAACCTCAAAATATTTTCGTGAATTGGAATCATAATAATGTTTTTCAATTTGTGTAAGAAAATTCATTAATATAATATTAAATACAGTACACTCCCACTTTAAAAATTTCCTTGATGTCACAATGAAATTACAATGTCTACAAACCTTTGCACAACAAGTGACTGGGAGAATTTCCTTCTTATAATAAAATAAATGTTGGTAGCTGTGTCCTTATGGGAGTGGACTGTGTACAGTCTGTGTCAAATAAAATGGTACAGTTGGAAAACATTTTTTCAAAGTATGAAAATTAATCACATTCTAAAAATTGTTTGATATATTGATATTAAGTATGGAAAATCAGGCTTTCTTCTGCAATTTTTTTTCATCCCATTTGGTGCTTTAGATCTTGAGAAACGACCAGTTTTCTATTATCAAGAAAAAATGAACTTTGCGCATGCTTCTCTATGGGTTTCACACATAATAGCCTCGAATTCCACGCACCGAGACGATAGCTTCGTGTAATTTCGATTAGCTCATCGCCGCAAAAAATTTAGCATAACCTTTGTTTTACAAAAGCAAATTATACAAAACAGTGCATCAGCGAGAAGAATCTTTTGGCTTTAAGTTGGTACCACATTCACAAATCATTTTGACAAGATTTTATACCTAAAGAATTTTTCCCCCGACTGTACCATTTTTTTTTGACACAGGATGTATATATAATTAAGTATGATCCATACCTTTGAGTTGAAAAAAAATTGATCACACTATAATATCTTGGTCTCAACGATCAGACCAACCCACAAGTGACATCACACCCCCCAAACTTTACTTTATAGCGATATGGCTAGCATAAACCTAAGTGTGACCTGGCTAGCGTAAACAATTAGTTGCAAGGTAAACTACGATAAGGTCTTTTAGATACAGTACACTCCCATTATAACAGGTTAAAAGAAGTGCACGGATATCCATGTGCATACTCGGTGTAACAAGATTTTATTATTAGGTCAATTTCAGTTTAGTTCAATACTGTATGAGTAAATAACTCTTAAAAGTATTTTACAAAATGAAAATAAATATATTTTCAAGGGGAATAGTGTCATTCATAATATTATTCATATAATTTGCCTAACGAGTTGAACCATTCATTTAGCAAAAGCAAAAGAAAAAAAAAAGAAAAAAAAAAGGCTAGTATGTGTTTACTTCTTCAACTAACACAATAGCCATTTTTCAAAACTGTAAATGTTGCCAATTTTGCAACAATATGACACAAGACATCTGTTTCATGTAATGCAATATGAACTCGTATGCAGCAATTTTATATCTAGCCTAGGATATAGTGGAAATTCTTTGCAAAGAGTACAGCCTTCCCATTACAACCAAATCAGGGTTCCCACAGAAATTTGAAAACAGAATTCCATGACTTTTCCATGACTAAATTGCTGCTTTCCGTGACTTCCTTTCTGGCACGGTTTCCAAAATCAGACATGTTATGATGGCCTCCACCTCCCCTCACAGCCATCCCAGGGTTCCAACAGAAATTTGAAAACAGAATTCCATGACTTTTCACAAATTTTCCAAATTCCCTGACTTTTCCCTGACTTTCCATGACCACAAATTTTTCCAGGATTTCCCATGACTGTGGGAACCCTGCAAGCAAATATTTTAGTGATTTGGGGCTAGTTTTGAAATTTGGGGATGAATTCATGACTATAAATAGCCTTATATTGTAATGGAAAGTTTTCTCAAGGGTCAACCCACAAAATTTCAGAAAACAACCAATTGTGGAGTTTTTGATATTTGGACAAGGAGAATTGCCTTGTATTATAAAAATCTTGAGTCAGTACCCTTTATAACATTAGTGGACTTTACTGTGTTTGAGCAAGTCCAAGCTATTTTGCAACTTTGTCCCAAGCGTTACTGACAAATAATTTACCATATCATAATCATAAAACGATATATCGCAATTAGTTTTCAAGTTTTGGGTAAAGGTACAAAACCCTTCCCCAAAACTTAAAAAATTATTGAGATGTATCATTTCATAATTAAGATATGGTAAATTATGCGGCAGTAACGCGTGAGACAGACTTGCAAAATAGCTTGGACTTGCCCATTTGAGACCTAGCAATTTGGTTTGTTATATCATAATCTTCACAAAAGGAAGCATAATGAAGTACATCTATTTATAACAAGATTCCACTCTACATGTACATGTAAGAAGGGGGTTGCATTGCCTCTAAGTCATGATAAACTGGAGTTGTTCCTGGAGCTCATTGGTTACCATGGCGATTCATTCCCAACTCTTGATGACGGCTTCATATTCATCATGGTCGATGAAAGGCTTGTCAATAGACCTAGAATGTAGACGAGAGGAATAATAAGAAATGCATTGCAATTCTATTACATCGACGTATTTATTTACATTGTAATTATCTTGTCTTCCATAATGTCAGTGACTGAATCGACCAGTGATCAGGCACTGTTTTACATAGAAGGGGACCACTTTATTAGAACAAAATAATGTTTTTCCCCCGTGTTGAATAGATAACACTAGTCGTGAAATCAGAAAGTGGAATTGTATATTGAGAGAAAACTGACTAAGTTAAACTTTCAATATGAATTGTTTCAGGCAAAATTTGTATGACCGTATAACCTAAATACTTACACATTTACATCACTTGGACTATATGACTGCCATACTTGGAGAGGTAAAATTAAACAAAATTTCCTCACAAGTTATATTTTTTTTTTTCAAAGTGGGGTTGGGGAATATTAATCAAAATTAAACAATGTGATATGATCCGATACAATATTTGTTATCAATACACAAATTTGCAGGAAAAAGCCTGACGAACTTTTAAACTGATGAAAAGCAATACAAAAATATTTAAAGTCATCCCATGACTCACCTAATCATGATCTCTCCACAAAAAACACACTCTCCAGCCACGATATCATCAAGTTCATTTCGTAACCTATCTATCTCCTCCCTCTTGGTGGCGCCTTCCGTGGATGTGGATGAACTCTGAGGGCGCTGTCCATGTAAGGTGGTGAGCTGTGATTGGATCTCACTGATGCGTATTCTCTTGGACGGTGTCAGGTGAGGTAGCACCTGAATTGAGAAAATTTGTTTCATAATTATATGAATTTGTGATGCAAAGGATTCTAAATACTTGAAGGTGCCATTGTGCCAGGTTCAACATGTTAGGTAACTTGTTATTCTGGCATTTATTAACAATCTACACAAGGCTTAACCCAAACTAAAACGTCTCATAACTGCTCAATTTTATATTTTCTTGTGTCTCTTGCACATCAAATTTCTTTCATGACCAGATATGGGTGTCATTATTATGGAGCTCAATGGCCCAAAAAAGCCACTAAACTGATTGATATAAATAAAATTATTAGACTATTTTAAGACAAAACTGGTGTGAAATAATTGGTATGAAACCAATTAAGTATTAAACATATGGGTTGTAAACCAATCAGCAAATAACTACACTGTAGTCAATCTTGACCATTAAAATCAAACTTGCACAACCAAAATAATCACCAATATACTTTACATGTATATTCCCTTGTTTTTAAGCCTTCAGATCAAATTCAGTCAAATTTTTTCTAAGTCGAAGCTATTTCTTCAGTCCCAACACGTCCCAGTTAGGCAATTATTACTGTTTTGTACAGACATCTCTTACTAAAAGCAATAACAGATTGAAAAGTAGCTGTAAGTACCTCTGTAATAAGACAATCGGAATGGAACATGTGCTGACAGGGGAAGAGATAGAAAGAGCGGGTCAATAATGGGTAGTTACAGGAGGCACACTTCTGTTGTCCGCTCACAATGCCATACCTAGATGGAGTAAAAATAATGAGATACATGTAAACATATCGTCTGTTGGGAGCCAGAAGGGCGTTATTGCATCTTATAGATGTTCCGTTGAGAGCCAGAAGGGCGCTATTACTGTACAAAGTCAATGGTAATAGTGCCCTTCTGGCTCCCAACGGAACATCCTTGATCTGCAATAGCGCCCTTCTGGCTCCAAGCCGACGATATGTGAATGAAAGTCAAGGTACATAAAAAGTTTCCCAAAGATAAGCAAGTTAATTATTAAAAAAAGTAATAATCAAATTTGCACCACAATCTAATATGAAATAAAGGAAAATTGAATAAAGAAAGCATACATTTGTTTCAAAAACGTTTGAACATGAATCTCATGCACAATATTTTGCATATACATGTACCACCTTAGTTTTCATTGAAGTTACTAATTTGCTATACAAAGAACATTGCCAACTTAAATGAGAATAAAATGTTCCCCCAGATATGGATGCTTCAGTACATCATGATTTGGTCTAGAGCTTTAGCCATGAGAATTTTATAACGCTACTTTAACCCTAATTGGACTGGAGGGGGCCTAAAATGCCCCCCTCGACATTTTACCCGATAAATTTTGAACAAGAGAAGCTGTGGCCGCGATAGTTTATGACTTTTTTCTTTGAAGTTTTGCGCGTCTTTTGAACCCAAATTTGCGACGCCCGGGTACCTGGTTCGCGAGTTACGCATAATTTTGTACCCGTGCGTCAGACTCAAAATTGCTCAAAAACATGATTTTTTTTTTTTTTTTTTTGATTATACAGTTCCACCTCGCTTATACGGCCAGCATTTAACCAGCCTCCTCTATCAACTGGCCATGGGCTCCAGTAAAATTCTCTCTTTTATTCATTTTCAAATTCACATAAAAGCCTTACTTTTCTCTTGTTGTTCATATTATTTTCAACTCCTTATACTAAGAGAGACGTTAAGATCATTTACGTTCATCCCTCCCATCAAGGCTATGAAATCCCCCTACAAATTTTGATAGAAATGCCATATATGCTGTCCAAGTACATAAGCTACGCATTACTCTAACGAGCGACCATATCACTTAAACTGGTCCTACCATGGTTGGATAAGCGAGGTCGAACTGTAACAAGCTGCTGTATAAGTGGTTTCTTTCGCGAAGGTTTTATTTTCACGAATTTCGCGAATCGGGATGCGACCGCGAATTTAACATTGCGCGAAAAGGTTTTGAACAGTACCGCGTATTCATAAACGCTAGAAAATGTTTTGAACTCCATGCGCTCACGGAGCAGAGTTGTCTATGCAGCACTTTTAATAGCACACACAATAATACAGCGCGATGCATGGATGACTGGTATGTAGGTCAAATAAATTCAGGTAGTAAGTCTTTATTCCATTTTACTGTCTTTTTATAAATACTTATAGTTCTAGTTACTTTTAATTCCAGATTTTGCCAACCGCGAATATAACATCGCGCGAAAATGTCGGGACCCCCACCAACCGCGAAAATATCTGTACGCGAAAAAAACCACTTATACAGTAATTGGTTTGGTCAGGAGCACCTCGGTATAACAGGAGGGGACTGTATCAAGAGAGCAACTTACTTGTTTCTAGTTTCTTGGATGTCAGCTCTGAGTGCCTTAGCGCTCTCTGATGCGTCTTCCATGTCAGCTTTCAATGCCTCTATGTGCTGATTGTAGTCTGCTAGAGAACTACAAATGGCGTCCTGTAGAGGTTGATATAAGAATTATAGTGTAAGATATCACAAAAAGAACTTGATTATTTTGCTGAGCCTTTATGTGTTGGTTGCTAGAGAGCTAAAGATAGCATCCTATAAGAGTTGATATGAAAATAAAAGAGAAGTATGTAATATTAAAAGCACCTGATTGCTTTCAATGCCTCTATGTGTTGGTTGTAGTCTGTAAGACAGCTACATATGGCATCCTATAAGGGTTGATATAAGAAAAGAGAATCGTTAAAAGCACTTGATTGCTTTTAAAGCCTCTATGTGGTCATTGTAGTCTGATAGAGAACTACAGATAGCATCCTGAAGGGTCGATACAGAAAAATAGATGAATAATCCAATAAATAATGAAACAAAAATTATACAAAGAACAGCTTTGAGAGCTTCTATGTGTTGATTGTTGTTTGCTAAGAATTACAAAACTGCCAATAAGTCAGACAAAAAAACAAAACAATAGAGTGAGAGAAAACTGAGAAAAGTAGACCTTTCTGAATACATATCATTGATTACTCTCACCCTAATCTCACTTGGTTATACTTACAACACCTCAGGTTTTGTTATCATCTGAAAGCTTAGAATATCAAATCTTCAGAACAAAATTTACCGGAAAATATAAATTTTCTTTTCCTTTTTTGTTTTTCAACAGCTTTGAAATGCTTTTAATAATCCCATCTGGCTCATTGTTTGAGGTAAGCCTTCCCGAGTCCATTCAGATACAAGACATTACAATAAATTTTAGTATTCAGTATTTAGTATTTGACGAATGGTTGCCCCAAACCATGTTTTTGTTTAATGAAACACCTTGTACCATCACTAACCTTGAAATGGTTAATAGTCACAAAGTCTGGAAAGAAAGGTAAGGTATCTTCTATCTTCAGCAGAGGGCATTCATGCATTACAGCCATCGCTTTCCTAATGTCATTCTTCTCATTGAATACTAAGAATTGGCCAAAACTCATCATTTTTTATGAAACACCTTGTACCTTCACTCACCTTGAAATGGTCAATAGTAACAAAGTCTGGGAAGAAGGGTAAGATATCTTCTATCTTCAGCAGAGGGCATTCATGCAGCACAGCCATTGCTTTCTTGATGTCGTTCTTCTCTGAGACGACGTGCTTAGCGATGCGTAGCCAGAGTTTACGTCTGAGCGCTTCATCATCTTCAGGCTTCTCTGCGCTCTGTTTGGCTAGATCTACATCCACCTGAAGAACGTAATAAAACAAGATGACAGACCTCTAAAAGTAAAAGCCAATTTTTAGTGATTGCAATTATTATCATATATCACTGTCAATAGAAAGTCTTATAATCTTATAAAATATAACAGTGTAGTTAATAAGGCCAGTCAAATTGTAGGAAGAATTTCCTTGAATGCTGTGTGCGCCTTACAGGGTAACCTAGCTAAGCCAGGAAATAATTCTTTAATACTGAGCACCTAGAAACATCAGGTGAATGTTGTATCAATTCATATATAATAGTGACTGGTCTTGAGGGGAACATCAAATATATTGCCCGCAACAGAATCATATTGGCCCGAGTCTTTAGACGAGGGCAATATATTTGACGTTCCCCAAAAGAATAGCCAGTCAATATTTTTATTATAATCCAAATCAGATATCTAGAGCAAAATCATGAAAATTTAGATATCTTACCCATTAAGAATAGGGTTCTACTTTGTTGTGTTTTTATCAGCAGGTCTGACTGAGCTTTACCATTGTGACATAATAATGAAGTCGCGATCTTATCTTCCTTAAAATTATAACGTAAATTGTTACTATTGAGCAATATGACGTGTATCTCCTTTTATCCTCAGATGCCCGGATGTGAGACCAGGGAAAATACAAAGGTATATTTTGCGTCGTCTTAGCATGCAGAGTGGGTACGCCCATAGAGACCGAGGAAAATACAAATAATAATCCATCCCTTCCCAATATTCATGAAATCTAGGGCAATACGGTTTTGTAAATGACCAGCTCAGATGTCTGATACGGGTAATAATTAAATAATATTGACTGCCCTTGAGGGCAATATGGCATATAGTGCCTGAACTAGCATAATATTGCCCCGAGTCGAAGACGAGGGCAATATGGTGCTAGTAAGGGCACTATATGCCATATTGCCCGAAAAAAAAACAGTCAATATTTTTATTATTATCCTACAACTACTTATCTCCAACATAGGACATTGAAAACACACAGTGTAGTCTACTTATCACATATCCTAGCTGGTCTGGTACAACTGCTACAGTACAGTCATGTATGTTTGAATCCAAAATGTTCCACTGTCTTCATCAATATTAAAATATCAAGGAATCAATTCCCCTCGAAACATCATGCCTCGGTATAATTTGCAGAATGTGTCATTCAACGAGTCATAAAAGTTTGCTTTCCCAGGATATAACGTTACCAAAAACCGAAAAACTGATTTAAACTGGGCATTTGTCGTGGGATTTTTTTTTCTTTTCTTTGTTTCTTCAGCATTCTGAGTTGAACCATTGTGACGCAATAATGCTTCTGTGCGTATCCATTGTCTTACTACTCTTTGTAAACGCGCATCATTAAAATTACGCGTAGGACCCCCGACCAGCCGGTCAACATTGTAAAAAGGCAGCCTTACGTCAATGCGTGTTTTTTCAATGGGATTTTTTTATTCCGGTCAATATGGCCAATATACCCCATGATCGCTTCATATATCGATATCATATCAAAACTGCGGTCGGTATGAATTGGCAATAGCCCGGTTCAGATGTCTTATAAGGGTAATAATATTTATTATTATTAACTGACTGCCTTTTGGTCCACACCTAGCCTATTTACATGTACTTGGTGAATTATATGTTGTTACATCTATTTCGTCTAGCAGTAATAATGCTTGTTAGACGATATGGAAAGCAAATAAAACATGACTAGACTATAATAACGGCGTGAACAGAGGGTAACGATCTAGACCAATAACCATATTAATATAGGCCTACCCATTGATCATGAGACTGAAGAAGAGGACTAGGTGTACCTGTAGAGCAAATTTTAAAAAAAGAGGACAAAGTGGATGTAATGGTGATTCTGTTTTTTACCTGCAATGCAAGGTCTACAGCTTCTTCATAGAGTCCCATTGTAGTGTAGATATGCACACAGGCCTTGTAGTGTTTACGTTCAGCACATAACCTCAGTGCATATTTCATATCATAGTTAACATTATCCGCAATCTGCAACCAGAAAAACAAAAGAAAATAATGAATGTATGAATCAAAAAGAGATAATTAAAATCATGTTTTGATTAAGTTTGGAAAGAATTACATATTGGTTCTTAATTCATAAAGACAACATTTTTTTCTGAGATTCTTTACATTTTGATCAAAATCTAATGTTTGACATCTTTGAGGCCAAAGCAAACCACTTTATCAATTCAAGGCTTAAAATTGTAGTTGCAATGACACAAGAATATAAGCATACCTCTCCTTGAGCAGCTAGGTATCCCATTAGGTTAGTAGGTTGATGTTGACAGTAGAGGGACAAGAGATAGTTGTGGATTGCTTGCTCCTTGTTTCCAAGCTTCCTGATACAGAACTCAAGATAACGGATGGCTTCAAGGACCTATAATAAACAACATATTCTCCATTGTCATCATCATCGCCATTGTCACCATCATCTTTTTCACCGTCATCACCTTCCCCATCATCATCATCCTTAGTACAATCATCATCATCATCATCATCATCATCATCATCAACATCATCCTCTTTTATCATCACTATCATCGCTATCATCATCATCATCATCATCATCATCATCATCATCATCATCATCATCATCATCATTATCATCATCATCCTCCTCTTTTATCATCACTATCATCATCATCATATTTATCATCACCATCATCATCATCATCATCATCATCATCATCACCATCATCAACACCATGATTATCTTCATCATCATCATCATCCTTCTCCTCTTCAAAATCATCATCAGAAGCTCCACCACCATCATCACCATCATCATAATCAGCATCAACCTAATGAGCAGCAGCATCATCATAACCACCACAACCATCATAAATATCATCATCATCATCATTATCCTCTTCAGCACACATCCCCTAATCACCTGTGTCTCCGATGGTCCACTATCGCACTGCACGAGGGACGGAATGAGCTTCTTAGCTTCCAACGCCCTGCCTTGTTCAAGCCAGGCCGAAACAAGGTCATGAGGGATGTGCTGCATGAGGACCGGTGAAAACTTGTAGAAGAGCTGGGCGCTGTGGCTTGGTTTCCTGAGGACACCTAGCACCGCAGTGTAGTCCTCGTTCTGGATGTGATGTCTTATAACCCTCTCATAGTCTGTCAACGTAAATCATCAATGTAGCTTTAGAATAAGTACAGTAGTGCCCTTTTCATACTCCAAATGTAAATCGCCTTGTCTAAACCAATATTTGATGCCCATACATTTTTAAGAATATCATATATCATTGATTTTTGACAGTTCTCTGTTCAAGGGGCATGGGATAGTAGGCCTAAACATTTGGGTGTTTAATCGCCAACATTTTGGTTTTAAAGTGAAATTTGTTACCAAGATTATTCACATTAGATATTATTATGCAATGGAAGCAAAATATTATGAAAGATTCTTAATGTGTGCCTTCAAAACTTTGATTTGGGTTGGAAAACAGTTCTTTGATAATGTGTAAAGAACAATGTCTCTCGGCTCCATTTCATCTACGATTAAGGTCAAAATACTGTTAAGGGGAGGGTATAATATGAAGTCCAGAGTTGAAGATAGTGATTCGATAAGTGTATGAAATTAATAACGGAGCAATTGTCACCTGATCAAAAGTCATGGAATCATAATTTGAATATTTCTTTCTCACCTTGCATAAGCATTGCAAAGTAGACCATATTCTCCACATCTCCATGGCTGGCTATTAGGTCATATACTGTGTTTACGTTGCTGCCTAGGCATTCCTGAGAAAAATGAAAGTATTTAAAATTGTAATTAAATTGAAATATTGAAGAAAATTTTATGTGTGAAAATACTAATTTTTTTTTTCTTTCAAATTAATATATAATTGCTTTATTATTACTGAGAGATTGGAAATCTATCCTTTTTGGCAGAAGATGCAGCACTCATAAATAAAACATAATTCCCAATCAAAAAGATAAAACCTGAAAATTGGTTATGACACAAAGCTGTTTCATCCCATTGAGGAATGAGCCCAAATGAAGTATATGAAGTATATGTAAAATTTTGTATATAGCCATATCAGCTCGTCCCCAACAGGTTAAAGGGATACAATCATGGAGCTTGTGACATAGAGAATGTTCAGTTGGGTTTATTATCTCCAAGTGTGTAAATATGCAAATTTTACACTGCTAAATAATTAGTTGACTCCACTGACTTCACACAGTAATAAATTGAAGCGTGTGCTCTCTATTGCAAAATTTGTGATCGTAATAAATTTACAAGTCCTTATGGCAAGCCAATGATTTGTGCTGATTGGCACTCATGGTAGGTAAAGGGTTGTATAGCTTACCATAACCCTGGTGGTGGCCAGGAACTTCTGGAATTCTTCTTGCTGTTCTTTGAATCTGACCTGTTGATCAGATTTACCTCTGGACGCTCCTAGCTGGTTGAGGTTCAGCTCTATCAGCCACATCACCAACATTGTCAACTGGGTCTTGTCCTGTGAAAGATGAAAGAAAGAGACCCTAGAATAAACCCCCTACTAGCTGGTTCCGATTCAAGCTCTATCAACAACATTCAAGTGAATACGGACAGTCAACCTGTCCAAAACGTTGAGCACTCTCCACTACTACTACTACAAGCTTTCCTCGCATCTCGTCTTCTCATCTGGTTCAGTCCTTTTCAGGACTCAATCAAGAACGATACTTCTAATTCTATCCTCCACTCTCTATCTCGCCTATCAATTTTCTGCTTTCTGTAACTCTCCATTTCCTCTTCTACTCTCTCAAATAGTCCATTCCAGGACTTACCACATGGGGAACTATAAACCTCGTAACAGTAAAATTTATCAGCAATCATGAAACGAACATCACACAATCTCAGACAGATACCTTTATAAATATGTAATACAAAGAATATGAGACTCTACCATTTTCAGTATTTGTTAACAAAGCTATAACCTGCATTTAACAGAAGAGGACATTCAATTGATGTTTGAAGAAGAGGACATTCAATTGATGTTTGAAGATTTTTAAAGTCTGCTGGAAATTTAAAAAATGTGATTGGTTCAAAAATTGATAGATAAAGAGAAAGTTAGAGTTTCATTGGAACATACCTCAGCCTTCAGTGCACTTAGTTTCTTTGTCAAGAAGACTTTTAGTGCATCAGTCTGTTTTGCTTCGATAAACTTCAAGGAGATTTCTTCAAATGATTTCTCTGTCATGGCATAGTAGATGGCACTCTTGTCATACCTGAAAAAATAAAAATCACAAAAAGAACTTAAGTTAAAGAAGATTTCAGCATGAATCTAAGGAATATGATAAGGTGATCAGCTTGGGAGCATTTTTTAGCATCATATGGGATCTTTACCATCATCATCCAATGAAAATTATTATTACTAATCATTATCTCAATCATCATTCTCATCATCATTCACATCATCATTTTCCACATGATCTACATTGTCACCATTTTCATATTCACCATTATTATCATCATCATCATCATCATCATTAAAATTATCACCATCATCACCAATATAATCCTCAATATCATCTTCATCACCCTCATTATCATCATCCTCATTATCATCATTTTCCTCATAATCCCCATTGTTAACATTTTCATAATCACTACCATCATCATCATCATCAAAATCATCATCATGATCATCATCATCATTATCATCATCATCCCCAACATCCTCTTCCTTATAATAGCGAGAGCTACACTGTACTGAAATACAAGTATTATTAACAAGCACTCCTTCTTACTTTTTGTTTTCAAAGAAGTGTTCAGCCTGTCTGCCCATGACTTGGTCCAGGTGGGCGGGGTTATCCCGAACAAACTCCTTGGCTCGATCAAAATCGCCCTTGTCAAGATAGATCCTCCATACATCCCTGAAAAATAAAAATGTAATGACATCTTTGCATTGTCTTTGAATCTAGGATGCTTCTAGGATATAATAAGTTAGACATAATGCGGCAGTCACATGTACACAAAGCGAGACCAGCGTATTGAATTTTGTGAAAATTGCCGACAACACCCACACAGAGCGTATACATAGACAACACATATTAAAATACGAATGCACTGAGTTGGATAAGCCAACTCAACAAATGAATGACGCACACCTAGCGCATACTGTGCATTGGCCATGCGTCATACATGTGACTGCGTCATAAAGCATGAGCACAAATCCTTGTACATTTTTGGCAACCTGCTATGTTAAAATTGATCGATACTGGATGGTACTATTACCACCAAATTCTACAGATCAAAGGTCACATCCTTGGAAATGCCACTTCTGCCAAATGCAGCAGCATGTGTAAACTGCCACAGACAAAGAATGAGACAGATTGATTTTGGTGATTGATTTCATAGGTTTATTTTGGTTGAACCATTACAAATATCTTCATATTGAGTTTGATCTATCTTCACTTGCTGAAAGAATTAGGACTGCTCTTCTTGTCAGCTTCGGGAAGTCCCTTCTTTTGTTCCACCGCCGAGACTGCTTCCACCACATCGTCAGCAACTTGAAGGCCGCAATCTCAGACAGGCGATGCACCATGATCTACTTGAACCCAGCAATACAAAGACTCGACTGTACCATACCTTGTGCGGCTACTTTATGGATTGTAGTCATTCATACATACGTTGTTCTACCTTGTACATGTTTGTTTAATTTTATCCATGCTTTAATGTGCAATAATTTTCACAATTTTCATTATGATTATAATTCCAATTTGCTATCAACAATTTAAATATCAATATTTACTATTTGACTCACTGTATTTATATTGAAATAATAATGCCTTTTTTACAATTTGAACAATTGTACAGTGTCATAAAGATTTCCTAAAGTGCAATCAGTTTCTAGAATTACAATCGTACATTGTAATTCACGGTCAAACAATTAAAAGCTATTTTCTATAAGGTCGGACTGTATTTGTAAAAACATGTTGGTCTTGCAATAACAAAACAACCCTAACAAAAAACAAAAAAAAACAAAAAACAATGGGCAATTACTTTTACCATTATTTCCAAATTTGGTTGCCAGAGGGTCAAATAAAGTTGCCCTGAGACACATGTTACTGTTGATTGTTGGATAAGAGATGTATTTCATAACAACAAAAACAATAACAATAATGATGATAATATGATGTGCCTTGAGCATTCTACAGAGTGAATTCGGTGTCATATGAGCTACATAATTATCATTATCTAACATATTCCATAAATCCCAGAACGTGACGTTTAAAACGATGTTTTCGAGAGATCATTTCAAAGACAAAAGACAAAAACGTGCTCCTTTGTCCATAGTATTTCTTTTTGTTTCTGTCTTTATTCCCAGCAGTTTCAAAAGGGTATTATTTTGAACAATCAAACCACTGTTGCCAATTAAGTGTGCAATTTAAACTTGTTAAATGATATGATATGGAGATTTGATTACCTGTAATGGATTTGAAACAAATGACTACTTCTTTTCTAAATAACATTTTTGGGTAATGTAATAAAAGGTTTTTATTATTGATAGAAACATGACATTTCAGTATAGTAATCACACATAATAGAAACAAAGGATTGATTTTGCTTGAATAAATGAACAAAAATATTATCATCTTCTTCTTTTAAAAGGATTTTAAGGTACATGTATAACATGAAAATAAAGGTTTTTATTACTAATAAAAACATCATGTGATTTGAGTATTAAAAGTTTAATTATATGGCTATCAGGCATAATAAAAGTAATAGATTTTTAACGACATTGATATTTTGATTTTGCTTAATAGTGAGCAAAAAGATAATCATTTTCATTTGCCTGTATCAGAAGAGAACAAGTCATCATGGCATACAGGTCTTATCTATTCTCTCTATTGTTGGTGGGAGCCTGTCTTCTTGTGTTCTGCTCCATTATGGGAGGTGCAACGTTGATTCCTTCTAAAACCTCAAGTTTGGAAGGCTCTTATCGGGACTGTTACATAAACATTACACGGAGGGAAGCTAACTGCGTTTTCAGAGGACTTGATGACGTTCCCCAGGATCTTCCAAAGGATATTCAGCAGCTTATTTTGAGCATTAATAATATCAATTCTCTCTTCAATTCCACTTTCCGAAGGTACGCCCTTATCAACGATTTGGACCTTTCTTTCAATGACATCAGAATGATTGAACCAGCCACTTTCTACCCTCTAAAGGATCTGAGAAGCCTAAATATGTCCGCGAATTTCAACCTTGAATCTCTTCCCTCTGATATTCTAAAATGGAACACAAAAGTACATACCTTAGACCTTTCCTACAACACGATCTCTTCCTTTAACATCAGTTCTTGTGGCGGAGCATTAGACGTTTCCTTATATGAAAATCAAATTGAACACCTCACCGCAGAAACGTTTGTCTTTGCGTGTCAGATCGAGTCCGTAGACCTAAGAAAGAATCCAATCACATCAGTAAACCCTGATGTGATTGCATCACTACATATCAACTCATTGGAATTTGGCTCCAATCCTATGTCATCCAAGGTATTGAGGAACATCATAGTCGGGGTCTCCCGTTCGATAATCAAAGAGCTTAAAATCACGGATGTAGATTTGTCAGATTTACCACAAGATGTATTTGATCCTCTTCGGGACCATCCTATCTCACTTCTCACATTCACAGATGGCAAAATCAAAGACCTATACCCATATATCTTCTCAAATTTGACACAACTTGATCAACTAAATCTAGACAACAACAAAATAGCCACAATTGAACCCGTTTTCTTTGAGGGTATGCAGAAGTTAAGGAATTTGAGCTTGAACAGCAACAAAATTGAACATATAAATGAGCATGGTAATGCTTGGTTAGTTGACCTACACAAGCTGGACTTAGCTGACAATCTTTTGATTGAGATTTCTGCATCTGCTTTTCTTGGTTTGGAAAATTTAACTAGCTTAATCCTGAATTCAAATACACGCCTTAGTTTCCTAAATATTTCAACCTTTACAAGGCTTCATACCCTACGAACCCTCAGTTTATCACATTGTTCTATTTATCGTCTCTATTTGTACACTCCAATGTTGCAAGCCTTGTCTGTGGCCGACAATGAGTATGAAGGATCTTTCATCAGGCAAATATCTTTTACGAATGCACAATCTCTTCTGTATTTGGACATGGATCGGTCAGGATTTTCTGCACCAGAACTGTGGGATTTAAATGTGAAAGAAGAATGTATCTTTGATGGTTTGCTTAACCTAACATATTTAAATTTGGGTGGAAGTCACTTTAATTACCCGAATGGCTATTTGAAACCAGGCACTTTTCATGAACTATCAGCTTTAAAACATCTTAGTTTATACCACTGTAAAATTTCATACCTTAACCCTCTTGTTTTTGTCGGTTTGGAATCGCTTCAGTATGTGAATTTGGCAAGAAATAACATTCATCATCTTTATGATAACTTATTGGACACTTTACCTCATGTCATAACTATTAACCTAGATAGAAATCGTTTATTCTACCTCCAAGAGACAATATTTTTAAACAATGCCAAACTTGAATATCTTTCATTAGCCAATAACAGATTTACTTATTTCAACTATAGCACCTTTCATCCGATCAAGTTTACTCTTTCATCTCTCGATCTTTCGGAGAATCCAATTGTATGTAACTGTGATCTGAAATGGCTACCTAAATGGCTAAGTGGAAAAGTAAATTTAATTAACAAGGAAGAGACAATATGTTCAATGTCATCTTTGGTTCCTTTTCGAAACAAACCTCTATCAGATTTTGACCCGTCTGAATTATGTCGGCTCAACATAGTCACCTTCTGTATGATACCTCTCATCGTTATTTGCTTGATTGCGATTTGCATACTCATTTATCACAATCGATGGCCACTGAAGTACAAACTCTTCCTTTTAAAGCTAGCAGCAATTGGGTATAGGGAGATACGAGACGCTAGGGACCACAATGATTATGAATTCGACATCAATATAATCTTCTATGACGAGGATGAAGAATGGATTCGTGAACAACTTCGCCCCGCTCTTCAGGAACATCTTCCACAGTTTCAAAGGAACATCTTCGGTGATGAAGACCTTGTGCTAGGAATGCATTACTTAGATTCTGTTGACTATGTCGTAACCCATAGTTACAAAACCATAATAGTGCTCAGCAGAGCCTCTGTCAGTAATCGCTGGTTCATGCTCAAATTCCGTACGGCCATGGACCATGTGAGTGATACAGGGACCGAGTTCGTAGTCGTGGTCTTTCTTGAAGACATCCCAGATGAGGTGATACCTTTCTTGGCGAGGTTGTATCTCAGTGATGGCAGACCCTATCTCTACTGGCCTGAAGACGTGAGAGGACAAGACTATTTCTGGAATGAATTAGCGCACAAACTTACTATCAATTTAAGAACCAATGACTTGATCCCTAATGAGTAGAAAACAATATCAACTGCACCTCAGTTCGGTTTAATAGTTCAGTGTATTTCTGCATTCCTTTATTCTTCTTTCTAAAAATTCTCCTATTATTGTTACAAACTATCTGTTAATAATCCTTGATGAATCGGCTCATTCATTTTTACTCACATCATAGACATGTCAACATAAACGTTGAAATATGAGTCATTTTACATTTAAGTTTCAATGTATGTTTGGTTTTCGTAATTCACAAGTTGACCCTTGTAACCTATTTACTACATGACGGAAAAACAACCAGAAAGTAGACCTCTTGGTCCCCTCCCCCCCAAAAAAAGTATATATATGGGAGCCTGGGGTAATCATGGCCCCTTTGTCTTTGAGAGCTTATAATTCTTTGCTGCATTACACAATGATAATATAATTTTTACACATGCCTAGCTAAACCCTTCCTACTATCATATGAGAAAGATAAGCCATTTACATGAAATTTTGTGCTATGGGGAGCCTAAAATGTACGGCAATTACAATTCTGTTCGTTGGAAAGTGACAAGTCTGCTTTTTTATGTGGGGTGTGATATCATTAATTAAAATCATTTAAGATGAAATTTTGATTGAAACTGAAAAAATAGGAACTAAAAAACACAACAGAAAAACTTCCACCGGAATATCTTCAATAGTAGAGCTGTAAAGGGGGATCAAATTGAAAATGTCATTCGGGGTAATTCTGGCCCCCAATGCATAAACAGTGTATAAGCGCAGATAAGCGTAGATGGGGACATTAACTTGTACGATTTTCTACATAAATATACGTATCGCTATGATTGCAAAATTTCAACATTTAGGCTGAACCAATTATTGACTAAACCATTGTTGGTGGTTGATAAGTGTATTAGGAACACCCAACAACATTTATTATACATTACCATCATTAATTAGCATAATATCTTTGAATTCATACAGTAATTACAATAGGGGCCATAAATACCCCAACCCGTGGGGTAATTATGGCCCCCAAAGTTGTTAACATAATGGTAATTAATATGCAAATGAGAAGTAGCAGGTTTATACTCTCCTTTGTATATTATAGGTATATGGAACGACTGTATTTTTACATATTTAGAATATCATTGGACTTTTCATTTAATGGTAGTAATAGGAAATGTGAAAAAGGGGGCCATAATTACCCCAGTCTCCCCTACATATATACATGCCTCCCAACCCCACCCGTTTTCCAAAACCTAATTTAATTTAATTCAATTCAATTCCATCTTTATTGATACAAAATTCAGACAAATAGGATCTTCCTATCTTCTTATCAATACGGATACCTCAATACATCCTTTGTTACAACAAATTGGTTCTTCATACTTATCTTCATATCATGCTCCTGTTTTATTATTCTCAGAATTATTTGATAATTTTAGTTTACAATCCTCAAATTGGAAGATATAGTGTAAGAATGGGATTATTTTATATTCATGTAATTTCTGTATTATAACTACCTTACTTTTCGTTATTTTATTGATGAATTGTATTTTCACTCTTTGTAAACTTGACATATTTAGTCTTTGGACTACAGTCTTGTGTATGTTATGTATTTTTAATCCAATAAAAATCCAACTGAATTGAATTGAATTGAATATTACATAAATACTGAGGTATAATGGGTTTCATATATGAGCCCTCCTTATGTTTTTTGCCAACAGAAAAAATATCAACTTGGCAAAATGCCATTTATGAAAGATGTTCCTTGTTATAGATTCCTGAATGAAAAATCGTCTGCTCGATCCTCACTTGCATACTAATGATTAAATTGGCTCTCATTATGCAGATTTTTACCTTGCTTCTCTGACGATCTTATACATGAAGACTGACTGGTCTGTGAAGGCCCATATTGTACCCTTGATCCTATCCCTGCACAGACCCATTAGACGACCAAACCTCTGCAAGAAATAAACATGGCTAACATTTACAAGAGTAAATAATAAGTGTTGACTAATTATTACTCAGCATAACTTGGCTGCCCTGATAGATAAACATAATTTAAGAGCCACATATTTATAATTATTGTCATAATAGAACAGTGATTATAATATGAATTTCAATTTTCTAGCTTTAAAATCATTAGTAAAATAGTCATACTGCAGTCTACTTCTCTTGGTACAATTTCTAAAATGCAATTCAAATATCAACAATTACGTGTTCAGTTTCATAAGATTTGTTTCATTATAATGAAACACATGTTGTTGTTGTTGTTCTTTTTAGGTTTTAAGGCACAATCATTCATAATATGAATATTTACATTCATAATATGAATATTTACATTCATAATATGAATATTTACATTCATAATATGAATATTTACATTCATAATATGCATATTTACATTCATAATATGAATATTTCAATTCATGATATGAATATTTACATTCATGATATGACTATTTACATTCATGATATGACTATTTACGTTCATAATATGACTATTTACGTTCATAATATGACTATTTACGTTCATGATATGAATATTTACATTCATGATATGAATATTTACATTCATAATATGAATATTTACATTTATAATATGAATATTTACATTCAAAATATGAATATTTACATGGCTTGGTCCTGAGCACCTGATAATATCAGGAGGAGATTGTATCATACAGTTATTATGATGGTAATATAACTTTTAAATATATACATGTAGCCTAATCATTAATATCATATGTATACATGTACTTACTGGCTGAAGGACGTCTTCATCAATGAGTTGTTCATTCAAGACACACAGAATCTTGACTCTGGAAACAAAACAAAAAAGAACCAATGGTTAACAATACATTTATGTTATAAGAAATATAATGTATATATATAAGAAATCAATGTATGAAAACAAATAATACATACATTTGACAGGAGAAAGTGTCTATTTAATCTATTTAATAAAATACAATCTTTATACCTGTTATCTTTGCCTCTATCTGTCCATAGCTCTCCCTTTCTTTATTACTTTTTTTTTCTTACCCTCGCAGCTGGATTAAATCATGATCATGCACTTAAAGTGCACACTCTCCGCTTCATAAGCTAGCATTCTCTGTCTGTCTATCTCTGTCTCTCTATCTGTCTCTCTCTTTCTTTCTCACTGTGACAGTCTTTGCTTCTCATTTTCCATCTGTCTTTCTGTCTCTCATACAGAAATTAACACCACTAATTAAAGCATTCCACACTTGGGTGAAATTTTGTCATGTGAATAGAATAACTTGCTCAAGGATATCAAATGTACCAAAAAATATGATGACAATGCTACAAATGACAGATACCTGTCTTGGAAGAGAAGAAGAACATGAAACTCAGTAAAAACGACTGAGATTGGTCTTAGGAAGTTCTCTTGATCCCTGGCTGAATAGGGTAGAAGGTGGCTGTCACAAGTCAGGTTGTCTCTGGACTGTATTCAACTCTGTCTGTCTGTCTGTTTCTATGTGTGTCTGACTGTCTATCTCTCTTCATTTCTCATAATTACATGTAACTATTTCTGTCTCTCTGTCTGTGTGTCATGATCTCCATCTTGTTTCACATTCTCTCTTTGTGTGTGTGTGTGTGTGTGTGTGTGTGTGTGTGTGTGTGTGTGTGTGTGTGTGTGGTTTGTCTCTATCTATCTCTCTTTCTCTCTCTCTCTCTATGTCAAGTCTTGTTTCTTATCCTCTGTTTGTCTGTCTATTGAGCAGGAATGAGTTTCACCAATTAAAGGCGCGGTCCCACTGGCTTTTTAGGATGATTTGCGGATTGTGTGTTTTGTTTTTGTTTTTTGTTGCGGATGAACGAAAGTTGTATACGCAACTCGTGCGCAATTAATCCTCCCGCCATTGGGACCGGGCCTTAAAGCAATTACCACTTGGGTGGCGGTTTAGTCATGTGAACGGAATAACTTGCTTGAGGAAATTAAATGTAACGAAAATATGAAGTTGAACAAAGATGGAAACTGACCAGGGGAGCATTTCATCAAAGGACTCGTCGGACGTTTTATCCGACAAGCTGTTATAAGCTACTGAAATGCTTGCATCTGATTGGCCGAGAGCAAATTTGTCGGATAAAATGTCCGATAAGTCCTTTGATGAAATGCTCCCCAGAAATACAAAATGAACAGAAATATCTGAAGATAATGTTATGAATTACGTATACCTGTCTTGGAAGAGAAGAAGAACATGAAACTCGGTGAGAACGACTGAGATTGGTCTGAGAAAGTTCTCTTGATCCCTGGCTTGATAGTTTAGAAGGTGGCTGTCACAGGTCAGGTTGTCTCTGGACTGTATTTTACTCTGTCTGTCTGGGATTCTACGTTTCTCATATTTAACTACATTGTATGTCTGCCTGACCATCTCTTTTCCTCTCTTGTTTCTTGTACTCTGTGTCTCTCTCTGTCTGTCTGTCAATCTCTTTCTCTCTCCCTCTCTCTTTGTCTCTGTCTCTCTATCTCATTGTGACTGTCTTTGCTTCTCATTCCCAATCTGTCTTTCTGTCTCTCATACAGGAGTTAACCCTACTGAGATTATGTCATGTGAATAGAATAACTTACTCAGTAACAAAAGATATGCAGATAATGTTACAAATCAAACGTACCTGTCTTGGAAGAGAAGAAGAACATGAAAATCAGTGAGAACAACTGAGATGGGTCTTAGGAAGTTCTCTTGATCCCTGGCTGGATAGGGTAGCAGATGGCTGTCACAAGTCAGGTTGTCTCTTACTGTATTAAACTCGGTCTGTCTCTCTACGTTTCTCATGTTTAACTATATCTGTCTGTCTGTCTGTTTGTCAGTGTCGATCTCTTTCTATCTTGTTTCATGTTTTCTCTTTGTGTGTGTGTGTCTGTCTGTCTCTTTATCTCTCTCACTCAATCTCTGTGTGACATTCTTGTGTCTCATCCTTCGTCTGTCTGTCTGTCTGTCTGTATGTCTCTCATATCTAACACATATGCGTTTCCCCAATTAAAGCATTCACCATTAGGGTGAGATTTTGCCATTTGAATAGAATATCTTGTTCAAGGACATTTAATGTAACAAAGAATATGAAAATAATTTGTACCTGTCTTGGAAGAGACGGAGGACGTGAAACTCATTGAGAACAACTGAGATGGGTCGTAGGAAGTTCTCTTGATCTCTGGCTGGATAGGGTATAAGGTGGCTGTCACAAGTCAGGTTGTCTCTTACTGTATTTTACTCTGTCTGTCTGGGATTCTACGTTTCTCATATTTAACTACATCGTATGTCTGCCTGTCTATCTCTTTTTCTCTCTTGTTTCTTGTACTCTGTGTGTCTCTCTATCTGTCTGTCAATCTCTTTCTCTCTCTCTCTCTCTCTCTCTCTCTCTCTCTCTTTGTCTCTGTCTCTCTCTTTGTATCTGTCTCTCTGTCTCATTGTGACTGTATTTGCTTCTCATTCCCAATCTGTCTTTCTGTCTCTCATACAGGAGTTAACCCTAGTGAGATTATGTCATGTGAATAGAATAACTTACTCAGTAACAAAAGATATGCAGATAATGTTACAAATTAAACGTACCTGTCTTGGAAGAGAAGAAGAACATGAAACTCAGTGAGAACGACTGAGATTGGTCTGAGGAAGTTCTCTTGATCTCTGGCTGGATAGGGTAGAAGGTGGCTGTCACAAGTTAGGTTGTCTCTTGACTGGCTGGTGAAATCAAAACTGCCAAAGTACACCCCAGGACCTACACAGAACAGGGATAAACATTGAGAGCATGAAAGAGACAAAGAAAATAAGAAAATAATTCAGAGGTAGGGGACGGAGAGATATAAACAAAATATGCAATGTAGAAAGAAAACGGTAAAGGAATAAAGGCCAAGAGACATTTTAGAGAGATGGTACCAAAGTGGCATCAGGAAGACAAGAATGATAGTAAAAAACTATTTTACATTGAAAATACATGCATACATTTGCAAATGGTTTGAGTCCAATAAGCTTATACAATTAACATTTTCTGTCCCTAGCATTCTAATGGTTGACTGTAAATATTGTTGTGCAAAACAACTTATTATTGTTCTTTGAAAGTAAGAGATACAAATATTACCAGCTATCTGAATAGTAATCATACCTGTCATCCATGCGAATGTCTTTGGTAATCCCCTTGCCTTAGGACAGTACTGTTCAAGCTTGCTGTAGCCAAAGTTGCCTGGTAACTCTAAGAAGCTGGCTGCAGTTGGGAATGAAATACACGTACTTGTGTAGGAATGCATTATTTGATTTACATAATCAGCTACATGTATTTATGAAGCTCACTTCATTAAATCAAATGATAGATTCAAGTGTGGATTGCTTTATTTTTATCTTATAAGATAGGAAACAAAAAGAAATAAAGAATGAAGAAAATGTGAAATGAAAGAAAGATATACATATAGATAAAGAGGAATCAAGATGAATAATTTTGTACAAAAATTTCCAATATGCCTCCATGCTTTTACATTTAAGTTCTCAACAAATAAAATTCCGGTAATCTGAAGTCCTATATCCAGACATGCTTATTGTGATGTTGCAATTTACAAGACTACTACATGTAGTTCAACAAAACAAAAACTTGTTTACAGTTTCAAATTTCATCATTTGTCTTCATTTATCATCTTTAGTTCTATTATACCGTCTACAAAATCATGTACATGCTTAGATATTAGAAATAGAGATTTTCAATTTGATGAAATCCTGACTTACGTGTGATGTCTTCATATTTCTGGAAGATACTTAAAAAGATGGGGGTTTCCGCCTGAGATGGTGCTGTACCTACAAACTGGTACAAACGCCTGTAGGGAGACAAAAGTATAACACATTCTGATAAATGTAACAATAATAATAGGCATCTTATATCTCAAACAAAAGTTTTCAAAATATGTGACTGGAATAACTCTACAGAGAAATGCCTTCAACTTTTATTTGAAACATCATAAGGATGTTGAATTCTCTTATTTAAAAAAGTTTGATATGTTTGTGATCTTGAGCTGTAATTCACTTTATAAAACCTGCACCCTGTTAAAATCATGTTCAAATCAATTTTATCTCAGTACCCTCATTCCGATCATGTGTACAGTCATGGACACAGTGGCTAAAAGTCTATTATTCCAAATCCTAACCCTAATCTCAATCATACAGTACATCATAATCCACAACTTTACCTGTACTCTGAATAAGGCTATCAAGAGGCAATCAATCTTAACTCTTTATGATACAGGGTAACAACTAGGGTAATAAAGTACAACATACATACAAATGCTCCAAAATGCTCAAAATTTTATTGTCCGAAACAGAGATGACCGGATATTTGTTTTGCCCCTTTTCTCGTGGGCCCGGCAGCCGCTGAGCAGCGCCAGAAGGACGTTGCTCTATCCCCCTCTTGTTGAACGCCAAACAGGGAAGCAGCAACTACCATTTTTTAACATCTTTTGGTATGACGCGGCCGGGATTCGAACCCACGACCTCCCGATTATGAGGCGGACGCTCTATCCACTGCGCCAACACATCGGTAAGTAGAAGTGTCATAGTCTAGTGGTCATATCACTTGACTGGGAATGCAACGGTTGTGAGTTCAATTCCCCACATCGCCACTTATGTCCTAGGGCAAGGCATTCTATCTACATGTACATTTGCTTCACTCCACCCAGGCGCAAATGGGTACCCAGGAGGATAACTCCATATAGGACCCTCTAAATGCACAAATGGAACGTTCCTAGAGAATGGGGACGTACGTCACATATAATTTGTATTGGCCCTTGTCATTATTCATAGTGTCCTCTTTCTTGTTGTATGTGAATGGTCTTCCTAATCCATCGGGTAATTCTATTGTTGTGCAGTGCTCCAATTTTACTCTTTTTCCAGTTTATCATTTTTCTGTGAACATTTTTACGGAACCAGTTGAATATTGTATTAAGCTCTGTATATATGTTTCTACTATTATTAGAGCTTATACAGTGCATCCCAGATAAAAGTATACCCAAATTTGAAAGCCTCATATTAAAATTGTATAACTTATGTGTGATTAATTTTAATTTTAAGACAAAGAGTAAATCATATTCTATCTAATGATACCAAAATCATACCGATACTGTCGTGGATGACTGAACACTCGAGTGTTTAAAAACATCTGTCAAAAGTGATCTGTACCAAGTTGTCTGAGAAGCAGCACTGGCTTTCTGATAATTCATTGTTTGTGTGAGGTCAGCCTTCCTGAGTCCATTCATCAGGCACAAAGGATTACTTGATCTTTTGAAATGCAAGGGCTGCTTTTGCTCAAACTTGGGACAGGGCACTTTTTACGCTTGTTTTTTAAAGCCCAACTGCTTAGTCATCAGTCACAACACAGGTATAAGTTTGGTATCATTGAAAAGAACATGAGTTGCTCTTTATCATAAAATATATTTCGAGGTCACACAAGCTATAATATTTTAATATGAGGCTCTCAAAGTTGGGTATACTTTTTTCTGGGACGCACTGTAGATCAAGGATATATAACCTTACCCAGGTGTAGTTGCCATGATGAAGAATCTTGCCTTTTCTCCTGGTTTGACAGCAGGGATCCTTTCTACTTCAATGGCTGTCACTGGGACTGTACCTTCTTTACCAAGACTGAAAACCTGAAAGAAACATGGAATCATATAGATATTTAGGGTTTGGCAGCAGGGATCTGTTCTACTTCAATGGCTGTCACTGGGACAGTACCTTCTTTACCAAGACTGAAAACCTGAAAGAAACATGGAATCATATAGATATTTAGGGTTATAGGCAGCAGGGATCCTTTCTACTTCAATGGCTGTCACTGGGACAGTTCCTTCTTTACCAAGACTGAAAACCTGAAAGAAACATAGAATCACATAGATATTTAGGGTTTGGCAGCAGGGATCTGTTCTACTTCAATGGCTGTCACCAGGAGTGTACCTCCTTTACCAAGACTTAAAACCTGAAAGAAACATGGAATCATAGAGATATTTAGGGATTGGCAGCATAGATCTTTTGTACATGTACTTCAATGGCTGTCACTGGGACTGTACCTTCTTTACCAAGACTGAAACCTGAAAGAAACATGGAATCATATTGATATTTAGGGTTTGGCAGCAGGGATCTGTTCTACTTCAATGGCTGTCACTGGGACAGAACCTTCTTTACCAAGACTGAAAACCTGAAAGAAACATGGAATTATATATATATTTAGGGTTTGGCTGCAGAGATCTGTTCTACTTCAATGGCTGTCACCAGGAGTGTACCTTCTTTACCAAGACTGAAAACCTGAAAGAAACATGGAATCATAGAGTTATTTAGGGTTTGGCAGCATAGATCTTTTGTACATGTACTTCAATGGCTGTCACTGGGACTGTACCTTCTTTACCAAGACTGAAAACCTGAAAGAAACATGGAATCATATAGATATTACGGCCCATATTCTACTATGAAGACTAAGTTTGTATGCGTCGCAAGTTAGAACAGGCTATTGTGGGATCCTTATGTCTGCATGCATCAGTCAACATCAGACAAAAGGATTGCACAATAGCCTGTGACGCATACAAACTCAGTCTTCTTAGTAGAATATGAGCCTTAGGGTTCGGAAGCAGGGATCTGTTCTCCTTTAATGGCTGTCACTGGGACTGTACCTTCTTTACCAAGACTGAAAACCTGAAAGAAACATGGAATCATATAGATATTTAGGGTTTGGCAGCAGAGATTCCTTTCTACTTTCAATGGCTGTCACTGGGACTGTACCTTCTTTACCAAGACTGAAAACCTGAAAGAAACATGGAATCATATAGATATTTAGGGTTTGGCAGCAGGGATCTGTTCTACTTCAATGGCTGTCACTGGGACAGTACCTTCTTTACCAAGACTGAAAACCTGAAAGAAACATGGAATATATAGATATTTAGGGTTTGGCAGCAGAGATCTGTTCTACTTCAATGGCTGTACTGGGACTGTACCTTCTTTACCAAGACTGAAACCCTGAAAGAAACATGGAATCATATAGATATTTAGGGTTTGGCAGCAGAGATCTGTTCTACTTCAATGGCTGTCACTGGGACTGTACCTTCTTTACCAAGACTGAAAACCTGAAAGAAACATGGAATCATATAGTATTTAGGGTTTGGCGCAGGGATCTGTTCTACTTTCAATGGCTGTCAGTGGGACAGTTCCTTCTTTACCAAGACTGAAAACCTGAAAGAACATGGAATCATATAGATATTTAGGGTTTGGAAGCAGGGATCTGTTCTACTTCAATGGCTGCTCCTGGGACGGTACCTTCTTTACCAAGACTGAAAACCTGAAAGAAACATGGAATCATATAGATATTTAGGGTTTGGAAGCAGGGATCTGTTCTACTTCAATGGCTGACGCTGGGCTGTACCTTCTTTACCAAGACTGAAAACCTTGAAAGAAACATGGAATCATATAGATATTTAGGGTTTGGCAGCAGGGATCCTTTCTACTTCAATGGCTGTCACTGGGACTGTACCTTCTTTACCAAGACTGAAAACCTGAAAGAACCATGGAATCATATTGATATTTAGGGTTTGGAAGCAGGGATCTGTTCTACTTTAATGGCTGTCACCGGGACTGTACCTTCTTTACCAAGACTCAAAACCTGAAAGAAACATGGAATCATATTGATATTTAGGGTTTGGAAGCAGGGATCTGTTCTACTTCAATGGCTGTCACTGGGACTGTACCTTCTTTACCAAGACTGAAAACCTGAAAGAAACATGGAATCATATTGATATTTAGGGTTTGGCCGCAGGGATCTGTTCTACTTCAATGGCTGTCACTGGGACAGTATCTTCTTTACCAAGACTGAAAACCTGAAAGAAACATGGAATCATATAGATATTTAGGGTTTGGCAGCAGGGATCCTTTCTACTTCAATGGCTGTCACTGGGACAGTATCTTCTTTACCAAGACTGAAAACCTGAAAGTAAAATATATATGGAATTTACATTATTATTTCTGTTATATTATGCACATCCTCATATGACTATTCACTTTCTCTGTTCTATATTCTTGTAAACCTCTTGTAAAAATAATTCAACAAACTGTCAGATTTTCATTCGATACCCTGGGGCACCATTGAGTGCATCATATGTAACTATATTAACCCATTGGGGACTGAGCCCGAATATATTCGGGCTGAGGTCTATGGGAAATGTGTGTTATAGCCTAATCAGCTCGTCTCCAACAGGTTAACAAATTTAATGCCAGCACCGTGTGCAAACAGATATAATCTCCATTTATATTTTCTTAAAAACAATAAACTTAAAGCCTTTTTTCGTTTGAAACCTTCTTTTTAGCCCCTGAATAAAAATGATAACACTCCCCCATCAATCATGCAAGTTCAAAGCTTGAGTGTTTGTTTTTTATTCATTAAATTAAAATGTACTGAAAGTGAGCAGTTTTAAGCGCTTTTTAGACGTACAGGCTGAGCAGAAAGTTTTGAAATGGTAGCCTGAAACCTTTAACTTGAAATTGGCTTAATTTCACCTCGATACTGAAAATTGTCGTTTATTAACACTTAAAAATGACATTGTAACATAAGTGTACACTTATTTGTATCATTATTTGTACACTGATCTAATAACACTTTTAAAAAATGACATTGTAACATAAGTGTTCACTTTATTATTTGTACATTGATATATTAACACTTTAAAATGCCATTGTAACATAAGTGTACACTTATTTGTATCATTATTTGTATATGTTTTTGTACACTTTAATATAATGTCTATAAAACACTTAAAAATGACATTGTAATATAAGTGTAAACTAACACTTTAGACATAACACTACTACATGTAGGTCCTTGAAACCTAAATAGTTTCCAAACCTTAACCACACCTCTTATTTGTTTATAACAATATCATCAATACTTTAATTTTTTTTTTGCTTACGCACAGTTTTATTTAAAGAAGATTTGCAAGAGAGTAGCCCTTTCATCAGACATAAGAGGCTTGGCGTGAACAGATGTGCTCAGGAGCCATTTCTTACCAACACTATAGTAGCGATTTGATTACATTTTCTATTTGCCTGCGCTTCATAGAATCTTCAGGTAACAAATCTGTCTGCTTCCCATAAATTGATTAAATCTAAAAATGTGTTCTTTTTCATGTTCTATTCTATCAATATAAATTATTTGCTCAACAGTATACAGGATTGTTTTGTCATGAAAATTGATAAGAATAGTAGGTTTTATTAGTTCCATCAAACTGCATCTGACCATATGTTGATCAAGAAAAATGTAATTTTGTGTTTGTTTGTTTGTCTTTTATTTTGGTCTCTTTAAGAGTTTGTAATCTGAACCAATTTCTGTTAACAGTGCTCTGTAAATGCTAAAGTCATTGCATGTTAGCTTTTGATTTAGAAGTGTAAAGACAGTTTTCACAGAATATTTGTTCCTTTTTATTTTCAGACAAGAATCCTTCATCATGTCCTTCAAACACATAATGATAGTCATCATGATAGCCATGGGTTTGGCCCAGACATTCAGGAGGGTGGCAACGCTCAGTCAACCTAAAGAATTATATCTGGACAATCTTCATCATGTACCGGTATGTTATGTGTACCGTGAACTTAGACAAGTTGACTGCTCTGGACAGGGCCTCCAGTCTGTTCCCCAAGAACTTCCGCAAGATACCAAAGAACTGAATTTAAGGATTAACAACCTAACCTCCCTTCTAAGTTCTTCGTTTAAAAGATACCCTCTTATCACCGAGTTAAATCTTTCTTATAACGACATCAGAATAATAGAATATACCACTTTCTACCCCCTCAGGGGTTTAACCGCCCTAGATCTGAAATCAAATTTGCCCCTTGTTAATCTTCCAGCTACAGGCCTTTTTAGGTGGGCCAGAAAGCTGTCTTACTTAGATCTGGCAAATTGCAATTTGAAAATGATCCCCAATGACACATTAAAATGGAGTCCTAAGTTAGATATGCTAAATCTCATGGGCAGCCAACTTACATACATTAATATAAGTGTGTGTGGAATAATTGGCAATGTTTGGTTGATTCAAGCAAGCATTGAAAATCTTACAGTAGAAACCTTTAACTTCGGCTGCCATATTGATACTCTGAGACTACAAGTGATTTCCATCAACTCAGTTGATCCCAATGTGATCGGATCACTAAACGTTCAATTGTTGTGGATTGTGGAGACACATTCGTCAGTCAAGACGTGGATTGATATATTCATTGGAATATCACGCTCAATGATTAAGGAAGTATTTATAGCTCAATGTTTTGATTTCAGAGTCGTTCCCATAGATATTTTTCATCCTCTACGAAATTGTTCTCTTCAAATACTTCACATTCGAGGTAATGAAATATATGAGCTGTATCCTTCCGTCTTCTCAAATCTGTCACGAATCCGTGAACTTGATCTCGATTATAATGATATAGTTACAATCGAACCAAGTTTCTTTGAAGGCATGCAGGCGTTACAAATATTAAACATAAGCCACAATAAAATCAAATATGTAAACACACTCAATGTTGCATGGACCATAGACTTAATTGAGCTGCACTTAAGCAATAATATTTTGAAAACAATTAACGATTCTACATTTCACGGCTTGCACAATTTAAAGTTATTAGATCTTAACTCAAATAAATTTCTGGGATCAGTATATTTAAATGATCTTAAAAGCATTCAAAATATTGATTTATCAAATTGCGATCTTGTGGTCTTGAGACTGAACCTCCCGAGTTTGACAACACTCTCTCTGAATAATAACAGGTATGCTAAATATCTTATGGCATATGATTTTTCACTTTTTAAAAATACACGGACACTTGAAAATTTAAACTTCCGAGAGGCAGGGCTTAGATGGCCATTTATCTGGTCCTCCAACTATAATGTTTCCCTTTTTGACGAATTGTTAAACCTTAAGAGTTTAGATCTGAGTGAAAATCCTTTAACAGGCTTGGGAGAAAAGATATCTTACAGGATTTTCCAACGACTATCCGCTCTAGAAAATCTAACTCTGGAGGATTGTGGATTGACAAATTTACATCCACTAACCTTCGCAGGACTTGAATCCCTAAAGTTTCTAGTTTTAAGATCTAACCAACTTTACGAAATTCATTTTGATGTATTCCAAGAATTAGATCAAGTAATAAGCATTGACCTTGCCCAAAATTTTATGGCAGAACTGGAGAAATCTCTCTTTTCTAAAAATAAAAATTTGACAACTCTTTTGTTATCAAACAATAGACTGACACATCTCTATCGTGACACTTTTAAGCCGATCTATGCATCACTTTCAACTATCGATCTCTCAGCGAATCCTATTGTTTGTGATTGTGATCTATCTTGGCTAATTGACTGGTTACATGGATCGCTTCATCTCATTAAAAATGAGGATTTCCAAACTGATTGTTCACCATTATCTTTAGCACCTCTTCGTGAGAAACGTCTACTTGATTTTGATCCAAAGAAATTTTGTGGGACCAACGTTACTCTTGTCTCTTTGGTATCCTTCGCTGTCATCGCTCTTATTCTCATCATCGCATTCGGGTATCACAATCGGTGGCAGTTGAGGTACAAATTCTTTCTTGTGAAACTGGCAGCAATTGGATACAAAGAGATACGAGATGCTCGGGATCATAATGATTACGAGTTTGACTTGAATGTCATATTTTACGATGACGACGAAGAATGGATTCGTGAACATCTCCAACCAGCTCTTGCAGAAAGGGTTCAGCAGTTTCAGAGAAACATCTTTGGCGATAATGACCTCGTGCTGGGTATGCATTATTTGGATTCTGTTGATTATGTGGTGAGCCATAGTTATAAAACCATCATAGTGTTGAGCACAGCTGCTGTTCGTGATCGTTGGTTCATGCTCAAGTTCCGCACGGCCATGGACCACGTGAGTGATACCCAGACCGAGTTCGTAGTTGTGGTCTTTCTTGAAGACATCCCAGACGAGGAGATACCTTTCTTAGCACGGTTGTACCTCAGTGACGGCAGACCTTATGTTTATTGGCCTGATGACGCGAGAGGACATGAGTATTTCTTTGACGAGTTGACGAAACATCTCACCATTAATCTAAGGACCAATGACTTGATCCCTAATGAGTAGAAAGACATACACCTTTAGGTATTGCACCAAAATCATCACCTTCCAGGATCCTGATCGGCGTAGGATATTGATCAGGATTGAGGATCCTCCAGGATCCTGCTAGGTGAACATTTTTATCCCTTATCCCCCCAACACACACACAAAATTATTTCCCACAAACATCTGCATGAGAGCATAGAGCATAAATTAAAGGTATCAGTATTATTTTGCCTCCCCTACCTCCCCCCCCCCCCCCCCCCTCCAAAAAAAAGAGGGGGAAAGATAGTTTATTAGGGATACATACAAAACAATGCTTAGAATAATAATATGAATAACATGCATTCATAAATAAACTGCAAATCTTCCAAAGTTGAAATGTTCTTGTTAATATTATACATGTAGGTGCCAAAAAGAATACAGATTTTACATGTTGTAGTTTATCTGAAAATGTGCAGCTGTAATTTAAAAGTTGTGATCAATTATTGTAATATTCTGATCTATATTATGTTTTTGCAAATGTCTTCATATATCTGTTCAGTATGATTGATGAACTAAAATCTACATTAAGTTCTAACCTACAATTGTATCATCTGCCTGGTTATTGTTATTCCCCATGTATCTACTTTGCTTCTCAACAGAGCCCCAACATTATGATGATACTACTGCAATCATCTCCAGTGTAAATGGCTTTCCAATGATCTAAAAATTGTCTAGTTTAAAGGGCACTCTGGTGATCTAAACTAATATGTTAATTGTATGAGCCTAACTTTTGATATTTTGCATGTTTTGGTTTTCATTATGCTATTTACAATAGGTGCAATAACTGGTTCGGACACCCCCCCCCCTTCCTTTCCCTCCCCTTCCTTTCTCTTTTTTTTTCTTTCTTTCTTTCTTTCTTTCTTTCTTTCTTTCTTTCTTTCTTTCTTTCTTTCTTTCTTTCTTTCTTTCTTTCTTTCTTTCTTTCTTTCTTTCTTTCTTTCTTTCTTTCTTTCTCTCTCTCTCTCTCTCTCTCCCCACTGCAAGACGAAATATATCACCAATAGCCAAAGATATGATCATGTGATTGTCCTTGAAGTACATGTAATAAATGCATTTTTTTTTCATCAATGTTCTTTTCTAATATAAAAGTGCATTATTTTATCTGTCCGTCTTCACTCTCAATTGTACCTTTCTCCGATATACTTAAACAAGAACAGTTATTTATTGGTAATAATTATGTTAACAATGGAAAAAGCTCTAAGATGTTTGTGTATTTGTAGGCCTTTTATGACTCTCACTACAATTTCATGTAATGTCCGGACTTTGTCAATTAATGTATATCCCACTCGATGTCAGAGCTCCGTACTGATTTTGTGAATTTGCAATGTTGTTGTTTTATACTGTTTTATATCATTATTGAATAATTAAAGAGTTGATTATCCATTCCTATCACAAATTATAATGCAATAGTCCTGTGAATCAATGTGTTTCAATTATATAATCACACTTCAATTATGTAAAATATATTTCAATAATGCTACTGTAAATGTCAATGATAATATCACTATGATGATTATTATATTTTGTACAAAGTTGTAGGTCTAGCTTTTATATTTTATCAGTAATTGTAAGAATGTGCACTATTAAACGTTCTATCTTGTAATAAATCATTTATTTGTGTTTAATAAATAACATTTAGAATTGAAATGAATTGAAAGAAGATCATGCTTACTTATTTGATTATGTATTTCTATACATGTACATTTATTTGTATTGTTTTTCAAGAGTGAAGTCAGCATTTTACAACAAAGGTGTATGACAGATGTATCAAGGCTTGCCAATTGGGAATTTTCTTTCAGATATAGGCATTGCATATTGGAAGGATTCTACACCTCTTTCTATTTTCCTTACATAATACATAAAATAAGGCTGTTCATTGAAGAACAAAGCAATTGAGTCACTAAAATGTTTTCTTAGGTTTTTTTTCAATAACAATTGAGAAGAAGAAAATTATAAATCAAACATCAAAAAAACTAAAAATTAACAGTGAACTTCATATTTCATTTGAAGGCCCTTAGATGGATCTTTAGACTTTAAGATGGATTTTTTTTTTTTTTTGATGGAACTATTTTCCACCCTCAACCCCCACCCCCCCCCCCCCCAAACATAAAATTTACCATTTCCTATCTTTTCATCCTCTTCTCCTCTCTACTTTTCTTCTCCTTTTTTGTCCTTCCTTCTCATCATTTTCCCCCTATTTTTTTTGCATGGGCGGGGGTTGGGTGGGGGGGGGGGGTTCAGGGTCACTATTCGTATCCTATCCTTACCTGTTTGAAATATTGATCTAAGCTCTGCTGAAAGAATCTACTATCTTCTCCAGCTTGAATTTCAGCTTCATAAATCAAACCTTGATAACCAAAAGAAAATAAAACAATGCTTATTTTTTCCACATAACATCATCATCATCATCATCATCATCATTGTCTCTACAGTGCGTCCCAAACACTACTATACAACTATACACTTTTGACAAGGCTACCAAATTAAACATATGATTCTTGGGGGAAAAGTTTAGATGTATATAAAGCTCATATCCTCAACTATCATTATGACACCAAAAAAATCTGAAAATAACCCATTCTTCAGTGAGCAATGCCCACTTTTGTGAAGCACACAAAAATTAGCCTGCGCAGGAATTCGGTATTCATTTATCACCTTTGTATGGCACGCCAAAAGGGATTCAAGTAATAATGGAATAAATCAGCCAACAAAGACAAAAATAAACTGAATTCAAAGCAAAAATCAATGATATGAAAACAAAACGGTGATAAAATACATTTGTGTATAATTTTGAATGTTTCTTTCTGACTTTCGGTATATCTTGTACTATGTTAGCCGAGTTATTCCATTATTCTTTGATTCCCTCCTGGCGTGCCATACAAAGGTGATAAATGAATACCAAATTCCTGCACAGGCTGTTTTTTGTGTCCTTCACAAAAGTGGGCATTGCTCACTGAAGAATGCGTTATTTCCGGAATTTTTTGTGTCATAATGATAGTTGAGGATATGAGCTTTATATACATTGTACATATAAACCTGTTCCCCAAGAATCATGTATTTTTTTATTTGACAGCCATTTCAAAAGTGTATAGTTCTTTTTGGGACGCACTGTATTACATCTATAATATTTCATTTCATGTCATTTTGACAAATGTAGTGGTAAAAGAAGCAGAAAGAACTCTGTGTGCAGTTTCAAAATCCAGTAACTAGAGGTAATAACTAGAGTGTAAATCACATCAACAAATTCGAGTAATACAATTATACATGTATGAATGCTGGTTTTTGTTGGTATAATTATCATCACAAAATCATCATCTTCATCATTAATTCTATCATCTACATCATCATCATTACCAGCATCCTCATCACCATCATCATCATCATCATCATCATCTCCATCTTCATTATGATGATGATGGTGATCATCAACATCATCACTCTCATCTATAACCTCCTCACCATCATCATCATTACCATCTCCATCGTCATCATCATCACCATCATTATCATCATCACAACCACCGGTGTCACAATGATCACAATCATCATGACCATGATAACCATCAACATTATCATCATCATCATCACTACAGTATGTCCCACAAAAAATGTTAATGGCACTTTAGATGGGTATAATATTAAAACTACAATATATTACTTATATCTCTACACCTGTAAAGGACAACTCATTTTCTGCAACTGGATGAAATTTTATGTGATATGATCCAATAACCACAAAAATATGAGCATATTTTCATTACACAACAGGAAACCTCTCCATCCAAGTTTTGTATTAAGTAGTAGTTTTTACCAGGTATATCGAATAAACAAAACCCAAGTTTAATCATTAATAATTTGAAAAATATATCAGTAGTGATTATGAAATTTATATCACTGTAAAGTGCTACTCATTACCACTCTAATGATATGTCTCTCAGGTCACCAATATCACGCATCGCTGAACCCAATTGTTCTGAAAAAGTCTGGTAAAATTGTGAGGGTTCACTTTCATGCTCCTTGAGATGCGTTATTCAAATGTGCCCAAAAGGAAACCCAACTTTGATCATCAATGAGCGTGAAAGTGAACCACTCACAATTTTGCAATATATTTAAAACAATGGGGTTCAGTGATACATGATATTGGTGAGCTGAGAGGTATCGTTAAAATGTTAATGACTTGCACTTTGCAGTGATATAAATTTTATAATTACTACTGTATTGTTTTTTCAAAGTATTGATGATCAAACTTGGGTTTGTGTTATTTAAGGCATCCGGTACTACTTAATGCAAACTTGGATGGAGAGGTTTCCTGATGTGTAATGACAATATGCTCATATCTTTGTGATTCTTGGACCATATGCATATCACATAAAATTTCATCCAGTTATAGAAAAGAAATTGTAGTTTATGGGTGTAAAGATATAAGTACTATAATATTGTAATTTTAATGTTATACCCATCTCAAGTGCCATTAGCATTTTTTGTGGGACACACTGTACTTCTACTATGGGCAAACCATCTTCCCTTATGTAGAAAGTTAAAAAGCCAAAAATGCGATAGTCATTACCTTGACTAGTGCCAATTAGGATTTCAGAAGTTGAAGTATCACTGGTGTTGGATTTATTCCAGCCAACGGAATCAATCAGATGGCCCTGCAAGAAATTAAAAGTCAAGGCCTAACTTTTCAACCTATATTCAAATCAAGTTAAACACATTACAGTACAATAGGTCAATTTACTAATTCTATGCATATTTTTCAAACAAACCATTGTTCTTGACAACCACATAGAACATAGCAACAACCAATGTTCCCAAACTGGATTCCTAATATTTTAGTTTATGTTTTAATAATACATTGTTTGAATACCTCGTTATTATGTCCCCAGGAAAAAAAAAATCACGCCTATTTAGAATATCAAGAAGGAGTTTTGTTTATAAGATCATAGGGAATATCTTTCCTTTTGCAATGGTTCATGCAAAAGAATTAAATTGCAAAAATGAAAATGACATGCATTACGGTAATTACACTATTATCAACTAGATGTACAAAATATTTTTCTTCCTCCTATGATCGTTTTGAAGATTTTGAAGTTCTCTCAGAGTATACTATTAATCATTCCCTCTGACCATACTTGTACTTTTTTAAAGCACCCCTCTCTGTCTCTCTATTTCTTTTTCAACCTCTGTTGTGTACATGGAACCAAGGAGACCAAGTATCGAGTGACAAAGAAATGCAAATTAATTTTATTTGATCACAGAACATGGATATTATAAAACACATGACCGAATATATATCAAAGCCCTATTATGTCCTAAAATTGGGCGATATATTGTATGATAATAGTTGTAAAATATGAAATACCTCAGAATTCGACAATTTTTAAATCAACATTTTACACATTTCCACGAACATCCACAGTACAAAAATTGAAGATTAGTTTGTTGGAATATATTCATTTGCGATGTTATGTGTCACATATGCGGCCACATGCGGCCAGTTGAGTAATTTCAAGTCATATTTCAAGAAATATTGCAACATTTATTTTTGCTTTCCTCTGTGCAAGTGAGCGATATGTCTGCTCATACTATCTGACAAGAGGAAGCAAAAAGTAATTATTACAAAAGCATATTTCGTTTTGTAACTGGCCAGTAAGTCTGTAGTTAGGCAGAAATCTTTTGTCTACAAGATATGTCTGGCATTTTTCATTCCTGCAGCATCAAAGTGGCTTTAAAGAGAATGAGTGAGATGTTTCTCCATCTCTTTTACCTCCATGATGGAACAAGAGAGGAACCTGCCAGACCAATATATCCTTCAGCAAGCAACAGATCTTCAATCCTAAGCTCAATGGCCTTGCCTCCACTGTCCAAAATAATCTTCAGGGCTAGTATTTGCCAAAGTTAACCCTAACAGCCAAAATGCAAACTGACACAAACTTAAACACAAAGTAATGACAAACAAATTATCAATTGTGCAAAAACATTCTGTAATACCTTAAATTTTGCCAGGTTCCTGCACTTCTTGCTATTCCTGGAGAGATAGAAGACTTCCTGTGCCTCTGTACTAATCAGTAGGTGACGGCCAGTGGGGTCCAGGAAAAGACGATGGACTGGATCATCTCCTACTTTAACCTCTGTAGGGAGTAACGACATACAATTGGGCTTTGTCCTACTTAAATACTATAATCATAATTATTGTCATGGAATGATGCCGTTTTTGTTTTCGTTTTTTTTTAATTGTTGCTTTGCGTCTTGTAACCAAGTGTTTTCTATCACTGAAATCCGACATCTGGATAAAAGAAATGAATCAAAGAAAAAAAAAAAAAGAAGGATTTTTGGTGACTTATTGGTAGGTTAGGACACCCAGAAGATGTGTTAGAAGAATAGGAATGTACCAACTTACATGTGTATTACCAGCTTCCTTAAGTTTGTACCCAAGGTGACAACTCCCCCCCCCCCCCATGACAAGTTTCCCTTCAACAACTACCCCTGCTGTTAGACCAAGTGGATATAAATTGGAGATTACGCCAAAAAAAGGCATTTTTCACCATAATTTGAGAGGTTTTATCACCCAACGACGATGATGACAATGAAGATCATTTCTTACCATCTGGTTGTTCTGGATGCTCTCTGTCTATCCTAAGCAGATGATGATCTCTCATAGCGATGATCAAGATGTTATTATTCACAACCATGTGAGTAATGGCTTTAGGAGGGCTAAAGAAAAATTAAGAAACATGTCAAGTGTTATAGCTTTAAGAGTGCTACTCACAAATTAAGATACATTCAATGTAAAGAGTGATAGCATAAGGAGGGCTACACAGAAAGGAAGAAACATTCCAAGTATTATAGTTGCAGCTTTCGGAGAGCTACACACAAATTAAGAAACATTCAATAAAAAGGGTACAAGTTTTAGGAGGGCAATATAAAACAAACACAAACAACGACATTAGTGAATAAATTGCTTATTTTAAAGGGAGGCTACAAACATAAAAAGAAAATCCAATTCAATCGAGAATTAATCTGCCAGGTCAGTTTCTTATTACATTATATACATTAGTTCCAGCATGATTTAAAAAAAAAAAATGCAACCATTACAAACGCAAAATGTTATTTGTCGCATGATAATGTTTTCAATTAACAACTTTAAGGTATAAATCATAAAAATGTTATTAGAATGAGGAACGATACACAATTATCGCAATTCTTATAAAGAAAGCTAAAAGTTTCTTACTTGAAATTGATCCTATTCCTTGAGAAAATGCGGACATCTTCCTCCAAAGAAGCGGACACATAACCAGATGAAATCTAGATAATGAGAGGGAGGGGTGAACAAGTGAATTATAAACTGTGAAAAATTGGATAAATGCACAAATTAAATTAACTAAAAGCTATCAAGGCCATAACCGTGGATGCCCCACAACTGGCTTCGGTGTTCCTTCCAAAAGTTTGGCCATACTTTTGAACTGTAATGGGAAAAATTGGCCCTCATTGCCCTAAAACTTTTAGTTTTTAATATTCATATTTAAGTCTGAAATGAATAGAAATAGTTTTTTTCATTTTAGTGTCATCTACAAAAAATTCATTTGGAAGCTATATGTTGTTAAAGTGGAATATTAAAGAAGAGGCCAATCTTGTTGATTTCAATTGCATTATCAAGTTTAGTACATGAGAAACAGAACACCGTTTAGTTGATCCCTTTAGCATATTGCGTTCACGAGAAATGCTGCTTTGAACATTGTGTATACAATCGGGTTCAATTGGAAGATCCGTGGATATTTTTAAGGGCAATTTGATGACGTCACAAGTGTGAGGAGCAAACCCGGAAGTAATGCATGAAGCATATCTATATAATCTATAATGCATTATAGAAAGATAAAATAATCAAGACAGAACAATAAATACCATTAGGAATAAAGAGAAATCAATGAATAAGAAAATAGAAACAACAAATAATTATGTTTAGGAAATAGAGAAACAATAAATAACATAAGGAAAAACAATGAATAACGTAAGGAAAGACAGAAAAACAATGAATTACATAAGAAGGTGGGGAAAAAATGAATAACATAAGGAAAGAGAGAAAAATAATGAATAACATAAGGAAAGAGAGAAAAACAATGAATACTATGAGGAAAGAGAGAAAAACAATGAACAACATAAAGAAAGTGAGAAAAACAATGAATAACATAAGGAAAGTAAGAAAAACAATGAATAACATAAAGAAAGTGAGAAAAACATTGAATAACATAAGGAAAGAGAGAAAAACAATGAGTAACATAAGGAAAGAGAGAAAAACAAGGAATAACATTTATAAGGAAAGAGAGAAAAACAATGAATGACATAAGAAAGTGAGAAAAACAATGAATAACATATTAAAGGAAAGTGAGAAAAACAATGAATAACATAAGGAAAGTAAAAAAAAACAATGAATAACATAAGGAAAGTGAGAAAAACAATGAATAACACAAGGAAAGATAGAAAAGCAATGGATAACATGAGGAAATTGAGAAAAACAATGAATAACATAAGGAAAGTGAGAAAAAAACAATGAATAAAATAAGGAAAGTGAGAAAAACAATGAATAACATAAGGAAAGTGAGAAAAAAATGAGTAACATAAGGAAAGTAAAAAAAAACATGGGTAACATAAGGAAAGTGAGAAAAACAATGAATAACATAAAGAAAGATAGAAAAAACATGGGATAATATAAGGAAATTGAGAAAACACAATGAATAACGTAAGGAAAGAGAGAAATACAATAAATAACATAAGGAAGGCAGAAAGCTCAACACCATGGGTATGGAAGGAGATACAACGGATTACATCAGGAAATAGAGAAACAATGAATAACATAAGGAAAGTGAGGAAACAATGAATGAAATAAGGAAAGGGATAAAAAGTAATGCATTACAATACATGTATAAGACTTGAATACATAGTGCAGCATTCAAGCTGTGCAACTTTCTCTCACACTTATGACGTCATCAAGAACCCCTCCAAATTTTACTTGATGTTTAAGATTTCAGGGAGGGGACAGATGATGTCCTCTAACTCCACTTCAGGTTGTCCGTTTTTCACGAAATAAAAAGCAAGTTGTTCTGCACACCCCACTGATTCCTTTCATATATGATAATAAGTCTTTACTATTCCACTTTAACACTTGGAATTTTTTTCTGACACATTTAATTGACCTAGTGAATTCTGAATAGACTTCCTGTCAATTTATCATTTAATTTCCTGTTCTATAGGAAATATTTAGAGTAAACAATGTTGATGCATACAATACAATAAATGGTGGAACCATAAATTCATTGCTATTGTTTGTGTGTCCAAACAGCGGATTAAAATGTGCTCCATCCCTATTGTAAAAGGAATGTGACTTGGGTCGAACTTGGCAGTCCGCTCAATGTTCCGCGAGTCGAAAAAAGCAGGCAAAGAGTTACAAGACTTTGTTAATTCTCATTTTTTTTTTACATTACTCACCGGGGCAGAGCTGGATTCTCTTGACATAGGTTGAGGGACGCTGGATGCTGCTCTGGCAGTAGCCTGCTCATACTGATCAAACAGAGATGACATCTTGGTAAGGGTGGAACCCACTCAGCAACTACAAATAAAGACATCATAATGAAATGTTATAGTTTGGTGAAAAATTTATGAAATTTTTAACCCATCCTAAGCCCAATGTAAGGCCCTGAAAGCAAAATACTAACCAAAACTGAATTGTATTGAAGGGTTTATTATCATGATCACTTTTGCAAGTATAATCAGTAGGCTTATATTATGTAGGGAGACTTTTCATTTTAAAATGTTGCAATCTGGTCCATATTTTGGTCAGCATTTTAACAGATATGAGGTCTTATCAAGAACAAATTATCTATTGTAAAAACTAAAAGAAACAACAAAAAAATGAAAAACCTTGTCTAACTTCAATATGCCAATACTGGCACCACTGCCTCAAAGTATCATGCTTTCTCACTAAAAAAATACATTTAAAGGAAGCACCTTGCAGATTATAAACCGAGTGACAATAATACCAAGTGACCACCAAGGAGAACAATTGGGTGTGAAATAGACCCACAACGAACAACAACAACAACAATAAAGGAAATGAATGGTCAACCTTATCGTCCTATAATGTTATTGATTGATTCATTGACCGATAGAGCTGAACCATAATTTCCACTCAATATTTAAATCTGTTCAAATTTTTCAAAAAGTTTAATAGAGTTTAATAGAGTTTAACCAAGCAAACCTCCTCCATCAGAGCCTGGCAAACAATTCTCAACAAGTACCGATTACCGGACCTTCACACGCTCATTCTTCAACCCATTCCATATGTCCAGTGGAAGAAAATCGCAAATCAGGCAGTGAATGAAATAGTCTCCAGCAATGCACTACAGGCAATCCAAACCAAGACAACTCTCTCTATATGGAGAAACATGACCATCCCAAATCCAACTTGCCTCTACCCTAAAAGCAGCAGCTCTAAATTCCTGAGACAAGCGGTGACAGTCAGAGCCCAGCTCCTTTGCCAGACCTACCCTGTCCAGAGACTCCAGACAAGGCTTTTGACCATCAAAAAAGCCTCAACAGCTACCTGCCAAGTGTGTCATAGAGAGGATGAGGACACCGCACACTTCATCGCTTCATGCTCCTTCCTAGAGCCACACAGACAGGACTTCATGGAAAAGCTAAGGAGCAATCAAACATTTGACGGGATCTCCTCTCATTATGACCTAGGTGAAAGCAGAGCATACACCAAGGCGGTGCTTCTACCCTGCTCCCTTCTCCTTCCTTCTCAAGTACATGATAAACTTATAATAGCATCTCTTCATTTTATTTACAAACTCCATATATCACGCATATCCTCTCTCTCTTCTCAATAACTGTCCATAATATTGCTATCAACACTACCTCGACTGTCCTGCAACTCATCCCGTTGCTGATCTCCGAAAATAGCGGAGGAAGAAGAAGAAGAAGAAGAAGAAGAAGTCTAGTAGACTATTTTCTTTTTCAAATTCAAGCATACAGTCTTTGTCAAATTCAATCAGTCATCGACAGCGGCGTCACTGAATTTGCTACCAGCCAGATGTTACAACATCAATTGCATTCACAATAACACACTCAGACAGTTAGGTCCAACTTATTAAAAATCTTGAATATTCGTTACGTTAGACCTAGATCTAGGCGGCTAGCCTAGGGGCCTACTTGATTTTGTTTTGTTTTTCAATCTTACTATTCTTAGTTTACTGACCAAACAACTTAATTATCTACGTGTGGGACTGAACATAAAGACTTGTTTCTATCAAAGCCAATATTCGATATTGTCAGAGGGTGTTTAGTTAAATTTTGAATCTCAGACAATTAATAATTCAATCAGTATACAACACAGATTCGACTACAGCCATAATGAAATGTAAAATACCTCTATCTTGTATAAATGTCTGCAAATAACGAAATTCCTGGTGAGAAATTCACGCCCATCATCATCAACTGACGTAGAGGGCGTCATCAAGAATTTAAAAAAAAAATTAGATGAGCGATCGAGCGACAAAGGCAAAGCACGATTTCGAAAATCCTGTCTAAAAATCACAGAATGGCCATGTCTTATGAGGTAATGTTTTACGTTTCCTTTAGAATACAAAATATACATCTAGTTCTACACAATATTATACTTTACATGGTTTCTAGTTATACAAAATTGTCAAGAAAAAACCTCGCTAAAATGTCAGAAGCTCAGCTCATCCCGCGCTGCCGAATCCTGATTGATAAGTACCCCAGCGCTATCGGGCTGGGGTCCGGTGTCGTACGGGTACGGAGCTAGTGCCGGTGGTATGGCCGGTGTTAATACTGTTAACTGTTATGTGCCTGTCTCTTTCGAATTCGAGAGCTAGCTCTCTGCACACCTAAAATTTGACCTCGCTATCAATATAAAATTGAAATATTATTATTTCAAGATTTATCAGTGTTATTCCTTTCTTTATATAGATTCTATATTCTTCTAATTATCAGTAATAATAATAAAAAAACTCGAATTATTTTCAAGAACACCGACTCGGTGACTGTTTAATTAAATTGGTACTAATGGTAGGCCTACTAGAGTCTACTTGGACTTGGTACTAGGTTAGTTATCCTCCACTCCACTCCATTACGTTAGAGGTGTTTAAACTGGAATGTGTCGTGAGCGGGTGCTAACTTATGTTGCTGAATTGGGGGCTATGAGTATGAATTGGGGAGGATTTGAAAGTGTTCATGGACGGTTGATGTATACTGAGGGGGCAGGTTATTCCAGTCTTTCACAGTTCCTGGGAAGAATGAGTTATCAATCATTGAAAGCGCTCTTCATGTGATGCATTTGTTACCTTAGTATTATTTCAAGTGTTTGATTAGGCAGAAATAACCACCATTCTCAGGATATTCTTTAACACTTGGTTATATATTTTGCATTATTTATGTAAACAATTCTAACGTTAGAAGGAACTGCAGAAAACTCATAAAAACCAAAATGTGAAAAAAAGATGAATTAAAAATTTCAGTTTATTTCTGGAGAAGAGATTGTGGTGAACTGGCAGGTTGCAATTGCGTTAGGCCTGAAGGTCTAGGTCTAATTCTATTTCTAAAATTGAAATGAATTTTCTCTCCTCTGCAGGAACAGATCTTGAAGGAGAAGAAACAGCTCCACATGTCAGTGTTTGCACAATGCATATCACCAGATGGAAAGTATCTTCTAGCAGGAAACAATTATGGAACTATAGCAGTTTTCAGGTATAGCACAGAGTACTTCTTATTCATTCTGCATCATGCTCATAAAAGTTTCATAAGTCAGAAATGCACAAGTCTCTATTTCCTTTGTATAAACGGAAAATTTATGAATTCCCTTATGGTAGCAAAAAAAAAAAATGGTACAGGAGGCGTCTTGCGATTCGTCCTTTGAAAGCTTCGCAGTTGCCCTGCAAATTTATCATTGTTGAAAACTTACTTCCTTGTTTTCCAACTTTGTCAGCTGGTAATACTTAGACAAAATGTGGCGGTTTAACAATTTAAAGATAATTTTGTCTACTTGAACATGTTTAATCTTTGAACTCTCACACTTTATTAAAGTTCTGTTATATTTGCACAACATACATGTATGTTTAATACACAGATTATATATTTTTCTTGATTTTGTTTCTGTCTTTTTATTTGTTTATTTTGTTCTGTTTTTTTTTCTTTGTAGTATGCGAAGTGCCCTAGCATCAGATGCAAATGAAAACAGCAGGAAACCCATCTTTACATTCAAAGGTAATTTCAAATTGGGTGTAGCTATTCCAGCAGTTAATGTTTATGGATACAAGTGTGATAGGTTAATTGAACTTCAAAATCTTTCCATAATAATACCCCATTTTCAAAATTTTTCATTGACTCCCAATATCGTCGGCCTTATGCCAAAAGGGCCTTACCGTTTTCACTATGTGTACAATATGAATGGCCTTTAAAAATGTTAAGGCCCTTTTGGCATGAGGCCGACAATATGCAAAGGAAAAAAGATCAGTTCCAAAAATTCATAAACTTGAAAGCACTAAATGGACTGAAAAATATGCTTTTCATTTTCTATTTATTTCTTAATTATAAATGATAATTCCTTTTGATGTACCTCTGCACCTGAGAATGATGAACCCAATTAAAGGTGTAACTTTGATTGAGGATAATGATGAGGTTATAAAGAATTCACTAAACTGCAAATGTATTTTGAAATTCTGGATACTGTAGGTTAGTAGAATTTTCTGAAAAAGAGAGCCACCGCTCCACCAATATATTCTGAAAATGCCAAGATGCTTATATTGGAAACCCAAGTATTACATTTGTAGTTATTGTTTAGGATGGGATGTGTAGGTCCGATAACCTAATGAATTCAACATTTTTTTCATGAAATCTTTTATTAAAATTGTGAATGTATGGCTTATTCCATATTTTAATTTCTCTTTATTTACAGCTTTTGATGGTGCTATATTTGCTCTGTTGTCAACTGAAAACTTTTTGATATGGTAAGAACTCACAGTATTACTTGGACATTAAATCTTGGTGGGGGATTTGTTTTTTAACCAACTTTATTAAATCCAATATCAAGAAAGTGAAAATTTTTGTACTGAGGGTTTAAACAACATCTTTGCATGATTTTATATTCCCGTAGAAATTGATGAAATTGAAATTAGATTTGATGAAATTGGTTGTTCAATTTTTGTAGCCCACCTGATGAGTGTGACAAGCACAAAATGACTACACCACAAATATTTTCACTCCTACGGTACTTATTTTGCTGACTTCAATGTCCTACCTGACTGTGTATCTTGCATTCTCTGACATATTCTATGTTTATAATCTTGTTTGTGTACTGTATTATTTATTGTTAAATTTGTCACTTTTCAATTTCACCTTTTATTTTTTATTTTAATCTCTTCTTCTCTCTCCATATCTCTTTCCCTCTAAATCTCTCATTCTCTTCTTTTCATCTGACATATTCTATGTTTATAATCTTGTCGTGTACTGTTATGTATTTCTTGTTAAATTTGTGAAAAAATGAGAAAAAATGAGCAAAGAAAATGGGGTACCATCGGGATTCCAACCAGAGACCTCCTGGTTACTAGTCAGGCGCTCTACCATCTGAGCTATAGTAAGCCCCAGATGGGGTCGTCCCTTATACCATGCTCGAGTGGTCAGAAGCTATGGAAACCTGGCATAAACCCGAATGATAGAAATTAACTTGGAGTAAATGCGAGGGATCACGGTGAAGTGATGCAGATTTTTTAATTATAATTAATATAATTATAATTCAAAATTTATATTAAAAAAAGCTGCATCACTTTACCGTGATCCCTCGCATTTACTCCAAGTTGATTTCTATCCTTCGGGTTTATGCCAGGTTTCCATAGCTTCTGACCACTCGAGCATTGAAGAGTTAACAGGTATTACGGACGACCCCATCCGGGGCTTACTGTAAGCTCAGATGGTAGAGCGCCTGACTAGTAACCAGGAGGTCTCTGGTTCGAATCCCGCTGGTACCCATTTTCTTTGCTCATTTTTTCACATTATATATTTCTTGTCAGTTTCCTTCATTATTCAAAATTCTTGTTAAATTTGTCACTTTTTAATTTCACTCTTTTTTTTTTAAATCTCTGTTTACAGTGGTGGAAGTGGAGATATTAAAGCCTGGAAGTGGAAAGATATTCAACAAAAGGTCAGTGTTTTTTCAACACCAGAATTCCACCCTTACATGTATTTTTATTATTATTAAAAATATAGACTGTATTATAACCAAAAAAAATGCATCACTTTACAGTGATTCCTGGCATTTATCCCTAAGGTGATTTGTATCCTTTGGGTTTAATCAGGTTGTGTAGCTTCTGATCAATTGAGCAGTGAAAGCTAATGGGTTTTTTGGGGAGGACACCAACATAAGGGTCTGCCATAGCTCAGTTGGTAGAGCACCTGTTTAGCAATCCGGGAGTCACTGGGACAAGCCTGATGGTATCCTATTTCCTTTGTTCTATTTTCATATTCTTTATGTCATCATCAAGCTTTAAAACCTTTCATCATTATACGATACATGCATACCATGAAAGGCACAAACAGGTCAACAAAAGATTTCCAGCTATCTCTTATAATTACTGGGCTAGAGTACATGTTGTGACTGAACTGTATGATGGGCACGTATTGTGAAATGCACAAATTAATTTAGGAGACTTTTTTTTTTTGTTGGTCAACTTTATTTGGTCTTCATGCCATTTCTAAAAGTGTTAACATGAATGCTTTTCATAATTATTTACTTTTATTCTTTCTTTTTGATTCTCTAATTATTATTTTGAGGGTTTGTGTGAAAGGAAAGAGTTCCAATGATGACTGGTCATTTAATATGAATGTCCGAGTGTAATGTAAGTTCTGATTTCTCAATTACAGGCACCAAGAGTAGCATGGTCGCTATCTGTACCGCATTCAGCAAACTTTGGAGCTGTGGAAACGAATGGTCTTGCCTATAACCGTCAGGTAAACATCTTTTCTCCTTTAAAATTTTGACAGTGATAAATGAAATTGTCACTTTTGGTATTGAATGGGGGTTAGTTTCTGTTTTTATTTGATAAAGATTAGTTGGTAGCGGTGTTTTTTAGCTGCAGCATACATTTTGAAATAATCTAAATGGATTTTGAGAACTACAACATCATGAGACAGGTTGAAATCCAAGTAAGGAAAAATATTTCTTATTTAAAACAAAAAGTAATGCTTGCGACGTAAATGTACATGTACCCTTCCTTGTGTATTTTTTCCCAGTAAAAGTATACCCTGTTGTGTAAACTAATCAGTAGCCAGTTTATCTAGACAGACATTATTTCAAGACAAAGTAAATTAATTATGGGTTTTACCATCCATATGTTTAAAGCTTGTCTAATGTAATAAATTTATGTTGTGGTATTTATGGTATCTTTTTCTATGATTGTAAAACGTTTCAAATGAATGATTGTTTGGTTGAATAGTTAAATAGAATTTTTAAAGAATTTTTTTTTTAGTACTGTATTGTAACTCATGTAAAAGAATGTTATTTAATAATAATTAATGATCTATGACTTTCTAAAACCAGGATAACACTCTCTATTCTGGTGGAGGTGACAGCGATTTACATGTGTGGGACTTAGAGTCGGGTACATGTAAGGTAAGCAAGATTGGCATTATTCTCAAACATGCATAATACATTCAAGGAAACAACAAAAAAAACTGACCATTTGGTGCCTTTATCGTAAAGAACAACAGTGATTGACACATAGATGTACTACAGCAATAAATATCATTTTTCTGTCAGCAATACACTACAGACTGGTACATTATTTATTTTTTTTTTTTACCACCATTCTGTGTCTCCCTGTCTCTTTGTTTCACTCATTTCTTTGCCATCTGAAATTCTGTTTAACTATTCATTGATCTTCTTTTTGTGTTAAATTTACATCTACATGACTTTTCTCTAATTTTTTTTTTTTTTTTTTTTTTTTGGGGGGGGGGGAAGGTTGGGGTAGTTTTCATTTATTTAAATGAATAAGGTTCATTTCCCACAGTGAGATTGTATATTGTTTGTTTGCTTGGTCTTTTTTTTGGTCATAATTGGAACTCAAGTTTATCTTTACCATTGATGTTTCTTTTGCAGCATTCCTATACAGATCACACTGATTACATCCACGCTGTAGCACTGTTTAACACATCAGCACAGGTCGCATCAGGTTCAGAAGACGGTACGGTCAGGATATGGGGTGAGGCAAATTTTCTTTATTACCACTTTTTGCGTACTTATATATGGTCATGATTTTTGTTATTATTTATACAAAATTTAGGGTAATTTGTACTGGATGAATAGTTTTAAACCTAACACTACATATAAATACTTAGACTGGACTAAGTTAGTATGATTTAACTTTTTTTTATTGGCTATGAGTGGTAAAGGTGCAAATTTTGATCATTATACATTTGGAAAGCCCAGCCGATTTTCTGATACTGCCTATTAGTTAAAGTCATCTTCAAGCCAAATTTTAGTTTTGTTAACAAAATTTAGTTATATAATATTTGTCATGCAGTAAATTCAAGATTGATTGTTTGAACCAGAAAGATATAAATGGGCTGACTGAGGCAAAACACGACTTCTCTCATTTTAAAATGTCATTGATGATTTCCTCATGTTATTTGCTCTTTTCTCAGCTACATATGAAGCGTATCAAAAATCATTTGGCAGTTACCACATTCATTTAAACATTTAGTGTACATTTAATAAATTCCTTGAGATTTTATGGGCTCTACCAGACCTCAGGGTTATCCTCAGGAGAGGAATTAATTTTTATCAATAATATCTTTATGTTGTTCAGATACAAGGACATCGGGAGAACCTGTAGCCATATTAGAACCAAGCAAACATGAGGTGAGTTTGATCTGCATCTTCATTTTAAAGAACAGGGGTTGGCAGATTCAATGCCAACATGCACCGATGGAAGCTTCGCGATTCACCAGCATGCATCTGCGGTGCAGATGAGCAGACGGCAGATCACATTATCTACAGCTGCCCTGACCTCCAACCACCTGATGGGATGACTGACCTAACAAGCCCAAATGATGCACAAATCAATTGGCTCACCCAACTTCGAGAAATAGCCTGACTTACAACACTACTTACTACTATAACTCATACGAAAGAAGAGAAGATTTTAAAGAAACGCACTGGGTTCGTAGTCTCAAATCCAGTTGACAGGAAAGTCCAAAATAACTGTAAATGGTTCATAACCAAAAAAGTTTCAATACTTCTCAATACAAAAACTCATTTTTCATCGAAACCACAGTGGACTGGAACCATCTTCCAGAATAAAGTAACATCCAAAACAATGGCAAAATTCAAGGCTGCTGTTGAAGACCAGATTCTCCCATTACGGTACATTAATTTTCGCGGTACATTAATTTTCGCGGATTTCGCGCAAAGATCGTACGGCGCGAATTTAAAAACACGCGAAGATATGAGCATGCTTTCTTATGCATGCTTTACATAGGTTAAATTGCGTTCGTACGTAAATGCAGCGCGAATTTAAGAACCCACAAATATGTTTTGAGGCCTCTAAGCGCGAAAAATTAATCGCGCGAAAATAACAGCGAATACAGTAATCAATTTGTCTGAACCAGGAACACATTAAGGCCTTCACCGTACTCCCCAGATGGGCAAAGAGTGCATCAACCTTGTGGCAAATATGTTAAGTATTTCCATCTTTCTTTCCTCACAGTATGCATCGTTATATTATGTAGTTATCTCTTTCATGTAAGTAGGACTTAACCCTATTCAGACTGGGGGGGGGGTCAATTTGACCCCCCCCTGTACGAAATCCGCGACTGCCGCGCAACCGCTGCGAATCGCAAC
>CALNVZ010003434.1:35474561-35490801 GCA_940671915.1 Paracentrotus lividus | reverse complement strand
ACCCGAAATCCATTTGCAAGCGTTTTGTACAAAATACTGACTTTTTTCTAAATTTCTTTATAACACTGATAATTGTGCCTTCTGAGCCTTTGATTTGATTAAAAATTTTCTTTATATTGATAAAAACATATCTTTCTCAAAGCATAAAAAATTTCAAAAAAAGAAAATACTAAGAAATAAAAACCAATCCGAATACATAAGAAATTCATAAAACAACTAGAATACAAAAGAATAATTTTGAAATCTTTCGAATGTCTTTCAATATGTTCGTCTTTGCTGATACAGTCACAACTTTTAGAAAAAAATTTTGGGCTTCGATAACTATTATATTTTTAATGGAAATATTAGCAGATTTCCATATAAAAAAGCACTCTAATTTGCATACATGAGTAATTGCCATTAAATTAGCATAAATGTAAAATACTTGTGGAATTTTATTTTTCAAAAAAAACATAGCGCACGGACCCTATTACAGTGGCGTTCGCATCGATCACGGTGTGTGATTACCTTGATAAGACAGGCAAAAATTTCGCCGATCGGCGAGCGGACTATACCGCGCGGCCTGAATCTCCAGGTGGTGAGGTCAAAATGACCCACCCCCCCCCCAGTCAAATACTCTGCATTCTTGACAATGCCAGTCCTGAATAAGGGTACATGGTGGATTTTTAATTTAAATTAATTAATTTACTTAATTTATTTTATTTTTTTTTTTTTTAGGAATGCATCAATAACCCAAGAGATAAATGGATCAGCTGTGTAGCCGTGGATCCTGCAGATGATTGGCTGGTGAGTTTTTATCATCAAATTATAATGAATATGGTACCCTTCAGCTCAAAACAACCGATAAATAGCGAGAATTGGTATTGTGGTTTTATGTAGTTTCTGCTACAAGAGATCCCAAGCTTTCCAAGGATATCAAAAACTTTAGAAGTATAAGCAAGTTAAATATCATGTTAGAGTCAAAGCTATCAATGATATATTATGCAGAAAAGCTGGCTTCTTCTGCCATTTGCTTTGTATTAAGTCTATGGGAAAGAAAATTGTTTCGGGGGTAATTCAGAATAAATGTAAAAAATTACAAGTAAGACTCTACTGTGTACCAATTTTGTCTTTAAAATAAAATAGAAGTTTGATATCATCTGAGAAGCAACAATATTTTTTGTTCTATATCATAATCTTTGATGGTCTTGTGATAATGGCGGCCATACTTACTCGCATGTTTTCTGTTCTATAGATCTGTGGTGGAGGACCATCACTAAGTCTGTGGCATCTCCGATCCCTCTCACCAACAACCGTCTTTGAAGCTCCAAAATGTCAACCACATGTCGTTCTGTATCATGATGATGCTGTAAGTCAAAAACTTCTTTAAATGACCCATAGCTGTATCTGTCAAATTTTTGTGACTTTTTATTGTTGCACGATCTTTTTGATGCCATGAATTATGCCAAACACATGAAACGGAGCAGCAAAATGGCTGTCAAGAATTAATTTACTTCTGTTGTCTAATAAGAAACAATAAATCTGTGAAGAATCAAATGTCCAAAACAGTGAATGAATGATATATCAATGCGGCAAACACTGGAAAATTCATTTCCAGCATGTTGAGGGATGGATGAACCGACATTTTCTATGGCGACAATTGCTCTGGACATTATTTCATCTAAAATGTAAGGTTATGGTATAAGGTTTCAATAAGGTTTAATAATTAGGTTTAGGTAGAGTGTTAAGACCAAGTCTGAAGTTATTTATTTAATTACTGTTAGGTATTGACTGCAGGACAATTGCCCCAGGAGCAAATTTCATCAACCTTTAGGGATATCCTTTCTATTACATCATTCTCCCTCAAGGCTTGATTACAGCCAATTTATTCAAGTCAGCTCTGCTTTTTCTAAGCTCAAGTTTGCATGTTAAAAAAATCAAACAAATTGAATAATAGTCTATTTTTAAATCATAAAATACCATATATGTGTAGAGTATTTGATTGTTATTGTTTTTTGTTGATATCAGATTATTTCCGCGGGGACTGCCCCTAACATCTACATGTACCATTGGCATGTCAATGGCAACTCCAAAACAAAAAAAATCCATATTGAACCACATGTTAATGACAACAAAAAAATGTCCAATGATTTGAATATAATTTGATAATTTGTATTACAACGTATATGTACCATAGTTGTGTAGAGTGGTTGATTTGTATTTTACTGTACAATAGTATTTTGTAAATTGAAACGGGATTCCCCTTAATTTCCTTCTTACATAATACAATTTGTCTCCGTTAACGGAAGTACAAAGTTATTAGTCACTAAAATGCCTTCTCCCTTATTTTTTTTATAACACAATTAAGATGGTGTAAATAATCATAGCATGTAAAATGTTTTTTTTTTATTTTTTTATATCAGGTGATCTCAGCAGGTACTTCCCCTAATATCTACCACTGGCATGTGAACGGTGACTCCAAAATGACCACACCCTGTACCGCCATGGATGTATACAGTGTAGTTATCAACACACAGTCTGATGCCAATAAGGTAAAAACAGGTTTCTTTTCAAATTTGCGTGTAATAATCAAGTTTTCATTTAGACAAGTCCTTTTTGTGTGACTTTGACCTTTTGCATGGCACATTTTCGTATCACACCCGATTAAAATATTTATATATATCAGCGTTGTTTCTTATAAGTTTTAGAAGTAGAGCGCCTGTGTAGTAATCAGGAGTCTCAGGTTTGAATCCTGATGTTTTCCCATTTTCTTTGTTCATTTTTTCATGTTTTTAGAAGAGTACAAGATACAGGAGTATGGAAAAAGTCTTGTGTTGTGTGAATGAAAAGTGCTTCTAAAGAACACACTGCAAGTCATAATGTTGTTTTTCAAGTGCTCAGGCACTAGCATTGTAGAGAACATGAATGATTACGAATCTATACAAACATTCTAAGACCGTTACTTAAAGTCAGGGAATAGTGGGCTTTCATGGGTAATTTGACACCATGGAAGCTTACCCAGTAACAGGTGTTTAACTTTGCCTGATTTTTACCACCACTGCCAGACCCTATGTGATGCCTTGTATTTGGTAAAGTCATCTGTTAAAGTCGTTAAATCTCACTTTCCCTGGCCCGATGATGCCCGAGAATGTCTGTGGTGGACAGGTTGTTTTGCTGTGGTCCAGAAATTTAGCTTCAAGACAGGAATTTCCTGTGCTTTTCACAAATTCTGAGGTCAGCAAATTATGATCCACTCTCCAGGAAAGGCCAATACCCGAGCTCTTTAAGACGATGGTGGTGGCCCCAAGTTATCCTGATTAGTTCATGGTTAAGTGTTTTAACCCGTTATTAGATGTACATGTACTGTGTATTCAAAAGCTTACTCTTATCGGTTGGTCTGGTTCTTGAATTTTTAGATTAGTATTAATGGGGATGTCCACTAAAATTTTAAGTTATTTTAAAGTTGTTTTCGCTAGGCTTATTGGAAAGAGCATGTTAAAAGAAACATTTTGGTACTTGAATCATCACAATTGGATGTTTCATTGCAAAGATAATGACCCAAAGAGTTTCTCAGATTGTCAATGAGCTGCTAGAACACTTTTACAAGTGTCAGACAAAGCCAAAAAATGCAATAAAAGCTCAAGTTTATCGTCCTTTTTTCTTTGATTTTTGAAACCAAATCATACCAAACATTTTTTCTATGTGTGTATCAATATGAAATGAGATTATAGTAACACAATTGAGGCGTATGAGTAGATTATACAAAAAGTTATGGCAGTACAAAACTGATGGTTTGACATGTAGGTTACCGTATGTGATCCAATATGACCACCGTGAAAAAAATACTCCATAGGGCATGTTTCAATAGGAACACCCTAGACAATAGGCAATTTCATGGTGGTGTGGCTCAGAGGTGAGTGTTAAAGAGGGTAGAGTAATTTTAAAACTTAATTGACCAGTGGTATACATCATTCTTTGTTTTTCACCCCTATACATTTTTTGTTAAAAAATAGTTAAATTTTATAGATACCTACTTCTGCTTATCTGAATCTATTCCAATCATGATAAATTCCAGTCATAACACACATCACACAGAAGCATCACTTTGAACATGCTGTAGTTATCTTCATATCAATTTTTTTCAACAGCAGAAGTTGATCACCTGCTGAAGTATTTTCTAAGGAAGAAACTGACCAATTAGTAATAAAAATGATTGATATTTACCACTGGCCGAAAGACAATTTCAAAAGCTGTTTTTTTATTGAAAATTTTGCTATTTCTCTGCCTGTGTATTATTGAGTAGGCATTGCATGGGTTATTGTTTGCATTGTAAATGCATGGATGACTACATCCATACAGTGAAGTGGAAACTGTTCTAGTGGCTTTTTACTTTTGTGTGGCCATCCCTAGTATTAACACCAACTTTGCTGTTTATTTCAAAGTTCATTGAAAGTATTCTTCTTGGCTAATAATGATGCTCTGAATTGCCTCATATACTTGTCATTGGCATTGTTTTGTTTTTTTTGTTTTTTTCCTTCATATTATCAGGTATTATGTTCATCAGGGGCAAGCTCTAAGATTGATGTCTACACAAACTTCGGATACAAGGCATTCTCTTTAGATTTCTGCTGAATCATTCCAAACATGGAATCTACCCTCTATCGTCAGCTCTGTGCTCTGCAACATACAAGATACAATCAATCTCGTGATTGATATCAATCTTAATATGGTAAACCATGTAGTAAAGTGTTACAATTGATCATAAAATTGATTGTATCTCTTTATATTTTAGGGCAATGGCCATACAACTTTCGCAGTGTAAGGTTTTATGGTGCTCCAAATTACCCTTTAGAGGTTATGAGTGGTCCTGTAATGGACCTACTCTCGCTCGATGTTTCGGTGAGCATGTTCTCACCATCTTCAGGAGAATGTTGTACCGTTAAGTTATATGCCAAATAATGTAATGTGAACCCGATTTGATTGTTTGACTCTTAGTCCATTCCCTCACAGTAATATATAAAGACAGGCCTTGAACCATTGTCTTTAATATTTAACTCCCCTTCAGTTACAGTTAGCGCAGGGGAGATAATTTTGTTTTATATTGTCAATTCTTGTCCCAATTTCAAACGTGTACAAACCTTAAGGTTTTCAGTATGACGAGATTTTTTTTCTATCAAGGTAATAAGCTCGGTCTTGAGTTCCTTTTTACAACAGGCATCAAATGTAAGACACATGGAAGACACTGTATGTAATTTTCACTTATACCTTCAAGTTGGCTAATTCAAATTAACACATAAATCAACAACTTTTTTTTTTTTTTTTTTTTACAGGGAGTGTAAAGATATCAAGGAAATAAGAGAAAAATAATCACTTTTACAGACCATAGAGTCTCTGTGTTGAACCAATCCCTAATGTGTTACTTGTGTTAGCCAGGTATTTTGAAAAGTTACATAAGTTCACACTGGTCAAAAGATATCTCTCTTTTATGTATTGATTCATAAGCCTTTCAGTACTCTGCCATGTCATATCTCCTATTAGCTAGTCACACAGACACTTACGTTTAGTTACGTTTTTGTTGTTTTATCCTTATTTCATCTTCTATTCTATCATTTCTTATGTATGTATTTCTTTGTTTTATTGGATCAACGAAATTATCACCTTTTCCAGTGCGGACAAAAGAAAGTAATTTTTGGACGCAACCGGACGTAACTCAACGTAAGTGTCTGTGTGACTGCAGCATTAGTAACGAAATTGTTGAGGATTTTGAATATTATATGGAACTTGGATTTAAAAGGAAACCAGGAATTCAAACTTTGTTTCTCTGGAGACGTATCCTTTAGTGGGGGAAGCAAGACTTGCCCTATTTTGCATTTTGGATGCAAGACAGTATAAAGTATAATAGGGGAATTCATACAGAATTTGACAAATGAAGATTTCAGTTTGAAAGGGTACTACTTCCACTGCTTATGTAAATAGAGTTGATATTAAACCGTTATTGAGGTAGGGACCTGTCTTCGAACAAATGTGTTGACCTCACTTTTGAAAGCAACCATTAGATAATGCTCTATCACTTCTCTATATGCTGTACAAAATTATTTTTTTTCTCTCTCTTGTATATAGACCCATGATTCTAAAATCATGGAATTTTTCATTTTTTGTAATAAACAAGGAAAATGAACTTTATTTTGAGACAGGTGTTTAGTTTGAAATGTATAGGAGATAGAAGAAGAGACATCCAAAATGAAAGTACACTAAAAGTGTAAGGCCCGTATTCACAAAGGTGGACTGAAGTTAAGCCTAGCTTAAATTTGTGGTTTAACTATGGCCAGCAAAATGGGATACAAATGTGTCTTTGTTGCAATGATACTCACACGTTTACTGAATTCTGGGATCATGCTTTAGTGGTTGAGAAACTTATCATTCCCATGTACTTTTTGTTAGTTTAAGTACCAACAATTCTGATAAATCGAACATTTACATTTCTAGATTGTATCCCATTTTGCTAGCCATAGTTAAACCACAGATTAAAGCTAGGCCTAACTTTAGGCCACCTTTGTGAATACGGGCCTAAATGTTTATTTCAGGATGAGAGTGATCATTAGCAAAACAGATTGGAGAAAGGGACAACAAGATTGAGATAGAGAGAAATTGCTCCGGTAAGAGGGGTGATGGAACAGACAAGAAGGAAAAATGCGACAGAAGGTATCAAAAGCAGAAGATGTTAGAGAGAGGGAAAAAGAGAGGGGGGGGGGGTAGTTATATCAGAATGTGAGAGAGAGGGGGGTGAGAGAGAGAGAGGGAGGGGGTTAGTTATCTCGGAATGTGAGGAGAGAGAGGGGGAGAGAGAGAGAGAGGGAGGGGGTTAGTTATATCGGAATGTGAGGTGAGAGAGATGGGGTGAGAGAGGGGGGGGGGGGTAGTTATATATCGGAATGTGAGGAGAGAGATGGGGTGAGAGAGAGAGAGGGAGGGTAGTTATATCGGAATGTTAGGAGAGAGATGGGTGAGAGAGAGAGAGAGGGGGGGGTAGTTATATATCGGAATGTTAGGAGAGAGATGGGGTGAGAGAGAGAGAGAGAGGGGGGGGGGGTAGTTATATATCGGAATGTTAGGAGAGAGATGGGGTGAGAGAGAGAGAGAGGGAGGGTAGTTAATATCGGAATGTGAGGAGAGAGATGGGGTGAGAGAGAGAGAGAGGGGGGGGGGGTAGTTTATATATCGGAATGTGATGAGAGAGAGCGGGTGAGAATGGGTAGAAAAGGGAAGGAAAGGAGAGATAGACAGAAAGAGATAGACAGAGAGAGAGAGGGTGAGGAAGGTTAGATTGGAGAGGAAAGGGAATGAAGAGAGAGAGAGAGAAGGGTAGACATGAAGAAAAATTATAAATAGAGGGCTAGAAGGAAACAGCAAGTAGATGTGAAAAGCATAACAAATGAAATTGAAAATTAATGAGTATTCTACCCCTCAGAAATGTATACATTTGAAAAGAGGTAAGATTTTAGTTTTTTTGTGTTTTTTTTAAAAGAATAATTAGCAAATAAAATGTGATTCCATCGGGTCAGTTTCAATCATTGCTTAATGTTTTGTAACAAAGCTATGAAATGGACTAAGATTTCATTCTCCGTATATTGCAATTTCTTTCTATAGTCTATAAAAGATTTGCCCAATTTCGTGATGACCTCGAATTAGCTGTGAAGTGATCATCAACCAGTGATAGCTTACCCCTAGCTCACTCTGTATCGTACTTTTCTCCAACTTTCATTCATGAAATGTAGCTCTACAGTCTGTGTCAAATAAAATGGTACAGTCGGGGAAAAATAATTTAGGTGTAAAATCTTTTCAAATAATGTGTGTTTGTGGTACCAAATTAAAGCCAGAGGATTTTCCTTGCTGATGCACTTTGTTCTGTATAATTTGCTTACGTTAAACAAAAGTTATGCTGAATTTCGTGCGACGAGGAACAAATCGAAATTACGCACATCTGTTTTTCCATTATGCGAAAACTATACAAAAAAAAAAAAGCATCGACGTCGTGCGAAAATGAATTTTTCTTGACTGTAGAAAACTTGTCATATCTCAAAAATTACATCACCAAATGTGATGAAAAAATTGCAGAAGAAAGTCCGATTATCCTGCTTTATGGAAATGCCAAACAATACCAGGTTCTAATTAAAATTCATACTATAAAAAAATGTTTTCCGACTGTACCATTTTTTAATTTTTTTTTTTTTGGACGCAGACTGTATATTATAACAAGCACTCCTCTACATGATGATTGTATTATAAAAGTTAAATTTAGCGATTGACAAAACATGTCCACAAATATTGTTTTTAAAATTGAAATTGATCATTTAGACAATCCGCTGACATATACATATGAAAAATCTTTATTGATAAGAAATATAAAATATAAAATATGGAATACAGAGAATAACAGAAAATGTTATAAACATATACAAATTAAAAAGGCAGATAAAGATAGATTATTAATTCGAATTAATACTATAAATCGAGATGACAGCAATTTATATAAACATCTACTAGTATTTTGTTTTCTTTTGATTTGGTATTTTCTATTTCTCCAGATGTTATGAATAGATAAACATAACAATTGTTATCATGATATTAGTTTTATTCACTATATAAAGAAATAAAAAGCCAATCCCAAATTTTCATTTTAAAAAGTCGAGAATACATGTCAGAATGAAACATAGGAATTACTAAGAAAAAAAAAAGAAGATTAACATGGACTATTACAGAATCACAATAAATATTTTCTTAGAACAATATACAGAATAAAAAACTTGTTATCAATTATTCATTTTAATTTTCAAAATAATTTGTCATACTATATTTACACTTTATACAGGCCTATATTGAAGAACATCTTCAAGATAAACACGTTGCCTCCTTCTAGTAATTGAACCGAATATAATAGAACTGCGTATACATTTTCGTGAAATATGTAAACGATGAGTGTTAATAACTTACCGTGTTAATTTTAAATTTAATTTTAACTCTTATAAAATCAATGAGCCTCCTTTTTTTACAGAAACGATCATATGTATAAAATATTGAAAGAACGCTGTCTCTCATTGGAGACAGAAAATAATGTTAACATAAATACAGCCACAATAACACTAACAAAACGTGTTACTTCTTTTTAAATGCTGTTTGTTGGGTTTGCCATCTATTATTCTCCTCTCGGAAAGTGCAAGATATTCTAGACAATGTTTCCTTCGCAATCTTGTGCGTAGATAGTTGTGAAGTGGTGGGTGTACTAGTTGGTCTGACACAAATTTACCCCTATGTTTGGTATATTTTGATATGAAATTGGGTAGAATTATTTACTGGGTGTACAACTTTCAAAATAAAGGTTAATATCAGAAATATATGCCCAAACATAAGACGTAATCATTATATTGATAAACAATATTGGAGAACTTGTTGAATAATAATTACAAAGTGAATTAAGGCTACCATCCACACTGCAAAAACTGGGGTGTTAAATTTAACACCGGCCTGGAATCTATATCCGACCACACCCACTGGTGTTATATTAACACCAGTTGAGGTGTTAGAAATACATTATTAAAACTATTTGGTGTTATTTTAACACCACATTCTGGTGTTAATTTGACACTTTTCGTGGTTTTAATTTTGAATTTGATACCAGTGGTAGGTACCCCCACAAACGCTAGCTGGCGCTCTCGCACACACATGCAAATCGGTACACAAAAATCGGTAACTCGAGAACAAAAGACACTTCCGATATCGCCTGGGAAATGCAAATGCAGCGCCAAGGTTTTGATGATTTTTTTTAGATTTTGTAATTACTTCAGAATTATTGCTAATGTATAGTCATGTTTACGAGTGTAACGAACGGAAAAAAGTCACAATCAACCTTCTAAACCCAGAAATTTTCCCCTGAAAATGTTACGAAGTTCTAGTACTCATTTTGAGGCATTGTTATCGAAACTTACCTTGTTTTGTCCCCTATATTTTGAGTGGTGAAAAGTGTCTTTACATCAGAGTCTTTGGCATTTTATGGCTGTTTAGTTATGTGTCTATCCGTATGTCCTTGATATATCGTCACACAATGAACAAACAATTAGCTTTTAGAGGTATAGAAATATTTTGTCAAAGTAACAGTCAAACGGTCCTCCTTTGATTTTTCCGGTAATTTCTTTCGTTTTCCGCGCGTGCGGGGGCATGTTCCGTGCCTGCTGTACAGAAGCCCGATCGTAACAGAGCTCACTATGTTGCGTGCGCACATGATGATCGTTTGACTATCGATAGCTCATGCAGAGACAGCTTTCTCATTGAAATTTTCAACACGGCAAGTGAGCTGTTTTAGCTGGTTTTTTGCGCTTTCCGAGATTTAAAAGTGAGTTTTAAGTCATGTACATGCTAAATGAAACATTGAACTATTTTTTAATGTATGATTTGTGACTGTCAGAGCATTTTTGCTTTTTATCTGGGAGTACCTACCAGTGGGTGTTGATTTCACTGGCGTAAATCCATATAGAATGCTATTCATCTGAGGGATATTACGTAATAATACAAGGCGTCATCCCCTTGATGAATAGATAGAGCAGATTCTTGTTGGTGTTAATTTAACACCAATCGGTGTGGTCGCATATAGATTCCACCAGCTTTTGGTGTTAAAAAGATATTCAGTTATCTTCATAAACTAAAGCTAAATTTGCTGCTATATTTGTTTTTATTATATCTGTAATTGAAATATATCAAATGATATGACTTTTACCTGCAAAAATTTCAACAAAGTGCTTTTCAGAATTTGTCTTGACACCAAGTGGTGTTAGAGAGATAGCAATCTGATTCCGAAATCTAACACCACAAATTTAACATCCGCATGATGTTGCATATTTAACACCGGCGTTTTTGCAGTGCATCATCACAATATCAGGCACATCCGTGGATAAATTTCCTTTTCTCCATGACAAAATTCATCATTATCATCATCATAATCTTGTTACGAGGAAATCGATGTTGATCCTGTAATCCTCATTAATTTATTTTAAAATTTCAGTTCATAGAAATCACAGCCCATGATGTTGGATCAAGGTTTAGAAGAAAACGGTCACCAGGCTCAGTAAAATTCCCGAAACTATCAGATTCAGACAAGATCGTTGACCACTCGCTGAGTTGAAAATGTTGAAATTGATGATCACTGTACGGAAAGAAAAATAGGTAATAATGAGATGGGGAAACTTCATATACAACAAATGCATTTATAAAAAATAAAAACAATACAAGTCCGGTTTATCGCATTTATTTCACATTGGTACAACTTGTGTACAAAAACGATCAATAACGTTTTTTTTTATTTTTTTTTAAAAGATATTGGGAAGGTGTGTATATGGACATAGTTTATGATTTTAACAGCGGCTGAGGGGCGTTTCTGAAAGTTAGGAGGGTGGGGCACTAGGGCTGAGCAGAAAGTGAAGGCTGAACAAAAAAAAAAATCACAATCAGATAGTATTTTAAATTATCTACTGAAAAAAGCTTGGGGCTGAAGTCCCACCACACCCCCCCCCCCCCCTCCGTGCCATTCCCCGGCTCCGCGGCTCCTATTATACCAGAGCCGCTTAAACAAAACATCATTGTAATCATATATACATTCAATAGATTGATTAATCAATCCGTCAAAATAAAAATAGGAGACTTACTGGTTTCGCAGAATTCTCCTCTGAAACCACGTGGGCAATAACAAGTCGTCTCGCCTCCAATTCTAGCGCAGAATGCATTATTTTTACACGGGTTAGGATCGCAGTTTTGGATTCCTGAACGACAAAAACACCCCAAAAAACCCAAAAAACAATCTAATTAAAGAAAATCGACCAAAGAAGACTACAAAAATGATAAACTATTTACAAGCACAAGAAAAATATTCAAAGTTCAATTTGAAGAGGTTTAAATCGACTTCAAACCCTTTTTTTTAAATCGATGCTGGAAAGCATTGTAGCATTTTAACGTTAGTTTAGACAAAATGGCTGTTGATAGAAATGTCACGGTGGCTTATTTTTTCAACAGAATTTAAAGAGGCACAGAAGTAAAAGTCTGATAGAAAATGCATAAGTAGTGATGGAAAGTTTATGATTATATAAAAGTTTACGATAATAATGACATAATTTGTTTATTAAATATATAATATAAAATAAAGATAAACATATTGGCAGTTAAAAAACCATTATATTTGATTAGAAGATAAATACAATATAGAGAATATATCACATCAAATACAAGAATACAATGAGGAGAAGGACAGGATAAAGAAGCAAAAATATTATAATTAAAACAACGAAATGAAAAGAAGGCACATTGAACTGAGAAGTAGTGAAAAACTCAGCCTAATGTTTTAAATTGAACTTACTGAGCTCGCAGAATGATCCTGTCCAATCATCAGTACACACACAATATCTGCTCTGTTGATAAAGCACGCACGATCCACCATTCTGACATTCAACTAAAGGACATGTCTCTGGATACAAATAAATAAATGATAAAATACACAAATAAACAAAGCTGAAAATATAATGAAATATAATGTTATCCACTTTTTTTCGCGAAACTATGCCAAACTATAATTATTTGAACTTAGGCCCCCTATTACGCCCCCCCCACACCCAAAAAAAAAAAAAAAACTCTTTCAAAATTTAAACCTGCTCTTAGCTCAGTATGTTGTGACAAGGGATACTTAAAATTACCCAAAATGATGATGACAGTCAATTATTCTAATTCATACAATCCTTGATAAATTAGAATTATGATGTAAAATTATGCCCAAACTATTCAATTTGCATCATTTTTATCAGTATATTAGACAACCGGGCATGTCTGAAATATAACTCCCTCTCCTCCGACATGTAAGTTTGCCCTATATATATAATCACTCTCATCAAAACAAACATAATATTATATCGCTTCCTTATCATCTACATTATTATGTAAATATACAGTGCGTTTCAGAAAAAAAGTAATCCATTTTTAGAGGGCCCATATTCCAAGCTCATTTGTTTTTGCTGTTCATATGACACATAATTAAAAATGAACTCTCCACCTTTCCAACGGTACCTTTCTTGAATCATAAATGTAAAGCAGGAGTGAGTAAATTGCAAATGAAAATGACGGTACAGAAACAATTTTTTTCCAAGTTTTAAGGAAATGACAGAAGAGAGAGTGGATGCTTTCAAAGGAGTCACACATCACCGCACACAATCCTATTCAATGCTCTGGGAAGCAGGGTCAGCTTTAATTTCACTATGTCTTCTTTCATTTCCTTAAAACTTGGAAAAATTGATTCTGTTCTGTCATTTTCATTTGCAATTTACTCACTTATGCTTTACATTTATGATTCAAGAAAGGTACCATTGAAAAGGTTGAGAGTTCATTTTCAATTATATGTAACATATTAACAGCTAAAACAAATGAACTTGGAATGCGTGCCCTCTAAAAATGGATTACCTTTTTTCTGAAACGCACTGTATATACAAATTACGGAATGTTTGGATCATCAAATCACATCCTATAATTGAATTAGAGTAACAAGTAGGCTAAAGCATCGAAAATATTCATTCTTCGAGCAAGGGATAAGCACATAATGGCACTCGTGTCCCATTCTTAATCCCCACTTGTTTCCATTAATCCCACCCCAGCGACAAGAGCTTATCCTGAATATCATTGGCAATGTAAAACACCATGACTGATCCTTCCATCGCTAATAATATATCTGACAAATATGAGCGTTGAGTATAAATAAATCTGATTCTCGAAGAACCAGTATAAATATAGTTCGTGATCAGTGGCATAGCTATGGGGCAAAGAGCGTCACGTCACCCCCCCCCCTCCTTCCCAATATCACAAAGAAAAAAACAGGGGTAGACTGTAAACGGAAAGAGAAGATGAGGTAAATTTCCATTTTAAAAGGGGCAGATAGAATAGCCCCTCTCGGAATGGGCAATCCGCCTTGGAAATATTGACTATAAAAAAAAATAAGATTTTGCCCCCCCCCCTCCCCACAATGGTTACGGCTCACGCTACACCCCACATTCGACACTCATGAAAATAGCAAATTGGTGCATCCCATGCATGTCTTGGTGAACATCCCCCTCAGTTCAAGTTAAAGTTCGGTGACAGTGGAGCTCGATGAGTGATTCATTTTGGAAGGAAGACAAAATTGGCGTAGTAAGGAGAAACTTGAAGAAGAAAAAAAAAGAAGAAGACAGTTGCCGTGGATATCCCGAACATTAACGGATATCCAAGATTATGCCCCAGAGTATTTTTGGCTAAAATAGTTTGAAGTGCTTGCAAAAGTACAAGTAGACTTTAAAGTAGGTTAACAAACTACCATAAAACACACTTTAATAGTTCTTTTAATGTCACAAAATAAAGCTGTACACTGCAAAAAAAAATATTTGTATTTTTACAGCAAATCTGCTGTCAGCAGAGTCGCCATAAAAAATGTAATTTAAAAAACCTTGTTTGTTGTAAATTTCTCGTCTAAGAATTTATGAAAGAGAAGGGAAAAAATCATTAGAGTTCTATAGCATACATACAGCGTGTCCCCAAAAAAATGTCCCTCTGATTGGGCGCTAAATAACTTCAATAACAAAGAATTATTGCCAATTCCATATGCATATTTTGAAAGCCCACATAATACTGCGATTCTTGTGAAAATTTCAAACGTTTCGCTTCATTGGTTTGAATACACAGGCTCTTTGTAAGAGTAGTCACTTTTGGCCCATTCCAAGTTTGATGAAAAGGAATACATTACAAAAATAGCCATTATTATTCTGTGCTTCACTTTTATTTCAGTTAAGAACTCTGATGTTCATGCTTTTGTTTTCAGGAGCAATGCCATATCTATTGGCCATGAGTCTAGACTAGTAGCGATTTGAGTCTCGAGAGTCGTGGAGATGTCTCCTGAGTCTCCGGAGAAGGTGGAAAATTGAAGTAAAAGTTTTAAAATTAGCTTTCCCAGTTCGTAGGTGCAGTCAACCTGACATCGCCCGATACTCTTTGCTCTACTAGTGATACACCAAATCGGCTCGACTAGTTTGCGACTCCAGTCTCTGTAGTCTTGAAGATGTCGCCGCAACGTTCTTCTGGGTACTCCAGGGAGGTCGCCTCAAAATTCAATAAAAAGACTGTGAAAAAATGCCAGACACATTTTTCCGCTTTTTTATTACAAGTAAGCAAGGCTTTTTGCAAAGTCTTTTAATGAGATTTTATGGGGGCGCACTTCCCTGGAGACCCAGACGACATTACGGCGACATCTTCAAGACTACAGAGACTGGAGTCGCAAACTAGTCGAGACCGATTTGGTGTATCACTAGTAGACAAAGAGTATCGGCGATGTCTCAGGTTGACTTGCACCTAACTACTGGGAAAGCTAATTTTTTAAAACTTTTATTCAATTTTCCACACTTCTCCGGAGACTCAGGAGACATCTCCACGACTCTCGAGACCAAATCGCTAACTAGTCTAGACTCATGGCCAATAGGATAATGGCATTGCTCCTTTGAAAACAAAAGCTTGAACATCAGAGTTCTTAAACTGAAATAAAAGTGAACACAGAATTAATGAATGGCATTTTTGTAAGTATTCCTTTTCATCAAACTTGGAATGGGCCAAAAGTGACTAATCTTACAAAAGATGCCTGTCTTGTATTCAAAACCAATGAAGCGAAACGTTTGAACTTTTCACAAGAATCGCAGTATTAAGTGGGCTTTCAAAATATGCATATTGAATTGGTAATAATTCTTTTGTTATTGAAGTTATTTAGCGCCCAATCAGAGGGACATTTTTTTTGGGACGCGCTGTATTTGGTTAAAACGGAACAAATGTGTTACTCCTGATGTATATTTTGTATTTCTCATGTAATTATTTGCAGGAGAAATTTACAGCAAAACTTCTTTTATTAAATTACATTTTTTTTATGGCGACTCTGCTGACAGCAGATTTGCTGTAAAAATACAATTATTTTTTTACAGTGTAGTGATTTCTAACATTTCCACGGCGTAAATAAGACTCTATATTCATATTATCTAAAAACGGTACATGTGCTTGCTTTCCCACTATAACCGCGAGGGCATTAAAAACATCCGCTCAGTCAATGAGTTTACAGCTAGTAACGGAATTGTATGACTATAAGGGGAGATCCAAACCTGAAAAAGATGCCTAGTTAACGATTTTGATGTTGTTTCTGTACAAACTAAGCACACCTTGTTTATTGTAA
>CALNVZ010003434.1:35380438-35474536 GCA_940671915.1 Paracentrotus lividus | reverse complement strand
GGACTGCCCCTAACATTTTACATGTACCTTGGGCATTGTCATTGGCACTTCCAAACAAAAAAATCCATATTGACCACATGTTATGACAACAAACTGTCCAATGATTGAATTATAATTTGATATTTGTATTACAGTATATGTCCATAGTTGTGTGGGGTTGATTGTATTTTACTGTTACAATGTATTTTGTAAATTTGAACGGTTCCTAATTTCCTTCTTATACATTTGTCTCCGTTACGAAGTACCAGTTATTAGTCACTAAAATGCTTTCTCCTTATTTTTTTTTTATAACACATTAAGATGGTTAAATGATATACATGTAAAATTTTTTTTTTTTATTTTTTCTATCATCAGGTTGATTCGCAGGTACTTCCCCTAATATCTACCACTGGCATGTGAACGGTGACTCCAAAATGACCCACCTGGAGACCGCCATGGGATGTTATACAGTGTAGTTATCAAACACAGTCTGATGCCAATACGGTAAAAACAGGTTTTTTTCAAATTTGCGTGTAATAATCAAGTTTTTCATTTAGACAAGTCTTTTTGTGTGACTTTGACCTTTTGCATGGCACATTTTCGTGTATCACCCGATTAAATTATTATTATATCAGCGTGTTTCTTATAGTTTAGAGATTAGAGCGCTGTGTAGTAATCAGGAGTGCTCCAGGTTTGATCTTGATGTTTTTCCCCATTCTTTGTTCATTTCATGTTTAGAAGAGTACAGATACAGGAGTAGGAAAAGTCTTGTGTTGTGTGAATAAAAGTGCTTCTAAAAGAACCACTGGCAAGTCATAATTGTTGTTTTTCAAGTGCCTAGGCACTAGCATTGTTAGAGAACTGAATGCATTCACGAATCTATACAAACATTCTAAGACCGTTACTTAAAGTCAGGGAATAGTGGGCTTTCATGGGTAATTTGACACCATGGAAGCTTACCCAGTAACAGGTGTTAACTTTGCCTGATTTTTCCACCACTGCCGACCTATGTGATGCCTTGTATTTGTAAAGTCATCTGTTAAGTCTGTTAAATCTCACTTTCCCTGGCCCGATGATGTCCGCGAGAATGTCTGTGGTTGGACAGGTTGTTTTGTGTGTCCAGAATTAGCTTCAAGACAGGAATTTCCTTGCTTTTCACAAATTCTGAGGTCAGCAAATTATGATCCACTCTCCAGGAAAGGCCAATACCCGAGCTTTTAGACGATGGTGGTGGTGGCCCAGTTATCCTGATTAGTTCATGGTTAGTGTTTTAACCCGTTATTAGATGTACATGTACTGTGTATTCAAAAGCTTACTCTTATCGGTTGGTCTGGTTCTTGAATTTTTAGAATTAGTATTAATGGGGATGTCCACGTAAAATTTTAAGTTATTTTAAAGTTGTTTTCGCTAGGCTTATTTGGAAAGAGCATGTTAAAAGAAACATTTTGGTACTTGAATTCATCACAATTGGATGTTTCATTGCATAGATAATGACCCAAAGAGTTTCTCAAGATTGTCAATGGCTGCTAGAACACTTTTCAAGTGTCAGACAAAGCCAAAAAATGCAATAAAGCTCAAGGTTTATCGCCTTTTTCTTTGATTTTTGAAACCAAATCATACCAAACATTTTTTCTATGTGTGTAATCAATATGAAATGAGATTATAGTAACAACAATTGAGGCGTATGAGTAGATTATACAAAAAAGTTATGGCAGTACAAAACTGATGGTTTGACATGTAGGTTACCGTATGTGATCCAATGATGACCACCGTAAAAAAATACTCCATAGGCATGTTTCAATAGGAACACCTAGACAATAGGCAATTTCATGGTGGTGTGGCTCAGAGAGTGAGTGTTTAAAGACGGGTTAGAGTAATTTAAAACTTAAATTGACCATCGTATACATCATTTCTTTGTTTTTTCCCCTATACATTTTTTTTAAAAATAGTTAAATTTTATAGGATACCTACTTCTGCTTATCTGATCTATTCCAATCATGATAAATTCCAGTCATAACACACATCACACAGAAGCATCACTTTGAACATGCTGTAGTTATCTTCATATCAATTTTTTTTCACAGCAGAAGTTGTCCCTGCTGAAGTATTTTCTAAGGAAGAAACTGCAATTAGTAATAAAAATGATTGATATTTACCACTGGCCGAAAGACAATTTCCAAAAGCTGTTTTTTTATTGAAAATTTTGCTATTTCTCTGCCTGTTATATATTGAGTAGGCATTGCATGGGTTATTGTTTGCATTTGAAATTGCATGGATGACTACATCCATATACAGTGAAGTGGAAACTGTTCTAGTGGCTTATTTTTTGTTGTGCCATCCCTAGTATTAACACCAACTTTGCTGTTTATTTCAAAGTCATGAAAGTATTCTTCTTGGCTAATAAATGATGCTCTGAATTGGCCTCATATACTTGTCATGGCATTGTTTTTGTTTTTTGTTTTTTTCCTTCATATTATCAGGTATTATGTTCATCAGGGGCTGCTTAAGATTGATGTCTACACAAACTTGCGGATACAAGGCATTCTCTTTTAGATTTCTGCTGAATCATTCCAATAAATATCTAACCCTCTATCGTCAGCTCTGTGCTGGCAACATACAAGATACAATCAATCTCGTGATTGATATTCAATCTAATATGGTAAACCAATGTAGTAAAAGTGTTACAATTGATCATAAAATTGATTGTATCTCTTTATTATTTATTGGCAATGGCCATACAACTTTCGCAGTGTAAGGTTTTATGGTGCTCCAAATTACCCTTTAGAGTTATGAGTGGTCCTTAATGGACCTACTCTCGCTCGATGTTTCGGTGAGCATGTCTCACCATCTTCAGGAGAATGTTGTACGTTAAGTTATATGCCAAAATAATGTATAGATAATGAGACATTTGTTATGTTCTCTTAGTCCATTCCCTTTGTAATATATAAAGACGGCCTTGAACATTGTCTTTATATTAACTCCCTTTCAGTTACAGTTAGCCAGGGTAATTTTTGTTTTATATTGTCAATCTCCTGTCCCAATTTCAAACGTGTACAACCTTAAGGTTTTCAGTATGACGAGATTTTTTTCTATCAAGGTAATCAGCTTCTTGAGTTCCTTTTTACAACAGTCATAATGTAAGAACATGGAAGACACTGTATGTAATTTTACCTAGTTGGGCTAATTAAATTAACACATAAATCAAAATTTTTTTTTTTTTTTTTACACGGAGTGTAAAGATATCAAGGAAATAAGAGGAAAAATAATCACTTTTAGCACCATAGAGTCTCTGTGTTGAACCAATCCTAATGTGTTCTGTTTAGCCAGGTATTTTGAAAGTTACATAAGTTCACACTGGTCAAAAGTATCTCTCTTTTGTATTTGATTCATAAGCTTTCAGTACTTTGCCATGTCATATCTCCTATTAGCTAGTCACACAGACACTTACGTTTGTTACGTTTTTGTTGTTTTATCCTTATTTCATCTTCTATTCTATCATTTCTTTGTGTTATTTCTTTGTTTTATTGGATACGAAATTATCACCTTTTCCAGTGCGGACAAAGTAAGTTTTTTGGACGCAAGCCACGTTCTAAACTGTTAGTGGTCTGTGTGACTGCAGCATTAGTAACGAAATGTTGAGGTTTTGTATATGGAACTTGGATTTAAAGGAACCAGGAATTCAAACTTTGTTTCTCTGGAGCGGACCTTTAGTGGGGGAAGCAAGACTTGCCCTATTTTGCATTTTGGTCAAGACGATATAAAGTATAATAGGGGAATTCATACAGAATTTGACAAATGAAGATTTCAGTTTTGAAAGGGTACTACTTCCACTGCTTATGTAAATAGAGTATGATATAAACCGTTATTGAGGTAGGGGACCTGTTCTTCGAACAAATGTGTTGACCTCACTTTTGAAAGCAACCATTAGATAATGCTCTATCACTTCTCTATATGCTGTACAAATTATTTTTTCTCTCTCTTGTATATAGCCATGATTCTAAAATCATGGAATTTCATTTTTTGTAATAAACAAGGAAAATGAACTTTATTTTGAGACAGGTGTTTAGTTTGAAATGTATAGGAGATAGAAGAAGAGACATCCAAAATGAAAGTTACACTAAAAGTGTAAAGGCCCGTATTCACAAGGTGGACTGAAGTTAAGCCTAGCTTAAATTTGTGGTTTAATATGGCCAGCAAAATGGGATAAATGTGTCTTTGTTGCAATGATACTCACACGTTTTACTGAATTCTGGGATCATGCTTTAGTGCGTTGAGAAACTTATTCATTCCCATGTACTTTTGTTAGTTAAGTACCAACAATTCTGATAAATCGAACATTTACATTTCTAGATTGTATCCCATTTGTGTAGCCTAGTTACCACAGATTAAAGCTAGGCCTAACTTTAGGCCACCTTTGTGAATACGGGCTAAATGTTTATTTCAGGATGAGAGTGATCATTAGCAAAACAGATTGGAGAAAGGGACAACAAGATTGAGATAGAGAGAATTGCTCGCGGTAAGAGGGGTGATGGAACAGACAAGAAGGAAAATGCGACAGAAGGTATCAAAAGCAGAAGAATGTTAGAGAGAGGGAAAGAGAGGGGGGGGGTAGTTATATCAGAATGTGAGGAGAGAGAGGGGTGAGAGAGAGGAGAGGGAGGGGTTAGTTATCTCGGAATGTGAGGAGAGAGAGGGGGTGAGAGAGAGAGAGGGAGGGGGGTTAGTTTATATCGGAATGTGAGGTGAGAGAGATGGGGTGAGAGAGGGGGGGGGGGGTAGTTATATATCGGAATTGAGGAGAGAGATGGGGTGAGAGAAGAGAGAGGGAGGGTAGTTATATCGGAATGTTAGGGAGAGATGGGGTGAGAGAGAGAGAGAGGGGTAGGTTATATATCGGAATGTTAGGAGAGAGATGGGGTGAGAGAGGAGAGAGAGGGGGGGGGTAGTCTTATTATCGGAATGTTAGGAGAGAGATGGGTGAGAGAGAGGAGAGAGGGGGAGTATATAATATCGGAATGTGAGGAGAGAGATGGGGTGAGAGAGAGAGAGAGGGGGGGGGGGGATGTTATATATCGGAATGTGATGAGAGAGAGCGGGTGAGAATGGGTAGAAAAGGAGAAGGAAGAGAGATAGACAGAAAGAGATAGACAGGAGAGAGAGAGGTGAGGAAGGTTAGATTGGAGAGGAAAGGGAATGAAGAGAGAGAGAGAGAAGGGTAGACATGAAGAAAAATTATAAATAGAGGGCTAGAAGGAAACAGCAAGTAGATGTGAAAAGCATAACAAATGAAATTGAAAATTAATGAGTATTCTACCCTTCAGAAATGTATACATTTGAAAAGAGGTAAGATTTTTAGTTTTTTTGTTTTTTTTAAAAGAATAATTAGCAAATAAAATGTGATTTCCATCGGTCAGTTCAATCATTGCTTAATGTTTTGTAACAAAGCTATGAATGGACTAAGATTCATTTCCTCCGTATATTTGCAATTCTTTTCTATAGTCTATAAAAGATTTGCCCAATTTCGTGATGACCTCGAATTTAGCTGTGAAGTGATCATCAACCAGTGATAGTTACCCCCTAGCTCACTCTGTATTCGTACTTTTCTCCAACTTTCATTCATAAAATGTAGCTCTACAGTCTGTGTCAAATAAATGGTACAGTCGGGGAAATAATTTAGGTGTAAATCTTTTCAATAATGTGTGTTTGTGGGTACCAAATTAAGCCAGAGGATTTTCCTTGCTGATGCACTTTGTTCTGTATAATTTGCTTACGTTAAACAAAAGTTATGCTGAATTCGTGCGACGAGGAACAAATCGAAATTACGCACATCTGTTTTTCTTATGCGAAAACTATTACAAAAAAAAAAAAGCATCGACGTGTGCGAAAATGAATTTTTTCTTGACTGAGAAAACTTGTCATATTCTCAAAAATTACATCACCAAATGTGATGAAAAATTGCAGAAGAAAGTCCGTTATCCTGCTTTATGGAATGCCAAACAATACCAGGTTCTAATTAAAATTCATTACTATAAAAAAATGTTTTCCGACTGTACCATTTTTAATTTTTTTTTTTTTGGACGCAGATTATATTATAACAGCACTCCTCTACATGATGATTGTATTATAAGTTAATTTAGCGATTGACAAAACATGTCCACAAATATTGTTTTTAAAATTGAATTGATCATTTAGACAATCCGCTGACATATACATATGAAAAATTTTATTGATAAGAAATATAATATAAATTATGGAATACAGAGAATAACCAGAAAATGTTATAAACATATACAAATTAAAAAGGCAGATAAGATAGATTAATTAATTCGAATTAATACTATAAATCGAGATGACAGCAATTCTATATAAAGACTACTAGTATTTTGTTTTCTTTTGATTTGGTATTTCTTTCTCCAGATGTTATGAATAGATAAACATAACAATTGTTATCATGTGATATTAGTTTTATTCACTATTATAAGAAATAAAAAGCCAATCCCAAATTTTCATTAAAAGTCGAGAATACATGTCAGAATGAAACATAGGAATTACTAAGAAAAAAGGAAGTTTAACATGGGCTATTACAGAATAACAATAAATATTTCTAGAACAATATACAGAATAAAAAATCTTGTTATCAATTATTCATTTTAATTTTCAAAATAACTTGTCATACTATATTTACACTTTTATACAGGCCTATATTGAAGAACATCTTCAAGATAAAACGTTGCCTCCTTCTAGTATTGACCGAATATAATGAACTGCGTATACATTTTCGTGAAATATGTAAACGATGAGTGTTATAACTTACGTGTTAATTTTAAATTTAATTTTAACTCTTTATAAATCAATGAGCCTCCTTTTTTTACAAGAAACGATCATTGTATAAAATATTGAAGAACGCTGTCTCTCATTGGAGACAGAAAATAATGTTAACATAAATACAGCCACAATACACTAACAAAACGTGTTACTTCTTTTTAAATGCTGTTTGTTGGTTTGCCATCTATTATTCTCCTCTCGGAAAGTGCAAGATTTCTAGACAATGTTCCTTCGCAATCTTGGCCGTAGATAGTTGTGAAGTGGTGGTGTACTAGTTGGTCTGACACAAATTTACCCTATGTTTGGTATATTTTGATATGAAATTGGGCTTAGAATTATTTACTGCGGTGTACAACTTTCCAAAATAAAGGTTAATATCAGAAATATATGCCCAAACATAAGACGTAATCATTTATTGATAAACAATATTGGAGAACTTGTTGAATAATATTACAAAGTGAATTAAGGCTACCATCCACACTGGCAAAACTGGGGGTGTTAAATTTAACACCGGCCTGGAATCTATATCCGAACCACACCACTGGTGTTATATTAACACAGTTGAGGTCTTAGAAATACATTATTAAAACTATTTTGGTGTATTTTAACACCACATTTCTGGTGTTAATTTGACACTTTTCGTGGTTTAATTTTGAATTTGATACCAGTGGTAGGGTACCCCACAAAACGCTAGCTGGCGCTCTCGCACACACATGCAAATCGGTACACAAAAATCGGTAACTCGAGAACAAAAGACACTTCCGATATCGCCTGGGAATGGCAAATGCAGCGCCAAGGTTTTTGATGATTTTTTTTTAGATTTTGTATTATTTCAGAATTATTGCTAATGTATAGTCATGTTTACGAGTGTAACGAACGGAAAAAAGTCACAATCAACCTTCTAAACCCAGAAATTTTTCCCCTGAAAATGTTACGAAGTTCTAGTACTCATTTTGGCATTGTTATCGAAACTTACCTTGTTTGTCCCCTATATTTTGAGTGGTGAAAAGTGTTTTACATCAGAGTCTTTTGCATTTTTATGGCTGTTTTAGTTATGTGTCTATCCGTATGTCCTTATATATCGTCACACAATGAACAAACAATTAGCTTTAGAGGTATAGAAATATTTGTCAAAGTAACAGTCAAACGGTCCTCCTTTTTGATTTTCCGGTAATTTTCTTTCGTTTTCGCGCGTTGCGGGGCATGTTCCGTGCCTGCTGTACAGAAAGCCCGATCGTTAACAGAGCTCACTATGTTGCGTGCGCACATGAGTGATCGTTTGACTATCGATAGCTCATGCAGAGACAGCTTTCTCATTGAAATTTTCAACACGGCAAGTGAGCTGTTTTAGCTAGTTTTTTGCGCTTTCCGAGATTTAAAAGTGAGTTTTAAGTCATGTACATGCTAAATGAAACATTGAACTATTTTTTAATGTATGATTTGTGACTGTCAGAGCATTTTTTGCTTTTTATCTGGGAGTACCTACCAGTGGGTGTTGATTTCACTGCGTAAAATCCATATAGAATGGCTATTCATCTGAGGGATATTACGTAATAATACAAGGCGTCATCCCCTTGATGAATAGATAGAGCAGATTCTTGTTGTGTGTTAATTTAACACCAATCGGTGTGGTCGCATATAGAGTTCCACCAGCTTTTGGTGTTAAAAAGATATTCAGTTATCTTTCATAAAACTAAAGGCTAAATTTGCTGCCTATATTTGTTTTTATTATAATCTGTAATTGAAATATATCAAATGATATGACTTTTACCTGCAAAAATTTCAACAAAGTGCTTTCAGATTTGTCTTGACACCACAGTGGTGTTAGAGAGATAGCAATTTGATTCGAAATCTAACACCACAAATTTAACATCCGCATGATGTTGCATATTTAACACGCGGGCGTTTTTGCAGTGCATCATCAATTATCAGGCACATCCGTGGATAAATTTCCTTTTCTCCATGACAAAATTCATCATTATCATCATCATAATCTTGTTACGAGCGAAATCGATGTTGATCCTGTAATCCTCATTAATTTATTTTAAAATTTCAGTTCATAGAAATCACAAGCCCATGATGTTGGATCAAGGTTTAGAAGAAAACGGTCACCAGGCTCAGTAAAATTCCCGAAACTATCAGATTCAGACAAGATCGTGACCACTCGCTGAGTTGAAAATGTTTGAAAATTGATGATCACTGTCGGAAGAAAAATAGGTCATAATGAGGAGTGGGGAAACTTCATATACAACAAAATGCATTTATAAAAAATAAAAACAATACAAGTCCGGTTTATCGCATTTATTTCACATTGGTACAACTTGTGTACAAAAAACGATCAATAACGTTTTTTTTTTATTTTTTTTTAAAAGATATTGGGAAGGTGTGTATATGGACATAGTTTATGATTTTAACAGCGGCTGAGGGGCGTTTCTGAAAGTTAGGAGGGTGGGGCACTAGGGCCTGAGCAGAAAGTGAAGGCTGAACAAAAAAAAAAATCACAATCAGATAGTATTTTAAATATCTACTGAAAAAAGTTGGGGTGAAGTCCCACCACCACCCCCCCCCCTCCGTGCCATTCCCGGCTCCGCGGCTCTATTATACCAGAGCCGCCTTAACAAAACATCATTGTAATCATATAACATTCAATAGATTTGATTAATCAATCGTCAAAATAAAAATAGGAGACTTACTGGTTTCGCAGAATTCTCCTCTGAAAACCACGTGGGCAAATAACAAGTCGTCTCGCCTCCAATTCTAGCGCAGAATGCATTATTTTTACACGGGTTAGGGATCGCAGTTTTGATTCACTGAACGACAAAAACACCCCAAAAACCAAAAAACAATTCTAATTAAAGAAAAATCGACCAAAGTAGACTACAAAAATGATAAACTACTTTACAAGCACAAGAAAAATATTCAAAGTTCAATTTGAAGAGGTTTAAATCGACTTCAAACCCTTTTTTTTAAATCGATGCTGGAAGCATTGTAGCATTTTTAACGTTAGTTTAGACAAAATGGCTGTTATAGAAATGTCACGGTGGCTATTTTTTCAACAGAATTAAAGAGGCACAGAAGTAAAGTCTGATGAAAAGGCATAAGTAGTGATGGAAAGTTTATGATTATATAAAAAGTTTACGTAATAATGACATAATTTGTTTATTAAATATATAATATAAAATAAAGAAACATATTGGCAGTTAAAACCCATTATATTTGATTAGAGCAATAAATTACAATATAGAGAATATATCACATCAAATACAAGAATACAATGAGGAGAAGGACAGGATAAGAAGCAAAAATATTATAATTAAAACAACGAAATGGAAAGAAGGCACATTGAACTGAGACAGTAGTAAAAACTCAGCCTAATGTTTTAAATTGAACTTACTGAGCTTCGCAGAATGATCCTGTCCATCATCAGTACACACACAATATCTGCTCTGTTGATAAAGCACGCACGAATCACCATTCTGACATTCAACTAGAAGACATGTTCTCTGGATACAAATAATAAATGATAAAATACAAATTAAACAAAGCTGAAAATTAATGAAATATTGTTATCCACTTTTTTTCGCGGAAACTATGGCAAACTATAATTATTGAACTTAGGCCTAATTACCCCCCCCCCCCCAAAAAAAAAAAAAAACTCTTTCAAAATTTAAACCTGCTCTTAGCTCAGTATGTTGTGACAAGGGAATACTTTAAAATTACCCAAAATGGATGATGACAGTCAATTATTCTAATTCATACAATCCTTGATAATTTAGAATTATGATGTAAAATTATGCCCAAACTATTCAATTTGCTATCATTTTTATTCAGTATATTAGACAACCGGGCATGTCTGAAATATAAACTCCCTCTCCTCCGACATGTAAGTTTGCCCTATATATATAATCACTCTCATCAAAACAAACATAATATTATATCCTTCTTATCATCTACATTATTATGTAAATTATACAGTGCGTTTCAGAAAAAAAGTAATCCATTTTTTAGAGGGCCCATATTCCAAGCTCTCATTTGTTTTTGCTGTTCATATGACAATAATTAAAAATGAACTCTCCACCTTTCAACGGTACCTTTCTTGAATCATAAATGTAAAGCAGGAGTGAGTAAATTGCAAATGGAAATGGACGTACAGAAACAATTTTTTTCCAAGTTTAAGGAAATTGACAGAGAGGAGTGGATGCTTTCAAAGGAGTCACACATCACCCACACAATCCTATTCAATGCTCTGGGAAGCAGGTCAGCTTTATTTCACTATGTCTTCTTTCATTTCCTTAAACTTGGAAAAATGATTCTGTTCTGTCATTTTCATTTGCAATTTACTCACTTATGCTTTACATTTATGATTCAAGAAAGGTACCATTGAAAAGTTTAGAGAGTTCATTTTCAATTATATGTAACATTTAACAGCTAAACAAATGAACTTGGAATGCGTGCCCTCCTAAAAATGGATTACCTCTTTTTCTGAAACGCACCTGTATATACAAATTACGGAATTTGGATCATCAAATCACATCCTATAATTGAATTAGAGTAACAAGTAGGCTTAAAGCATCGAAAATATTCATTCTTCGAGCAAGGGATAAGCACATAATGGCACTCGTGTCCCATTCTTAATCCCCACTTGTTTCCATTAATCCCACCCCAGCGACAAGAGCTTATCCTGAATATCATTGGCAATGTTAAACACCATGACTGATCCTTCCATCGCTAATAATATATCTGAGACAAATATGAGCGCGTTGAGTATAAATAATCTGATTCGTCGAAGAAACCAGTATAAATATAGTTCGTGATCAGTGGCATAGCTATGGGGCAAAGAGCGTTCACGTCCACCCCCCCCCTCCTTCCCAATTCATCACAAAGAAAAAAACAGGGGTAGACTGTAAACGAAAGAGAGATGAGGTAAATTTCCATTTTAAAAGGGGCAGATAGAATAGCCCCTCTCGGAATGGGCAATCCGCCTTGGGAAATATTACTATAAAAAAAAATAAGATTTTGCCCCCCCCTCCCCACAATGGTTACGGCTCACGCTCACCCCACATTCGACACTCATGAAAATTAGCAAATTGGTGCATCCCATGCATGTCTGGTGAACATCCCCTCAGTTCAAGTTAAGTTCGGTGACAGTGGAGCTCGATGATTGATTCATTTTGGAAGGAAGACAAAATGGCGTAGTAGAGGAGAAACTTGAAGAAGAAAAAAAAGAAGAAGACAGTTTGCCGTGGATATCCCGAACATTAACGGATATCCAAGATTATGCCCCAGAGTATTTTTGGCTAAATAGTTTGAAGTGCTTGCAAAAGTACAAGTAGACTTTAAAGTGCGTTAACAATACTACCATAAAACACACTTAAATAGTTCTTTTTATGTCACAAAATAAAGCTGTACACTGCAAAAAAAAAATATTTGTATTTTTACAGCAAATCTGCTGTCAGCAGAGTCGCCTAAAAAATTAATTTAAAAAACCTTGTTGTTGTAAATTTCTCGTCTAAGAATTTATGAAAGAGAAGGGAAAAAATCATTAGAGTTCTATAGCATACATACAGCGCGTGTCCCAAAAAAATGTCCCTCTGATTGGGCGCTAAATAACTTCAATAACAAAGAATTATTGCCAATTCCATATGCTTTTTGAAAGCCCACATAATACTGCGATTCTTGTGAAAATTTCAAACGTTTCGCTTCATTGGGTTTGAATACACAGGCCCTTTGTAATGAGTAGTCACTTTTGGCCCATTCCAAGTTTGATGAAAAGGAATACATTACAAAAATGCCATTTATTATTCTGTGCTTCACTTTTATTTCAGTTAAGAACTCTGATGTTCATGCTTTTGTTTTCAGGAGCAATGCCATATCTATTGGCCATGAGTCTAGACTAGTTGCGATTTGGAGTCTCGAGAGTCGTGGAGAGATGTCTCCTGAGTCTCCGGAGAAGTGTGGAAATTGAAGTAAAAGTTTTAAAAATTAGCTTTCCCAGTGTCTAGGTGCAGTCAACCTGACATCGCCGATACTCTTTGCTCTACTAGTGATACACCAAATCGGCTCGACTAGTTTGCGACTCCAGTCTCTGTAGTCTTGAAGATGTCGCCGCAACGTTCTTCTGGGTCTCCAGGGAGTCGCCTCAAAATTCAATAAAAAGACTGTGAAAAAATGCCAGACACATTTTTCCGCTTTTTTATTACAAGTAAGCAAGGCTTTTTGCAAAGTCTTTTAATGGAGTTTATTGGGGGCGACTCCCTGGAGACCCAGACGACATTACGGCGACATCTTCAAGACTACAGAGACTGGAGGTCGCAAACTAGTCGAGACCGATTTGGTGTATCGACTAGTAGAGACAAAGAGTATCGGCTATGTCAGGTTGACTTGCACCTACTACTGGGAAAGCTAATTTTAAAACTTTTTATTCAATTTTCCACACTTCTCCGGAGACTCAGGAGACATCTCCACGACTCTCGACTGCCAAATCGCTAACTAGTCTAGACTCATGGCAATAGGATATATGGCATTGCTCCTTTGAAAACAAAAGCGATGACATCAGAGTTCTTAAACTGAAATAAAAGTGAAGCACAGAATTAATTGAATGCATTTTTGTAAGTATTCCTTTCATCAAACTTGGAATGGGCCAAAAGTGACTAATCTTACAAAGAGCCTGTTTGTATTCAAAACCATGAAGCGAAACGTTTTGAACTTTTCACAAGAATCGCAGTATTAAGTGGGCTTTCAAAATATGCATATTGAATTGGTAATAATTCCTTTTGTTATTGAAGTTATTTTAGCGCCCAATCAGAGGGACATTTTTTTTGGGACGCGCTGTATTTGGTTAAAACGGAACAAATGTGTTACTCCTGATGTATATTTTGTATTCTCATGAATTATTTGCAGGAGAAATTTACAGCAAAACTTCTTTTATTAAATTACATTTTTTTTATGGCGACTCTGCTGACAGCAGATTTGCTGTAAAAATACAATTATTTTTTCAGTGTAGGATTCTAACATTTCCACGGCCGTAAATAAGACTCTATATTCATATTATCTAAAACGTACAGTGCTTGCTTTCCACTATAACCGCGAGTGAGGGCATTTAAAACATCCGCTCAGTCAATGAGTTTACAGCTTCAGGTAACGGAATTGTATGACTATAAGGGGAGATCCCAAACCTGACAAAAAGATGCCTAGTTACGTATTTTGATGTTGTTTCTGTAAACTAAGCACACCTTTTATTGTAAAGAAAATGTTATAGGGCACAATATTTCAGAGGTGTGCTCTTCAAAATTTGTTGCGATTCACCTCTAAATTCAAGGGGGCTCCAAATTGTTGCCCTTTTTTGTCAAACAAGTTTTAAAGATAACTTTTGATGGATACTATCAAATTGCTTTAAAATGCGGCATCATTACTTAAGAGGAAATAAATTGCCTACAGAATGAAATCTATTTTGATGGCATTCAAAGGAGTAAAATGGATAATTTAGCCCAAACAAGTTTCATTTTCATATTTTTTTCCAAAAAAACATGAATGTAATCTTAATTTATACTTCGCACTTATAAAAACTGCGTACAAAAATTAAAATCGTAATTTTTTAGAAATTTTTTGAAAATATATGCACTACATCTTGTGAGAACTGCAGGTTCGTATATTTATTTTGACAAAAAGTTATTTATATCCTAAAGTCGTGATCTTGATTTCGGCGGAAATTATATTCTGGTTAATATTTATGAAAGCTCCGTACACGTTACGTGTAATACTCTATGAGAATAGGTATCGGTGTCTATATATTAACAAACAATTTTCGGATAAACCTAACTCCATTGTATTAAATGAAATTATATTGAATCAAAATGTCAGTCATATAGAACACATACGGATTTTCTAGCATCGACTTTAATCCTCCAGGATCAACTAATATTTACATTAAATTCAAAGGCGGAAAATCCTTTAAACTGCTACACGAAATTTGAATCTGCACATCCAATTCTTCTGAGGTGCAACCTATTTCCTTCATTCTACACTGTCCGTCAAAAAGGTGGAATATTTTTCTTGCCGCTATAGTGCGACATTGACTTTGCTCTGACTTTAATTTCTTGAATATGTTTGTCCCGCTTTACTTTTGGGACCCTGGCTAATCTGGTTCTGTCAACCCCCGTGAATTGCCCATTCTTCTGTCTATTTTTTCTCATTTTGGGCCCCTTTTGTTTTCCGGCCAATCAGGCCCCCCTCAGCTCCGTATCCCCAGGAAAAATGCGACTGAGAGTACTTGTTCTTATATTTTCTGAGGACAGGATTATGGTCTTTTGTCTAGGGGAGGGGTTGAAGTAAATAAACAGATGTTGAAAAATTCGGAATATTTTTATCTCCATCTTATGCTGAAAACAAAGAAAATGAAAAAACCACCTTAAACCCTTAAATATCATAATTTTCCCCTTATATTTTTGTTTAGCCTTGATGACAAGGTTGTAAATAAATCATTATTGATAATATTTTATTTTGGATTTTTGTTTGGTTGAGATTTACAATACAATTTAGAAAAGATAGAAATTTCCCATGGTTGTAAAAGAAATATACATGATGTTTGAACCCCAATCAAAATAATATTTGACCCTCCCTTAGACAAAAGGTCAGCCCTTGTAAACCATTAATCTAGAGATTAATTTAAAAACTCAATTAACAAATCTTCCACCTCAGACTGTGTATTACTTGGGGGTAGGACTGAGGGCGGCCTTGGTGGCGTCGAACCGTGACACTTGAGAAAAACAGTGGCCCCACAAAACATAAGAAAAAAATGAGAAAAATGGCCGTATACCACTTATTCTGGGGGTAGACAAACATTTATTGAAGAAAAAGCCTCGGGAAGGGTGTATGACGGAGCGTCCAAAATATTACCCAGGATCCCAGATAAGTTGATAAGCGTGTGACAAACACATTCAAGAAAATCAATAACGAGCAACATAATGTACTTGAGCCGAAAATAATATTCCCACCTTTGACGTACGGTATCCACTACTGAGATTTTTTCCCTTTTGTTAACCGAGATGCATTATAAATATTTGATATCAATTATTTAGGGAATTTCTTTTTTTAAAGATGCATAGTTTCTGGGAAAAATTTGATTCTCGCGATCCCTTATAAGCCTATGCATCTATTTAACCCCTGCGTTGATGCCCAAATTTTTGTCATTTCTCATTTTGGGGCCCCTTTTTTGTTTCCCGGTTACTGTGACCGATCTAAGCCCCCCTCTCTCCTTACCCCCAGTGAAACGCGACCGAGGTGGTTGTACTGCTTTTATATTGTTCTTCTAGTTAAATCTATATTTTCTGGGGACAGGCTAAGGTTTCTTGTCAGTAGGGGTAGGGGTTGAAGTAAAATAAACGAGATTGGTGAAAATTTCGGAATTTTATAATCCTCATTTTGCCCTGAAAACAAAAGAATATGAAAAACCACCTTTAAACCCTTAAATATTTCAAATTTTCCTCTTTAATTTTTGTTTAGCCTGATTGACAAGGCTGTAATCAGTCATTATTGATAATATTTTATTTTTTGGATTTTGTAACTCTGGTGAAGACTTTTACAAGTAACAATTTAGGAGATCAGAAATTTCCAATAGGCCTGAGTGTTAAACAAATGAATAAATGAATGTTGAACCCCAATCAAAATAAATTTTTGACCCCTCCCTAGACAAAATAGAGTCTCGAAGCACTGTAACCATAACATCTGATGTTCTTGGATTTAGGACGGAGGGGCCTTTTGCGTGAGGTCGCCTGGAACAAAAAAGGACCCCAAAAATTAAGAAAAATGACGAAAATGGGCCAATCTTCTGGGAATTAATTAAGCGTGACAAACTTTTCTTTGAAGAAAAATCCCCAGGGAAGGGATGAGAGGAACGTTCGAGATATACCAGAGTCCCAGAAAGTGAAAAGCGATGACCAAACACATTCAAGGAAATTAATAACGCAGCAACAATGTCGCTTGGAGCCAGAAAAAAAAATATTCCACCTTTTATGCACGAACAGTGTAGATAAAATAAATTAAATTAAAACAAATAAGATAAGAATAACACCAAAGTAAATATAAGGGAATCTTAAAAAAAAAAAAAAAAAAAAAAAAAAAAAAAGAAGAATATCAAGAATATGTTTGATTACAAGAATCTGACAATAGGTTCATGCCCGTATTCGGGGGGGGGGGGGGTGCAGGGCACGATGTTCAAGGGCGCCAATTACAACTTAAGGGACGCCAAATACCGCACCGTTAACCTACTTGTGCTTTACTATGGCTACATAATTTATCATGTAGTCCATATAGCTATCGACAAACACAAAGGGAAGTTAAATATAGGCGACAAATATTGACGAATCTTAAACTTGGCGGCGCACCAAATTGATGGGAAATAAATAGAACTAGAACAATAATCTTAATACCCGATAGACGGACATAAAACTACCCCTCTGGCTGATATGCGACCTTAATGAAGGCAGATGGCCATTTTTTTAAACTTTTTTTTTTGGGGGGGGCAGGGCCGGTTTGATCCTTGATTAGTTCATAATGCAGACTCTAAAGTAGGATACGAGATTAATTCATTTACTGTGGCTACTCTTAACAAGAGCACATAATAAGGTGAGTTTTGGAGTTCAGTCTTAAATTTGAGTCTGCTGTTGCACACTAGTTCGGAGTGAAACGGCTACAATCATTTTGTTATTATTATTTTTTCTTTTTCAATATTTGTAAACAAGCATTTTTTTTCATTGCAAGACCCCTCCCTACAAAAGATATTCCTTGCCGATGTGACCGACACAAAAATGAGGTGTACGGTAACATGATTAACCTGAAAATAGCTCCCCCCGGCCCCTACCCCTTATAGAATCATGGATCTGCCACTAATAATTTCCATGGCCCACAGAGCACGGATATAATAATATTAGCACGAAATAATGCTTATATAGAAAATCATGAAAAAAAAAAATCATATAGCTGGCCGGTAACTGTATGAAAATGAAGGAAATTGGAAAAACTAACTAACTAAATATATAAATAAATAAAAGAGGAAATGCGGAAGCTTTTTTCTATCCTGAATTAAGGAGTTGTAATAAATGTGACTACAATGGTGCAGTGTTTATATACATGTAGATGGGTGGTGGAGGGCCAATCTGCTATCGAATTTATTTTGTAGCCTACTCGATACAGAGAGATATATTTAATTTTATGAAGTATATATTTTGATATGATATTAAAAATGTTCAGGCTAAACTTATTCGCTATACATTGCAGGTACAAAAAGTAATGAAATAAATGCAATTTGATATATTCATATGTAATTATGTATATCTAGCCCTTAAGCAGAAAAAAAGTTTCTGTTAAACTATTATCAAACGTAAATGCTTCTCCTCACTTACCCTACATACCCCTACCTCCTGGAGCACTGGCGTAGAGCGGACGCACTTTTTTTTGTTAGTGAGGGGGGGGGGGGTCGATGAAAAGATCATGCCCCTACTGACTAATAAAAAAGAAATTATGCGTGATTAGGCCCATGCCCAGGAGCATCCCATCCCCTTGGTTACCGCTCGGGTTGTTACAGGTCGTCTCTCTGAACACGTACTTGGATGTTTGATTGCCCGAAATGAAATAAGGTTCGTTTGCCCGAACGTTTGATGCATTATTACGAAGGTTCATTCCTCAAAATGAAGGAATTCGTATATCAGAAAATGAAATCGGGTTCAGTATTCCAAAGGTTCATTCATCCAAAAATAAAATACGGTTCATTTTCCGAAGGTACTTTCGCTCCGAAGCGGAAATAAGGGTTCATATTTGTCCAAAATGAAATAGGGATTATAATTTTGTTTTACACGAATGAACCCTAGTTCTCTTTTCGGACGAATGACCCATATGTTATTTTAGGACCAATGCATCCTATTTCATTTTCAGACGAGTGAACCTTCGGACTATTGAACCTTCGAAAAAACGAAACCTATTTCCCTTTCGGGACGAACGAACCTTCGGTCAAATAAACATTTGGAACAACGAACCCTATTCTGGTTTCGGACAAACGAAACCTTGTGAACATCGAACCTTCGGACAAATGAACCATCGGAACAACGAGCTGCACCCTCTATCCCTTCTATCCTAACCAACCAATCATTAGGCTCTGTGAGGGTGGCGGCCGAACCCCATGTAAAAGAAAAAACAAAAACAAATCAATTCCTGGAATATCTGTCAAACTATTATAAACATAACACTCAATTTTGGAAAAGGGAATGGAATGTCTCTCAAATTCACTCTGCACTCATTTGTATGTTTGACCACCTTTGCATGTATTGCAAAATCATGAAATGCAGATTTTGCTGTTGAAACTGGTTTATTTAGGGTTTTAAAATGTGAAACGAATTTATTTATAGAAGACACCATACCTTTTCCCATAGAGTATACACGTTCGTGTACGGAGTTTTTGATTATTAGCAAGATTGTCGTTCTTCGGTGAAATCAAGTTCACGACTTTAGGATGCTACAACTTTTTTGTTAAAATGATATACGAACCTGACTTTCCAAAAGATGTCGTGCACATATTGGAACAATTTTTCTAAATAGTAACAACTGAATTTCTTTACGCAGTTTTGACAAATGCGAAGTATAATTTTGATTACATTCAATTTTTTGAAAAATATTATAAAAAATGAACTTGTGTGGGTTGAATATTCATTTTTATCCTTCTAAATTCCATCAAAGTGGGTTTTAGCTTGTAGGGCAATTTAATCCTCTTTTATATGATCTGAAATTCGTGGCGATATGATAGTACCTATAAATTTCATCTCCAAATTACTATTTTCATAAAAGGGGCAACTTTTTTGGACGCGCCCCTTAGATTAAGAGGTGATCGCAAACAAATTTGAAGAGCACACCTCTGAAATATTATTTTCAATGATATTTCTTTCGAAAAAACATGGTGTGCTTAGTTTGTACATAAACAACATTTGAACCTTCATTTTGAGGGTTGGATCTCCCCTTAACTAGATCGTGTTGAACTTTAATGAACTCTATGGTCAAAGCAAAATAATAATTTGGTATATTACTCCGTATATTCAATGATACTGCACATATGCTAATTTGACGATCATTTCGGGTCATAAATTAAGCCATCTATAATGGGCAATAATAAAAATGAAAGAAGTCAGTTATAGCAATCATATTAGAGTAGAAGATATTGACTATATTCTGCTATAGTGCGCATGCGCTGATACGAAGGTGTCTCCCCACTCCCCTTCCTTTAACCCATTGATTTTAATGACGGAACTGTGCTTCATTAGAACCCGAGTAAATGACACGGGTGTTGTGATAACTATTAATTAATTATCCTCAAAATAATTGCTACCGGCATGTGTGCCCCAGGTGGTGCAAGACTGGGCTCCTATACCAACGCACCAACTTTTTTTTTAACGTTACTTTGCATTAATAGGTAACTAGATTTTTTTTTAAAGAATAGATATAAGAATGTACCAATATTTGAAGTAATTAGCCATTTAATCTATTTGTTTTATCTATATTACGATTATTTTGTTTTAGATGAAGCGCATATTTTTGTTAAATTGTTATTGGAATAGGCAAAGAGCAAGGAATTTCATCCATGGACACTGATTGAGAGATAAACAATGACAAACAAACAAATATGATATTCACAACAAAATCTAACCACACTGCCGCACCACCCCCCCCCCCCCCCCCAAAAAAAGGGGGGGGGAGAAAGTGAAATAAAAATGAGGGCTGGGAAGTGAGTCCTCTTTTCGAGGAAGCTTTCCCCGCTGCTCTTCCTAATTACCTCGTGATCCAAATTATATGCGACATGTCTCGTCAGCTAATCATATCACAAGCTCTAGCCTTGGTTTCACACTTCAGCTAGTATCCACTTAACTAATATTAATTCACCAAGACACTCCTACCCAATTCAATTCGCTCTTCATTCTCTATAAACACTAACAAGGAAAGGGAACTAAACGCATTCTCTAAGACATCGCTGGAGAACGTCGTTTTAAAATTAGAACATGGATTAGTCTGTATCCGAGTGAAGGAATAAATAAACTTGCCTGCGATATGGCTTTACTTCAAATCTTTTTGGGGCGTCATTGCAAGGGACATGATCTTCGCTGATGATTTTATCTATTATCTTATCAAGAAAAGGCATTCCTTCAGGTTTTGCAAATTTGATACTGGCATTAACACCTGATTAAGATGAAGTGATTTTGTGATATATATAGTTATGAATAAGCCCTGTCATTTTTACTAAACATAATTATCACCATCATAATTCAGAATTATATTCATCATCATCATCATCATCACCACCACTAACACCACCACCACCTCCACCACCACCATCATTATCATCATCACCATCATTATCATCATCATCATCATCATCACCATCACCATCCGATCAACGGTATTGATAGCCTTATCACCACCTCCTCAATCCCATTATCATAACCATCACATCGTCATCACTACCATCAATGTATTCATAACCACCACCACCACCACCACCACCAACACCATACCACCATGTACAATAAAATCCCAATACCAGTAGCATCATCATTACCATAATTCTTACCCCCTATTCCCTTAACCCTCTTTGTGCTATTCTTAGAAAAGGTGAGTGAAAATTATGTAGCTATATGGCTACAAAGCACAAAGAGGGTTAACTCTATTCAAAACCACAATCATCATAATCATCAACAACCACAGCATCGTCAGCATCGTCATTTCTATCATCATCTCCATCATCTTTATCACCACTATCATCATCATCATAATCATCACTATCGTCATCATCATCATCACCACCACCATCAAAATCACCACCACCATCAAAATCACCACCATTTTATCATCATCGTCGTCATCGTCATCATCATCATCATCATCATACCAACCTGTTTCACAGTTTTTGCCTTCATATCCATCTGCGCATGTGCAGACATATCGTGATGGGTCCGAACTGTAACACGTACCGCTGTTCATACATGGATTGCTTAGGCAGGGACTACGCTCATCTGCACAAAATAATATCAAATAAAAACATGAATTCAGGCTCCACGTTAAACAATTAATCTAGAATATATAATTTTTTTCAAAAAACTATTACAGGTAACTGATTTATAAGTTTAAAAAGCTTTGAAAAATCCAGCTCACAGTAGGCCCTATTATGTTAATTGAGCATTGATTTGAAATGAAATGATGCTCATGCCTTGTGTTAACAAATTACAAACGATTCTTGAAACAACTTAGTTAATATAAAACATTAAAAATTCATGAATAACAATGTGATTGTAGTGATTCGTTTTTTATTATTGTTCTTTCAGTGTAACACAATCATTTGATTTTTTTTTTATGATTATTGTTTGTGTTATGTTATGAAATTATGAAAATCAATAAAAACTTTAAAAGATAATAATAAAAAAAAATAAATCTGTATTTCAAAGCATTACAGCATGGACCGAAGATAATTGAAGGCGTGTTCTCTCATTCAACCAACGAATTAAAAAAAAAACTTGTTATTTGATTGTCATGATATATCTCACTACTATCTAAAACATATATTTTAAAGACACCTACCAACTTCACACTGGTCACCATGGTAATATTGTCTACAAAGGCATGACATGTCCGACGGGGAAGGTCCCCCGATACAGGTCCCTCCGTTTCTGCATTGGTTGTTAGCTATACACGCACCACCTGTAAACGAAATTAAGAGGTTCACTCAATTTCAATATCATAAATTAATAGTGTGTACTTTAACAGGACAACAATAATTATATTGATTTTCATCTACATTAAGATCGGTATCCATTTTCTTAGGAATGGAATCCGAATTTACATTGTATCCACTATTTTTAGTATTAAATCTTCGTACTTAATTATTTGTAATGAGTTCAAATGTGCTTAGCGACATCATAAAAGGTGCCACTTGTGTAATTATATAAAACCATTTTTTAAAGTGCTGATATAAATAATAGATAATTTACTTCTTTTTCTTTTCTTAAAGCGATATGTGATCGCACATTTTATCTTTATCACCCTTTTCACACTGGTTTCCATAGTAGTTATTTGCGCATGTGCATTTGTAGGTGTAAGGGTCCTGAAAGTGCTGAAATAAATCTTCGTTTTCTTTATAACGATATGTAATTGCTCATTTTATCTTCATTACCTATTTCACACTGATTTCCATAGTAGTTATCTGCGCATGTGCAGTTGTATGTATAAGGATCCACCTCCACGCAAGTCGCCCCATTCATACAGGCATGTTCACGGCATACGGGTATTCCTGCATTGTAAGGATAGAAAATAATCTTTTGAACACTTCATATATTCATTTTGTTTATATCCACCAAGTCTACCAGCAGTTGTTCCAATTCTCTGATTGTCTTTGGTCTACTAACAATTTGGTCTCATCTTCCCTTGGTTTAAAACATACTAAATTCTCAATTAGTCAAATTGCCAATTCGTCTAATAGTCACATTTGTTACAGGAATTGACCAAGTGTTGTAAGATTAAATGGACATCAGACCAAATGGACATTAGACCAAAGAACACAAAATGGTAAATAGACGAAGTGGCAGTTTAATCAAATAATGATTAGACGAGCTGGTTGTACATGAAATTAATTAGACCATGTGGGATGAGGCCAATGGGCATTAGTCAAAGTGGGTTTAGACGAAATGGCAATTTAGCATTTATTTTATCTCCACCCACCCCTCCTTTTGATACACACTCTAAAAACTGAAGTGCTGATTTTAGCTCTTCAAGGGCTGAAATCAGCACTTTTTAAAAGCTTGTATAGCGACTGCACTCAAAGTGCTGTTTAACTGCACTCAAAGTGCTGTTTTAGCACTTTTCACGTGAGCTGAACTTTCAGCAAAAATGGGCAAAAACGGCGTGACTTCGTTGGGATTCGAACCTGGGACTTCTGCATGAGAAGCGCTGACGAGCACGTCAGACCAATTCACATCTCACGATTGCTAGCAGATCATATTGTTGCATGATGAACTTTCTTCAAAGTTGCCATAATTATCTACTATGCTTTCATAATTCAAACAAGTTAGAGAGATCTCCGTTGGTCTATTGGTAACGTCAGTGGTACTCTTCCATGTCTAGGTGAACCCGGTTCGAATCCCATAACGACATTGAACATTTTCTGTGGATAAATTAGCACTTGGGTAAGTGCTAAAACAGCACTTCAGGTGCTGATTTAGCTCTTCAAGTGCAGTCACTATATGAGCACCCAGAAATTAGCACTTCAGTTTTTAGAGTGCATGATCAAGGTACTCGATAATTGAGTTCTCCTCCTGTTTGTTCTCAGAATAACACAATTATGTCACTGAAAGTATTTTTGTCCGCTCAAAACTCATCTGAAATGGCGTAAATACTTTTTTTTTTATGATAGCGCCGGAAAAACTAAAAACAAGGACAACCATAGCAATTGCATATTTAAAGAGTGAATTCGCAACACCCATTATTTGCCAGATAAGCTGCTGTATCTTTCATGCGGCGGTGATTTATGCCATGTTAATCATTTATGTATCAACATCAATACAAATACGCTGAACATTCATTTTGGTTGTTTTAAAGTAACTGCTCTAACGGCGGATGCATTTTTCATACCTTTTTTCAGTATAATTTTACAAACTATGGACATGATGAAACTTCTTTAACTACTACTACTACTAGTATATTTTGTTATGTTTTTCTTAAGTTCACATATACATCGCTTTTAACATCACTTTAACTCGGTTTCTTTCAACAAACATTACAACTGCTATACTTTACTATTTGGATCTGAATTATAATTATGCAATGTGTTAAATCTTGAAATAGCACATTATTTCTGTGTACACATGTACATGCGCTGGTATATGTTTATACAAAAATAATTATATGATTTCGAACAAATCTTAAAATAATTCTAAATCACAATTAGAATAGAAATTACCAGACTAGATAGTGATAACTTACAATTTGTCGTGATCAGGACAGCTACCCTCTGGACAATTACCCCCAAAATTAGGGTTAGGTGTATATTTAGGGGGTACATTTTTGGCGGGGGTATTTGTCCGGGGTAATTTCCCAGGGGTAGTTGTCCTAGAACCACTTAGGTCAACTTACGGTGTTCGCAGAAGTCTCCTTCGAATCCCTGGGCACAATTGCAGATATATCCTGTTTTGTCTTGTCGTGAGAAACAAGAGGCTCTGTTCTGACATGGATTGCTCACACATGGATTTATTCCTGTAGACCAGAAACCACAAGAGAGGTGCTAGTAAATGAATGCGGTCATAAGATGGTATCTCACCTCGCAGAGACCTCTCCTAGACTCGTATAGTATCGGATACGTCTTCAAGATGGACAAAATCTTATAAACATGAACGTCGCGGAGACTTAGGAGATGTTTATATTCCCTGCGACAAGTCTGAAACCCGTCTCAATTATGTCATTTCAGTGAGATACAACCAAACTGCCCTAGTTGTATGAAAATATAAAGCCAACAAAATATCCATTTTGAATGAGGAAAAAATAGCAGATCAGTTACATCTAATTATGGTCCTGTAACAATAAAGAGTCACAATAAATTTGAAATTTGTATTGGCCAATAAGGATCCTTATTGCATGCACTTCCCGCATAAAAGCCTTACTTTGAACCAATCAGAATGGTTGTATAAATTTCGCAAATAGTAGTAACAAACTATGTTACATGCAAGCCTGAAAGGTGACAGTTATATCGAATATATTGCAAAGAAACCTGTAATTTGGTCACGAGAGAGGACTTATTTAAATATTTCAGCGTAAAACAACTTTCAACATGATTAGCTCAACACTATTTGCATTGATGGAACAGAATATTGTCTTATTCATCGTGCAGTGCAGCGTATCAGATGAATACCACCTCATATTTCTTTTAATATCTCTTGTAGGTGTTAGTGACCCTGCAGGCGCGGATCCAAGAAAATCGAATTGAATGCATTTCGGGGGCCCAATTGTTTGGGGACAAAAGCGGCTCTTTTATGTTTACGCATGGGCCCGGTAGGACATTGTGTGACTCCGGTCTGCGTCCGCTACTGACCCTGATCACTTTGGTATACCTGTCACTGATGTCGTCACAGGATATTTTGTCTCCGGTCTACCGATGGATTTGGATAGTCATTCCCATGTCAACAATCACCCGAACCTACCCCGACACAATCTCATAATATCCCGAAGTACCAAACTTATGCCCTCTTATAAAAAGCTACATTTTGCAAACTAAAAAAAGACACGTGCTGGATGAATTTAGAAGAAAGTTGGGCAGGAAACAAGCAAGAAACAAACCATGGGGTGAAATATAATATAAGGAAGCTCAGTCATTTTGGAGACGTAGGAAGATGTTTGAAATATATACAAGCTTTTAGAAACAGTTATAATTTTGCAACTATGTCGAATTTCGCACACTGCTTATTTTGCAAAATATGAAGGCCTACTTGTAAGGAGGATTAATCATTTTTAAGAGGTAAGATGTTCTCAAGTACAATTTCTTTGAAAATGTGACAATTTTGCAAACTTAAGGTCCTGTAAACCCACGAGAAAGGAAAGCAAAACCAAAAAGACCAACATTTGAATAAAAACTGAAATATAATTAACAGTTGAAGGACGGTAAGTAATAAAAACAGAGTTTGAAGATAACAGAATAGGGGGTTGTCGATTAGTGTCACGTGCAGCCTCAAAGAGGTTGAGAGGTGATGAATGGAAGCTTTTGTCAATGGCACCTATCGATCTCATCAGTAGTGACGCTATCGCACTGATGATTTTAAGTTTACGATTCAGTCTGTCGCGTCAAGCGCGAAGAAGCCACCATTATAATTTTTAGTACAATTATTTGACAGAAGCTTCCATTTTTTACCTCTCAACCTAGTCGAGGCGGCACCTCGACATAATACGAAAACTCCCTAATGAGGAACAGACACACAACATTCAATTTTTGGCTTGATAGCAGTCTATTATCACTCACTAGATTCGCAATTGATTCCGGTAAAATCGCCCTCACAAATACACCTGTAGTCATAGGTATTTTGCGGCTGAAGACACAGACCACCGTTCATGCAGGGACTGCTGATGCAGGGAATCATATCTATACGTGCGGGAGAAAAATGGGAGAAGTTTGGGCGGGAAACAAGCAAGAAACAAGCCAGGAGGGGGTTTAAAAATATATGATGTATATTCATTAGGAAGCTTCATCAAAAAGGGTGAGGTTTGAAAGTATTTTCATATCTGTTTGAAATTAATTCCGCAAATTCTTCACGAAAATAAAAGTTCAACAAGTTAGAATAATCCTGCCCATATCATCACAATGATAATGATAATATAAATCATAATTTATGATGAAATTTTTCTTCTTGTTCATTTCCCTGTCATTCTTTCAATCTATTTTATGGAAGCAGGTCTACGTTACCATAAAATTATTGTAACATAAACAATATACATGTAATACGTCGATCGTTTTATAGTTGTAGTAATTTATACAAATATATTAGCATCGTATTATTTCTATATTGTAGATTATGACAAAAACCTTTTTAATAGTTTATTTTCAGGCATCATTTACTCAAAATTCAGTACAATCAACTAAAAGAATATAATTTAAACTTACTGATTTCACATTCACTACCAGTGAAGCCAGTACGACAGTTACAGTGATGCATCAGGCCACCCAAAGCAGTGATGCAAGTACCTCCATTTCGACAGGGTTGACTGTTACATGCATCAGCTGAAAGAGAGAAAGATAGAGGCATGAGAGAGAGAGAGAGAGAGAGAGAGAGAGAGGAGAGAAGAGAGAGAGAGAGAGAGAGAGAGAGGAGAGACGAGAGAAGAGGAGAGAGAGAGAAGGAGGCAGTGAGAAAGAAAGTGAGAGGAGGGGAGGGGAGAGGGGGATTTGGTGGGAGAAGAAAAGATAAAGAGAAAAGGACAGAGAGGGAGGGGGAGATGGCGGAAAATACGAAGAGATTTAGATTTAGTGTGTAAAATGTGTGTAAGGATATTTTTTTTAAAAATGCAACGAATAGCGAGAGGGGTAAAGATAGGAAGATGAATAGGGCAATAGGAAGAGAGGTAGGAGGAGAGAGAGAGACAGAGATAGAGGAAGAGGGGAGAGAGAGAAAGGGAAAGAGAATAAGAGGGAGCGAGAGATGTCACGTAGATAAAGAAATTTGAGACAGAGATTCAATTCAATTTACGAGAAATATCAATAGAGTCGAGATCAAGAAAAATAGTAACATTTTGAAAAAGAACAAGATCATCGTATTGCCCTCTTTTGAAAACGTTTCATTTTTTTTAATAATCTATACCTTTCTTTGTGTGGCATTTGACAGCACTTAATTTTCCAAATCTCTATCAGTATGGTATTCATTAATATCTTACATAACATAGGCATACATTGTGCATCATAAGAAAATTATAACATTATATATAAGGAGTTTGTAATAAGTTGAGAAAGAACATTCTAAAAGTATTATTACAGCAGATGCAGAGAGATTTTTTAAAAAGAGCCACATGAAATTTCTCGTCACTTTGGCATATCCAGAAAGTTAAATGCCTTACTTACGTTCTTCACACGTCTCCCCCATCCAGCCGAAGGTGCACTTGCAAACGAAATCAGCTCCATCTGCGATGCATTGACCCCCGTTCTTACAGGGTCCTCTGACACAAGAATTATCTAGAAAAGGAGGAAATTATTTTGGAAATGAATAGAAGAGGTGAGGTTAGGCAAGCATAAAGTATTTATATGTCGACATTGGCAGAATTAATATAATTAAAGAAGAATCCAGGATTACTTTATAAAAATGAAAGGTAAGCCTCTGCATATTTTGCGTACCATATGTTTGGAATCTTGTAAATCAAAACAGTTTCATCAAAAATCGGTAACAGAATAAGTAAAAAGTCTCGTTGTACTTTCGATTCGGATCCTCAAATTGGCAAAATTACTTCAAAATACTAGTAGCTGAATTTGTGGACAACGTTACTCTCCATTTGTTTTGTCACGAATTTCGGATTTTCCTCATTATCTTTCATCTTTTGAGCTCATCTTCATTTGAAAATATGTTCCACACACTTCTTGTGTTTTGGTTTCCTTCAGGTAAAATAATGTTGGCTTTCTCTTCCTCTCTCACACTAAATCATTATCATGATCCTGTGTGTATGTAGTTAGAATGCTTTTTCTTATTGTAATGACATATTTTGGCCCCAAACCTGGGTATATACCTTTGCATCCACTCGCATCAAGACACCACAAAAAACTATCTTAAAATAGACAAAATTCGCCCTTCGGAAATCATCTTCGGAAGGTCATGTAACTTCACACGTCATATACGACGTGCTACGCTGTGTGATGCCGCGAAGTTGTCTAAAAGTGTCTAAATTTACTCATAATTTTTCGCTGTGAACTTTGATCGTGCGGTAGTTAATTAGTTTGTGTAATTCGGAGGAAATTGAACATTTTGTCGGAGGTGTCTTCCCAGTTTCAGCTGTTTGAACGAATAACGCTGCTGTATGATGACATTAAGTTGAGGTTGGGGACGTATAGATAATGATTACTTTTTTACTTCTTGTGATATATAACTGCGGCAAGTAGGGTCTTCTTTTTGATAAATTGAAAACAAAAACTGCATTGCAACGATTTTCTTGTCAGTGTTTTTTTTAAATGTATTTATTGATGTGAACTCTAACGGTACATCAATAAGGAATACGATTATTTTATTATAATTCTTACATACAGTCATGTCCCACGATAAAAAACATCAAAGAATAATCCATTTACAATAAACTTCGCTATACATCTACGTTAATTTGTGATTCTGTCGTTATAAATTTGTTTTAGAATTCAAAATGTTACATCACAGATTCTTGGTAATAATCAAACTATCTAATTGTCATTATTAAGAAAGCTTTTGTATTCGTCGTCATCATCCTCATCATCGTAATCATCGTCATCATCATCATCATCGCTATCGTCATCGTCGTCAACATCATGCATCGTCATCATTATCAACACCGACAACGTTATCATCATCATCATCATCATTATAATCATCATCATCATCATCATCATCACCATCATCACCATCATCATCATCATCATCATTTTAACCATCATCAACATCATCATCAATATCATCATCATCATCATCATACCATCACCATCATCATCATCATTCTTACCATCGTCATCATCATCATAATCATCGTATTAATTACTGTCATTATCATCATCATCAGTATCTATATTTACCAACGAGTTCACAGAGTTGCCCTGAGTAGTCGGCAGCACAGGAGCATTGGAATGTATCTACTCGATTGATGTAACCTGCACCATCTTCAATATCATCATTATCATCATCCTCGTCAACTTCATCATCATCATCATCATCATCATCATCTTCAACTTCATCATCATCATCATCATCATCATCATCATCTTCAATATCATCATCATCAGTATGTATAATTACTAACGAGTTCAAAAAGTTGCCCTTAGCAGCTGGTAGCACAGGAGCATTGAAATGTATCTACTCGATTGATGCAACCTCATCATCATCTTCGTCGTCCACATCATAATCATCATCATCATCATCATCATCAATATCATCATCATCATCAGTATTTATAATAAAAAACGAGTTCAAAATTAAAGTTGCCCTTAGCAGCTGGTAGCACAGGAGTATTGAAATGTTTCTACTCAATTGACGTAATCATCATCATCATCATCATCATAATCATCATCATCATCATCATCATCATCATTATAATCATCATCATCATCATCATCATCATCATTATAATCATCATCATCATGATTATCATCGTAAATATCATCATCATCACCATCATCATCATCATCCTTACCATCGTCATCATTATCATCACAATCATCAGTATTTATACTTACCAACGAGTTGGCACAGCTGTCCTGAGTAGCCGGTAGCACAGGAGCAATGGAATGTATCTACTCGAATTGTGCAACCTGCACCATCATCATTATCCCCATCATCATCATCATTAACAACATCATCATCAAAATTGAAGTTGCCCTTAGCAGCTGGTAGCACAGGAGTATTAAAATGTTTCTACTCGATTGACGTAATCATCATCATCATCATCATCATAGTATTAATTATCACCATCATCATCATCATCACTATCATCATCATCATCATCATCATCCTTACCATCGTCATCATTATCATCATCACAATCGTCATCATCATCATCATCATCACCACCACCAGTATCATACTTACCAACGAGTTCACAGAGTTGCCCTGAGTAGCCAGTGGCACAGGAGCACTGGAACGTATCTACTCGATTAATGCAACCTGCACCATTCTGACACGGGTTCGGAAAACAAAATGTATCTGTTGGAGATCAAAGAAAATAACATAAAAATGATGATAATAATTCACCCTTTGAAACTACATTCCAAACATGTTTGAACACAGAGCTGCCAAATAGTCCTGATTTTTTCTTAATTTTCAAGAAACTGAAAATAATAGGCCTATCGTTTTATTTCATAGAAAGATTAATTTCCAATTTTTAAATTTAAGTGCTGTCCTGTGGCATTCATTAAAAAATATTGTTTTCCTTGTAAAAGTTATACTCCTCTTTAAAAAAAAGTTATTGCTTGGGTATGCAGCTCTTTGAAAATAATTAATATCAACGCTTCAAAATGCAAGGTGGCTTACAAAACGGTTTACCCCTGTCATCATGCCCACGCAACTCTGGCACCTCCTCGTTAATTGTCATTGTTTCTATCTTTAAAGATCATGTCATAGTAATACGATGATGAATCGCTAATTAATGGTATAAAGGACACTGGTTTGTGTTCAAATGTCTAATTACCGTGTGATATCGACCAGGTGTAAATTTCATTAGCACAAGTTCACGCTGACTAAAAGTTATTCCAGAATATGTGACCAGGCTTTCGATGTATAAGAGACCGTAAACGGGGGGGGGGGCTGGGAGGGGCCTCAGTCCCCCCCCCCAAAAAAAAAAGGGCAAAAATTTCCATCGTAATGTGATTTTTTTAATGTGTTCAGCCCCACCCCTTTCAAGAAGGCTCAACGCTCCTGTGTGTATCAGCTTGTTCTAACAATCCATCTCGGGGGAGAGGCACCATAAATGCCCCAATGGATTAAAGAAGGAAATACACCCCCCCCAAAAAAAAAAAAAAAAAAAAAAAAAAAAAAAAAACATCTTATAAAGATTTTGAAATAGAAAATATATACATATATACATCGAACGATGTTAAGACCATCTTCTTAAAGACCCCCCCCTCCCGCCCCACGAGTAAATTCGACCAGTCTTTAGGGGTTAAAAAAATATGAGAATCGGTGGGTCAGCCGCCCCTCCCCCCCCCTAAGAATTATGGAAATTTAACCGCTTACCGAGGCTACATGTGCTGCCGCTGAATCCTGCAGGACATACACAGGAGTACTGAGTTGGTGATATACAACACATGTAGCATCACTCAGACAAGGACTGGTCGCACATGGATCTGTAGTTCAGCGGATCATAGGGGCATTGGAGAAATTGGAAATGACACTTCACACATTAGTAAGGATTAGAAGAGATTATCACTCAATCCGATTACCCGTGTTGGACCGACCATGCAAGTTCAAGTTGACATCAGAATGTAGGCCTAAAGACGAGGTTTTATCATTCTATTTTGTTTCTTAAACTTTTCTTTCGTATAATTGTAACTCATTGACTATATGTCAATCTCGAAATAGGTCCTATACCCACTTTTTCAAAAATTTATTTTAGATCATTTATTGAATGTCAAAAAGAAATGGATTTTTAGTATATTGCTCAAAAGGAGGGTGCATTGTTTATCAATTTCGAAAATTTGAAGTCAGGGATTCAAATGATATTTTAGGAAAATTTCGAAGTCTATATGTATATGTTGATTAAATTAATGATGTACTCTTTGTCATTTTTGTTCTTATGTTGCATTTATATTGCATTTATTTTGATATAGAAACTGCAATAGTGTACATCTTCAATAAAGCCTATCCAAGAAACACCAAAGAGAGCAATGTAAGAATATAGTTCAATATATGAAATTTCGAGCTGTTGGCTCGATATACAAGAATAAAAAAGATCATTCGTGGATAAATAATACAAAATTAATCACACACACACACACACACACACACCCACACACACACACATGTTTATATATATATATATATTATCAATCACAACAAAGAATGCATGAAGTATTTGTAAAAGAAATATTATGGAACAATGTTCACCCTCCCTTATGTATTTTTTATTTTCAATATTCTACAAAAAAATAAGCATAGTGATAAATAATTAATACCTTTTAATACATTAGAAATTAAAATTCAAATCTGATAAATTTAAGGAGCATAATTAGGCCTACCTTGTGCAAGCACCGATGTTATCATGTGACATGTGCAGATGACTGTCCAAATGATACGCGATATATTCCCGTAAATTCCCGACATAATATCCTCTGATACAGGCGCTTAATCTCGAGCCAAGAAAACACAATCAACAATCTGGATTAATCCGAAATAACTTTCATTGCTCTCTTCTCTGGTTAATTCAAGTAGAAGCACCACTTGTCTCGTGAACTAAGCAGTGAACATTTCGAAGAGGGTTTGAAGAATCCCGGGTGAATCAAGAGATCGACAACATCAGATTCAGAGCTTTCTCTCTCTTTCAAAAAAAAAAAAAAAAAAAAAAAAGATAAAAAAGGAAAAGGCAGCAGCAGAAAATGCACCGGAGTTTGATCTCTGGAGCTCGGGTTGTCTTTCGGCGAGGATTAACTCATACACGCTGGTGTTTCTCTTTCGTCTAGGACAGGTGCTTACATCATGCATTGCCGGATATCTATCAATGCTTTTGAAAGCATCAATACCTGCAGCTTCCGCCCTTAAAAATCTCTGAGAAAGCGATGTCAACACTAACGCCTTTAGCTGAGGGTGGGACCGACTCAGAGTTAAAAGTTATCAGGGTGTATCAGAGAGTGAAGGTCTTGCGAAAGTATGCTTAAAGAACAAAAGAAGATAAGCTTTTCTTCCACTGGACTTCGATCCTGTGTAAACCACTTCAGATTGTTCAATGGACAGTCCAAAGAAAGACCATTGTCTAGTTACGTAACTTAGTTTAACTTGCTTCCAATGTGAGCGAAGGTGCGGACATTATTTTCTTCTTCAATCAAGTTTCACTGCGAACATATTCCTGCTTTAGAAAAAAATATTGATATACTGCAGACAAGTACATTTTGAATAAACTTTATTACAAAAGACCCAAGGAGCAGACCATGGCCGCAGATAAACAGAAGAAGATGGTATCTTATGCTGAAAGTTCAGGATACTAAATAAAATGCCCGGTACCAGATTAAAAGTATTGCTGTAAAAAGACGCACATACTATTTTTCTGAAATTGAAATATAAGACGCCTATTATGTGTATGTTGGTAGGGTAGGCAATCATACTTTTAATTTCCTATTTTGTAGGGCGGGAAGTTCCTTTTATCCACGCGGATATAAATAGTTTGACCTATTCCTGACACAACTGATGAATCAAATCCTGTTCAGGATACAATCTTATCGAAATCTGATTCAGAAATATCATGAGCGTATCCAGGATTTTACAACTGAGGGGCTCGACGACCCCCCCCCCCCCCCCCCCGCTTGGGGCCCGTTTCCCATTGTGTCAGTTACCTCCCCCTTCCCCTTCTCTCGTATTATAATGTACAAGGGTTGTTTTCTTATTTATTTTATACATTCGGTTTCCCCCCTTTTTTTTTTTTTCATTATTTTTTTTATATACTGGTAACGGTGCATGGGGATGTGAGGGGTTCTCGTTTCAATTTTTTTGAATTTTGATTGAACGTAAATTAGTAATGATATAACAGTGATATGCGCTATGGAATTGAAGTACATATGCCTTCGGTTTAGTGGAGACTCTGGAACTTTTCTTCATGGTTTGGAATCAATTCTGCGAGTTTATTTTTGTAGGCTTTCCCTCTGAATTGAAAGAATGCGTATTATTGTTTTGATCAACTTCTGTTATTAGAAAAAAGACGTAATTATTTCCTTGCTTGTATCATGTATAATTGTATTCACGGTCATGCTCCTATACGTTTATGTAATTCAATTGATATGGTTTTTGATAGACATCCAATGAATACAAGATTTGCTAATTCACTAAACGTTGTAATACCAAAACCCAATATTGAATTTTTTAAGAGTAGTTTACGATATTCACGAGGAAGTGTATGGAACAACCTGAATTCTGTTCTGCCCAATGCAAAGTCTATTGATAGTTTCAAAAAGAATTATAAGAAAATATATTTCTCTTAAAACACTTTCCGCTCTTATACCACACCTTTTATGATAGGTTTATATTTCCAATTTGATTTTTATCACCCCGATGCACATGCACATTCGTGTCTTAGATACCTGTTGCTGAAAATACCTATATCATTTGGTTTACTTCCTCTTTATCTATTGTACTTGAAATTATTCTATGCATTATATTCTATATGTTACTTGATTGTTTATGTTTAGAGGACCGTGTCGAAAAAAGTGTAATAATCTGAACATGTTATCCTGTATAAAGATGTTTTAATAAATAAATAAATAAATAAATAAATAAATAAATAAATAAATATTCGCTATCTTCATTTCAAACCAAGCCTTGGTTGCATTTGCATAAGTAACATACTTTCATATATAATATATCACAGTTTGATAATAGTGATATACTCAGCAATCAGACAAACTATTTCAATTCAATTCGTTTATTCATTCAAATTCACATTGGTTAAAAAACATGTATATACAATGCAAACAATACGCGTGCGTAAAATAATACAAAATAACATCATATTATAAGTAAAATAAACATTGCCTTGAATAAATATTATCAATGAATGAAAGAGAACTTGAAAAAAGCACATAGGCCTTGTAAGAATAAGCTCTCTTTTTTTATACTGATCTAAACTTGAACGATTTACAATTTTCAGTATCCATTATTAACATGATTAATATAAACCCCTCACAAAAAGTTTCGCAAGTCGACTTTCGGTCATGATAACTTTTCAGATACGCTTTAGTTATTCCTGATTTTCATACCATTGGAAAGATAATTTATTCCCCTTTTCATTGATATCCTATTTGTAATGATTGTACCACGCTTCAATGCACAGAATATCAGAATATGGAGAAAAGTAAAAAGTCAAATGTTGTAAAATGCATTTTTATTGATCACATTGAAATTCCGCAACTTCACTTTAGGTCCTGATAACTTTGGGGATATTTTCTAATTTTTATTGAATTTTATACCATTGTCAGTGAATTTATTCTTCTCTTGATTGATACCTTATTTGTCAGGATGATGTCATGCCTGTGTCCACAGAACCCCTCAATACCACTTGAATACATGACAAAGCGAAAGATAATTTTCAGTTTAAATTTCTGTAACACAACACTGAACCTTGATACATTTTAATGTGGGGATTCAATCATTGTCAATTTTTATAGCATTAAAAAGTTCATTTATTCTTCTTTTTATTGATACCCTATTTGCAATAGTAACATCATATTTGAATGCACATAACTCACGAATATAATGCAAAGTAAAAAGTGAAAAGTTGCGAACTGCATTGTTATTGCTCGCAACAGACAATAATACTCACAATAGGCATTCAATTTGCAACATTTAACTTCTGACTTGTCCTAACATTCAGGTGTTCTGTCCATGCAGGAACAACACTATCATTACAATTAGGGTGTCATTGAAAAGAGGAACAAATTATCTTGACAATGGTCTAAAATTCAATGAAAATTAGAAAATACCTCGAAAGTTATCAGAGCCTAAAGTCGAGTTGCGGAACTTCGCTTTGATAAATGCATTTTGCAACATTTGACTTTTTACTTTTCTCCATATTCTGATATTCTGTGCATTGAAGCATGACATAATCATTACAAGTAGGATATTAATAAAAAAGGGGAATAAATTATCTTTCCAATGGTATGAATATCAGGAATAACTAAAGTGTACCTGAAAAGTTATCATGACCAAAATCTATTTGCGAAACTTTTTGTGAGGGGTTTAGTTGAATGATAACTCCTTCAAACAATCAAATAAGATTTGTGAGATATAACCTGAAAGTAATTGTTGTATACATTCTCTTCATGAATTAATATATTTCCTAAAAGAATATTCAACCTTTGAAATGTGTGATTGTCTCATAAAATTGTCGTAATTATTTCCCAATGGGGGGGGGGGGGGGGGGGGATTGTAGGTCAGCAAATTAATAGCGTCCAAAAGATGTAATGCTACAGTCACACAGACACTTACGTTGAGTTACGTCCGGTTGCGTCCAAAAATTATTTTCTTTTTTTTGCGGATCCCCACGGATGCCTTCCCATCATAGTCTGCAGTGGAAATAGTGATAATGTCATTCATCCAATAAAACAAAGAAATACATAAGAAATGATAGAATAGAAGATTAAAGAAGGATAAATCAACAAATACGTAACTAAACGTAAGTGTCTGTGTGACCGTAGCATAATGCTACAGTCACACAAACACTTACGTATAGATACGTTTGTGTTGTTTTAATCTTATTTCATCATCTATTCTATCATTTCTTATGTGTTTCTTTGTTTTACTGGATGAACGAAATTATCACTATTTCCACTGCTGACTATGACGCTTAGGCATCCTTGGGGAACCGCAGAAAAGAAAATAATTTTTGGACGCAACCGGACGTAACTAAACGTAAGGGTCTGTGTGACTGTAGCATAACATGCACGAAATCATAAGATTTCATGCGTGTTACATCTTTTGATTTGATATTTATTTCGGTGTTTTGAGTGTCTTGGAGTTTCATGATTGTAAAACGCGAATGTATTATGCTGAGTTAGTTCTCTCCGTGTGTATTTTTTTATTCGTCGATCTGAGTGCTTATGGTGGTATATGACTTCGCCGAGAAGGTTTGAGATGGATTTGGGACTACTTTGAGACCGTCAAAATTTTGAGACAGTTTTGACATGGTTTTGAAACTTGTCAAGAAAACGTCTCCGGGACGTCTTCTGAGTCCCCCGACGTTTTATGAGTCTCGGGAATCGCAAAACCGTCTCAAAGTAGTCTCGTCTCCGCGACGGAAAAAAGAGACGGATTTGGGACTACTTTGAGACGGTTTTGAGACGGTTTTGCTATTCCCGAGACCCATGAAACGCCGCGTAGACTGAAGAGGGCTCAGGAGACGTCTTTGAGACGTCTCGGAGACGTCTCCGCGACAAGTCTTCTTTCCTTTCAGCTCAGTCACCCTTCGATAAATTCTCTCTCTCTCTCTCTCTCTCTCTCTCTCTCTCCATATCATCTCGCAAGCCGGTCTCTGTATCTCTTTTTGTCTCTCCGACACTCTCTTCTTGACATTTCTGTAGCTCCTTTCTAGTGTTTCTATTTCCCCTCACCACTTGGAGATGTGTTTTCCATACTTGCTCTCTCGCCCCCCCCCCCCCCTCTCTCTCTCTTTACCTTTCTCCGTTTTCACTCACTTCATATTCTTTCTTTACAATCGCTCGGACCTCTCCCCTCGACTTTCAGTGGGCCTCGTTATTAATTTTCCTTCCAAATTTTAACATCCTGATATGATTTTCATGTTGTTGACATGGGTCCATTATTCATTTATAATGTTGTCGGTTTAGAGTGAGAAAGAGAGAAAGAGAGAGAGAGAAAGAGAGAGAGAGAGAGAGAGAAAGAGCGAGAGATAGAGAGAGATGTCTAGATAGTGTGTGAGGGAGGGAAGATAATAGTAGCAATAAAAAAAAATACACAAAGGGTGAAAAGGATGGAAAAGGTGGGAAAGGGCCGAAGAGTGACACCCTTTTCCTTCATTTTCTAAAACGCTGTCACTACTCTGACCCTTTAAAAAGCGATTTACCCCTTTTTCACCCTTTTATTTTTCAGAATGCAAGTATAGTCTCTGACGAAAATGTGAATGTGAAGTTCACGAGTTAAAAAAAAAAGAAGAAATAAATAAAAACACTTCTCATATATTTGTAGGTACTGTTTGGTTGATATTTATTCGCAGAGGTATACTACAAGAAAATGATACAAAATGTATTATCGTAGTAACAGAAAATACAAATAAATGTCACATGTTTAGTGATGTATGATTGCCTCAGTCATCATAAAGATTGAAACAAAAGCACGCACAGAGAGAGAGAGAGAGAGAGAGAAAGAAAGAGAGAGAGAGAGAGAGAGAGAGGTAAAGAGAGAGAAATGCAATAGAGAGAGAGCAAAATAATTAGATTCTTCACCGGTATCTTTAAGAGAGAGAGAGAGAGAGAGAGAGAGAGAGAAATCCCAAAATCGGACATCCCACATCGTCAATCTTTTTACTAGAAATACTTGAAATACTTTAAATGAACACTGAAGAACACTTAAGATAAGCTATATTGCCTTTTCTATATCTGTACATATTCAATCCAACAGTGAATGGTTTGAGGTGAGGGGTAGTATGTGAAGAGGACAATAATATGGAATTGGCGCCCCCCCCCCCAATCAGACCTGCCTTAGTGACCACCTCTTTATCCCAGGGGGGGGGGTCACTCAAAGAAAAAAAGTGCTACCCATGCGTGTCCCCGCCTTCTGAAAATGGACCCTAAACGTCTCATTGCATGTAGTCAAATTTGCACCCCTTTTCGACTTCTGACTGGGAAAAAAATACCCTAAATGCCGTATAAACACCGTGAAATTTTGACCTCAAAACGGCAATTCCTGTTGAAAACACCCCTATTTTTTTTGAAAATGGCGACTGAAATAAAAAAAAACACCCCTATTTTAAGGAAAGCGTCGACGCCGTCGAAAGGCTGAAAAAATACCCTTTTCGACGCTTTTTGGGGACACGCATTGTGGTGAGTGACCCCCCCCCCCCCTCCCCCCGGGCTCTTTACATAGACTAACATAACTGTCTACAGAATCTGATGTAGGCCTATCAATTGATTCTTTACATGGGTGTCCCCGACGCTTATGCTTACAAATGTGCGTTCGACTCTAACCACTGATTCTCCATGTGTTGCAATGTAATCTTATAGGTCAGTTTGGAGTCGGTCTGTCCATTAGACAGTCCCATAACGACAAACTTAAGGGCCGGATCAAATCTGCTGTCACACCGGTTCCCATTGAACTGTTTTAGTTTTGTGACCGCGACCGCCCCATTTGTGAACCCGATATTGTGTAATCAAACGTAGAGAGCGCCCATCCTGAAATTCGAACCTGCAGCAGTGCTAAGTACACTGTATACAGCTACTGTTATAATCGAATCCAGTCGTAAATGTTGCAAATAGGGCCTCCGGGTCTGATTGGATTTGGGAGATCGTGATTGGATGGGAGTGAGAAAGAGAGAGAGAGAGAGAGAGAGAGAGAGAGAGAAGGGGGAGAGAGAGATAGAAAGAGTATTGTGAAGAAGAAATAAACGAGAGAGGTATTTAGACAAAAAAAATTAAAGGATATAAAGAAAGAGAAGAGAGTGCATTATTATGATTATGAAGAAAGATGTACAGAGAAGAGAGAGAGAGAGAGGGAGAGAGAGAGAGAGAGAGAGAGAGAGAGATTGGGGGGGGGGAAATAGAGGAAAGAAAGAGAAAGAGAGTCAGAGAGTCAGACAGATAAATAAATAGACAGTTTATAGCATACCGGGTGTATCCGGAAAAAAAGGAAACCTAAGTTTGATCATCAATGATTTTTAAAATATTTCAGTGGAGATTATGAAAATTATATCACTGTAAAATGCAACTCATTACTATTCTAATGATACTCCTCTCAGCTCACCAATATCCTGCATCGATGAATTAAAAAAAAAAAAAGTCTTGCAAAATTGAGATTGGTTCACTTTCATGCTCCTTGAGATGAGTTGTTTGAATGTGCCTAAACATGATTTGCAATTATAAGTAAAGCATTCCAATGACTTTCAATAAATGGTTTTGATAAATGGGTGGAAATGCCTTCTTATTAAGTTCATCAAGCTCACCATCTAGGTTATTTTATCGTGTCACAGCTCATGACAGCCCAGAGAACCTTATGTTTACCGTGGATAATGTAAGAAGCATGACAGTGCATCAATTACAATGGGGTTCAATGATGCGTGACATTGGTGAGCTCAAAGAGGTATCATTGCAATGGTAATGAGTTGCACTTTCCAGTGATATCAACTTCATAATCACCACTGTAATATTTTTGAAATTATAAATAATCAAAGCTTGATTCCCTTTATTGGCACATTGAACCAACCCATCTCAAGGAGCGTGAAAGTGAACCACTCACAATTTCGCGAGATATTTTTGAAACAATGGGGTACAGTGATGTGTGACATTGGTGAGCTGAGAGAGGTACCATGAAAATGGTAATGACTTGCACTTTCCAGTGATATAAACTTTATAATAACAATCGTAATATTTTTGAAATTATTGATGATCAAACTTGGGTTTCTTTTATTTTTTCCTTTACGCACAAAATACGAAAAAATGCTCTTCTCTTTAATTACAATTAGATTTCATAAAGTTATTCGAAATAATTAGATAATTAAAAACGAGTACTAGTAGTGTCTATAATTAACTAATATTAGGTTGATCAAAACCTTTTTCTTTCTGCTAGCCGAAAATTCACATCTTCCTCTAATTTAATAAATAAATGACATGATTTAAAAGAAAGTGACAAAGAGGGCATTATGTCTCCAAAGAATTGCATGTTTGCCCGAAATAATTTTGGAACATTTCATAACGCTGCGAAATGTTCGGGCAAAAAGGGCTATTGCAATCACATGATGATTATTTATAAATCATTAAATCAAATCTGCTCAATTCATTTAAAAGTAATACTCTGCATCATTACTGTTCATTTCTATTTAATCATAATAATTTGACTAAAAAGACAATTTTCTGTACGAGGTATGGGTTTGGTAGGTACTATATCCAATGACGGGAATCAACAATGTTTATATACATTTATGATAATGAAATAAATATATCAATATGTTCATAAACATCTAGGCCTACATGAATGTATACGTTTATCTATATTTTGATAAAATTTGATTTACAACTACTCTCATCTATAGGAATACACAAATATATTATATTTTAAAAAAATGACACAATGAGCTCTTTAATCATGGATCACAATTGAAACACTTTTGTATTTAAGAAATATTAGAAAATAACCACGTACATCCTAACATAGACAAATCATTAAAAAAGTTACATTTGCAACATTCTCGTTAGAGGTTTTTAACTCGGCTGAAATAATTGATCTAAAGTATGTATTGACGCACACATTTTATGCAATGCTTCGGGGAAAAGGCATTTCGACATTCACATTAGACCACATAAAATGTAGGACATAGGGTTTATATAAGCTTTGTTTTTGAAGGGCAACACAATAATCCTACTGAAACAAAAATGAAAGCGAAAACAACTAAACACGTGTACCAATATCCGTATGCATAAATGTGCATCTATTTATGGTATGTCCATCTATTTATGTTAGAGACAATATTAAAAGAACATGGACATGGGGTTTGCGACGTAGAGAGCGCTGTGCTGGGTCTATTATCCCCGCGCACGTATGTGACTCCTATAGGATTTAAAATGTCTGTGGCTCCGCTGCCTTCGCGTAGAAATTGAATATTGCTCTTTAGGTCACAATGTCAACGATTGATTTAACAATGGAAATGATACTGTTGAATAGTCTACATCACGTATCCTTAAATGGCAAATGATAACAATCAACCATGAGACAAAAGACCTTATTTGCATTAATATAAAAAGGAGACGAGGTTGAGAAAGCTATTCAATTCGTGATCGCTTCCCCTATACTGTCACAAACACTAGTAGGCTTAATGTGCAGTACCGTGCAAAGGTAACTGACTCATCGAATTTCCTAGCCAAAAGTTACATACGTACGCAAACAAAAGAGAGTACACCCATCATAGCGCTCTCAACGTCGGAAACTCCTATAAAATCTCTTTAAAATCTATAAATCATACTTTGAAAAATCTTCTTCTTTTTTTTTCTATGGATGGATCGGGTAATAAAGTACATACATCTATAACGTTTGCTAATGTGATACGAGCAACTCTATCATAACCCTGCGTATAAGACCTGCGTTGCAGCTAGGGCTCCTAATCCACTCAACACGGACGCTGCTACGACGATAGCCGTCGTACTCCCGACAGCGTGGACGATACTGCCCATACATAGCGAGAGGAAGAACTGCGCTACGAACACCATACTCTGTACGAGTGACACGTCGGTACCGAGTCCGCGTATGACTTGTTTGCTTCGTTTACTGCTGCTGCTGTCCCCACCGGCCACGTCCTCCACATCTGATTCATCCTCATCAACGTTGACGCTTTTGGTTTTATAGAACTGTGATGATAAAAAAGAAAAGAAAATGAGATTGTAAGATTGTAGCAGTCAAGTTACACTTCCACGTAAAAATCGTGTGCGGGATAAGAGCAACGTACGCCAATATCGGTTTTACATATAACTGACTACGTATAATGGGATAGACGTGAGACCTACGTGGCTCTTTCGTGGTATTACGTAGGTTTTATGTCTGATTGTGTTAATCGTACCATAGATACTTATTCCTCTCTTGTTATGTCTTAGAAACCATTCTTTGGGCATTTTTTTTTTTCAGGAATATCAAATCGCTCAAACATAGGGTACATGCAGGTAATATGGGCCAGCAGGTAATATGGGCCACCTGAAGCAAATCATGTCGTGACCGTCGACCGGTGACCGGTGACCGATGTGAGCACCATAATGTTGTTCATATGAACTGTATAGAAAATATATCGTCTGAGAGCATCTGATGCCGAAATTTCTCTGAGAAAATTGCTGAAAACCAACAAGGTAGATAAAACTTACGGCATTTTTTTACCCTGATGTAAAAATTGATATTTCACAGAATGTGATGGTGAAAGAGTGTTTGAGGGGTAAACTCAATTGTTTTGTATATTTAGTAAGCTTATAGTTTCATTTTGATCATACTAGCGTGTACAGGTCAATTTGTTTTAGTGAAGGGGTGCAATGTGGCATTGAATGCTTGCCTGACACAGCAACATTAGTGCAGGTAATATGGGACATCCAAAATGGCGGAAATTATTCTGGTACTTAGTATTGGGATGAGGATCAATCTCTTTGCTACGATTTTTTTGGGTATATTCACAGTATATAATTAATATAAATAGCTTAATGTAGGCCTATATTGACTTGTATAATGAAAAAATATTTTAAATAATATTAAAAAAGAAATAATATACAAAATACATAACAATGAAATATATAGTCATAGGATTTACTGAAGGGTCTATAATTTCAAATTATATTTAAAGTTAATGATTTTCAACATTTTAAACAATTCCAGACATGGTAGAGTCATTGTAGTTTTTTTAAAACATACATTAAATACATGTGCCCATATTACCTGCACATGCAGGTAATATGGGCACTTTGGTAATGACGTCAACATTTGAATATTGCACACAGGGTGGTTGGTGATAATTGTTTTTCTTCCAATAAAAGTTAGAGCAGTAGTTATTTATCAATTAGAGTTATATTCATAAACAAGGTTAGACTGTGTGTCATTTCGCAATTTTATGCAAATTAGGCAAATGAGCTTAGGGGGTCCATATTACCTGCATGTACCTACTATTTCGTATATCTTAAAAAAAAAAAAAAAAAAAAAAAAATATATATATATATATATATATATATATATATATATATATAATATATATAATATATATATATTATAGCTGCAGCAATGGAAATACCCACATGACAAACAACCCGGGGTTGGGCACCCCCCGGGTGACCAACCCCGGGTAGACAAGGAAACTTAGTCATTTTCGCATGTATACAGTATCATTACACAGTAGCATGATTATTTACAATAGGGCCTGCTAGTTTTCCATCGTAATCTGAATAAGCATTTGGTAGTCATTGCCTTCATGATATCAATTTCGTCAACTACAAAAGCTGTACAAGCTGTCAAGCAAATGTAGTTTAAATGATATTCAGTTGCTTTGAATGTCGAATTCAATGTTTGATCAAAACTCCTTCGTTTGATTGCTCTTCTCTTGTGGTCAATACAATAATGAAAATCACATAAGGGAGGAATTTTGGTTATTGGAACAGCCGTAAATGGTATAGCCTTTATCAAAGGCGATAACTTTAAGTAATATACGTCTACCCTGGGTTGACAAAATGGCCCCATAGACAACTCTGGGTTGACAACAAACTAAAATCTAACGTTAGATATTGACAGTTGGCATTGTTATCTACCCCGGGTTGACCAAATGGCATCATAGACAACCCTGGGTTGACAACAAACGAAAATCTAGAAGATGCTTGTGATATTGACAGTTGGCATTGGTGTCTATCCTGGGTTGACCAAATGGCATCATAGACAACCCTGGGTTGACAACAAACTAAAATCTAACGTTAGATGTGATATTGACAGTTGGCATTGTTGTCTACCCTGGGTTGACCAAAGGGCATCATAGACAACCCTGGGTTGACAACAAACTAAAATCTAACGTTAGATGTGATATTGACGGTTGGCATTGTTGTCTACCCTGGGTTGGCCAAATGGCTTCATAGACAACCCTGGGTTGACCAAATGGCATCATAGACAACCCTGGGTTGACCAAATGGCATCATAGACAACCCTGGGTTGACCAAATGGCATCATAGACAACCCTGGGTTGACCAAATGGCATCATAGACAACCCTGGGTTGACCAAATGGCATCATAGACAACCCTGGGTTCACAACAAACGAAAATCTAGAAGATGCTTGTGATATTGACAGTTGGCATTGGTGTCTACCCTGGGTTGACCAAATGGCATCATAGACCACTCTGGTTTGACAACAAACTAAAATCGTCATCCTTAGAGCAGTGTGCCATTTTTAGTTTCACGTAAGTTAAAGACTAACTTTCATATGTCCCTGTTCAAGCTGTAACGGTAGATTCAGTCGATGGCTTGCTTCAAAAAAAAAATCCAGTTCTGGAAAACTAAAGTTAGATGCAGCTACACAGCGCAGTACACCACGGCCACATTCTGCACAACACACTCAGTCAGCGAGCTCGCAAGCTCAGCTAGCTAGCTAGAACTACGGTACCGTACCACTAGCAAAGAACCTGCGTAGCACTATCGCTGGTAGCACGAGCATGCAACCAATCTAGCTCCTTGCTGGAATTAGTCTACAATGTACGTATAAATAAGCGCGCAATTTCCAATCGCTACCGATAGCGCCTTTGAATAAGGCTATATCGTTTACGAATACCTTTTTCGGCTGTTCTAATAACCGAAATTGCCCCCTAATGCTATTTTCGTATTATATCGACCATGAAGCGAAGAGCAATCGAACATTGAATTAGACATTCAAAGCAACTGAAAAATTCATTTCAACTAAAGTTCTTGTCATCTTGTACAGCCACATCAAATAATAGATCTATGCAGTTGATGAAATTGATATCATGAAGGTGATGACTACCGAATGCTTTTGGAGATTAAGATGGAAAACTAGCATGCCCTATTGTAATGCTACTGCATGTGTAATGCTACCTGTATATACATGAGAAAAATGACTAAGTTCCCTAGTCTACCGAGGGTTGGTCACCCCGGGGGTGCCCAACCCCGGGTTGTCTGTCATGTGGGTATTTCCATATATACCAAGTGAGTCAAAAAAAAAACTTTACACCTAGAAAAATGTCAATAAAAAGAAAACCAATTTATAAACCCTAAATTATTTTACATATTCTGAAGGAGTAACTCCTCCCGCATCTTCTGGTACCATTTTGGTGTGGTATGTCTTTACGCTTGGAAGAACACGACGCATTGTTTGCGAAAGTGTAAATTTCGAATTGTGCCAGGGTGAGGATGAAATTGAAACAACAAAAGCTGACAAAAAAGCAATTCCATCATGAATAAAATAGCGTAACTTTTTTAACGGAAATGTCTTCCGCTTAATGACTTGGCAGGGGTGTTGATACACATATTGACTACATTTTGTATGAAAATGAGATAAATCTGTAGGGTCAGGCATGAGTGAACACACGTCAAAGACTAAATAATCTCTTTTCAAAAGTATTAGGAGGCCTTTTTAGGTCTGTCAGTGGCAATTTACTTTTTGATCTGTACTCATTCGTGCATTACTTGACGAGTCAATCTACTTTTCATACAAAATGTAGTCAATATGTGTATCAACACCCCTGCCAAGTTATTAAGCGGAAGATATTTTCGTTAAAAAGTTATGCTATTTGATTCATGATGGAGTTGCTTTTTTGTCAGCTTTTGTTGTTTCAATTTCATCCCCACCCTGGCACAATTTGGAATTTGCATGTTCGCAAACATGCGTCGTGTTCATCCAAGCGTAAAGACATACCACACAAAAATGGTACCAGAAGATGCGGGAGGTATTATGTAAAATAATTTAGGGTTTATAAATTGGTTTTCTTTTTATTGACATTTTTTTAGGTGTAAAGTTTTTTTACTCACTCGGTATATATATATATATATGTATGCATATATAATATAAAATATGTTAATTTCTTTATGTGACTACAAATGTGATTTAATTACAGATTGCAGAATAGTTGAGATATGGCATGTCTTTTGGAGAATAATGATAATTTAGACCGTTAATAAATTATGCCCCAGACATAATCATATTTATTTCAATAATTGAACTTACAGTATCTGTCGAATGATAGTTTGCTATAAGGATGAAGGGCAGTGTAAAGAGAGTTGAATATTGGATGCCTGCTGTAGCAGAGAATAGGAAAGCTGCCCATGGAGCACGTATAGCAGCCATCAAGGCCATACTAACACAGTATATGGCTTGGTTTCCAACGTACACCCACTTAGCACCTGCATTGGCAACAAGAAATAAAAGGAAAGAATAATGGTAATATAATTTGTGTCATGCCATAGAAATGGTTAAAGAGAATCTAGTGTAGTGGGAGAGGTGAACCATGGGTCAACAAAATAATTGTGAGCTTTTAAATTATTATTCAAGGTATTTAGGAAGTATTTTATAGTACAAAGTTCCATTGAAAAGGATTGCTCTTCAAATGCCCTCATAGTGATAATATGACATAAAAAGCTGATATGTGCGGGTCCCGCACATGTGAGCACATGTTCATGTAGTCCCATACATGCATTTTTGTGTGCAGTGCATGTTCCTCTTAGAGGAATTTGGTAAATTTCTTATAATTTTCTTGGTTCAAAAACCTCCCATCAATAAACAATTCTTAGGTGCATTGTTATTAACCTTTCAGACAGTTTCTTCCACAATTCAATCTCATGACTGCAACACTAGATTAGCTTTAAATAAGATGATAATGACTTCCAAGCTGGATCGAAGCTCATCTTGATGCAATGGTCATGGTTTTACCTTTCGTTTGCTTTTTTTAGCGTCTTGTATTCATCGGATTAAAAACAAAATGAAATAAAAATAAAAATGAATATAAACAAAATAAACAAAATCCTCGGAAGCACGGATGTGTAGGGTTCTTTCAGGCAAACAGGAGCGAGGTGACTGTGTTCTTGCTCTGGGGGGCATTTCATCAAAGGACTTGTCGGACATTTTATCCGACAAATTTGCTCTCAGCCAATCAGATGCCAGCATTTCAGTAGCTTTTAACAGTTTGTCGGATAAAACGTCCTACAAGTCCTTTCATGAAACGCCCTCCTGGTCATGTCGAACATGTCGAAACGCAAATAATCGCATGACAACAATCGCCAGATACAGGATTAATAATATAGGTTTTCCCGGCCAATTTCATTGTTTTGTCAATCAATTGAATATTAGAGGCATTCATTTTCGGAAAAAAAATCGCTGATGCATCGAAATGTTGCCAGTCAAAATCGTATTCAATCATCAAAATTAACGATTGATGTGATTGATTTCGTATTTGCGCATTCTACTTCACATAATAAGCATATACATTAGGCAATAGCTATTCAAATTCGTCTTCATCCCGTCGACATTTCATTCCTTATACTCAAATTCGCACTAATTTGAATGCGTATAAAATGAAATTAAATGACTATATCCGAATTCGAACTTTGCAACCATTACTTTGTGTGCCTAAAAATGAATTTCAGAGCATGAACACGAAAGTGTTTGACTAAAGTCAGTCTGTCGCATCAAACACACGAATTTGAAAACACATTAAATGAAAACGGATGATAAATGTATGAAATTGGACGGGAAAACCTATAATAATAATAATTTCATTTATATAGCGCTTAATACTGGTGTTTCTAAGCGCTCTGATGTTCGGGTTAACTTAAATAATAACAGATTTCAATCTAAACATATTATTTATACATTATAAATATCTCAATGAAAATAATATATACTACTGGTTTGCGCCTCCAGAATCATACAGTGTGTTATACATTACAATTTATAAAAAGGTGAGTTTTGAGAAGGATTTTGAATGAATCGACGGACGGAGCATTTTTAATATGAGGTGGGAGTTTATTCCATAGAGTAGGGGCAATATTTGAAAATGCACGGCGCCATATCGAGTTTTGGTTCTTGGATTCAGGGGCACACACTTGCAAAAACACGAAAGTTGTGACCATTTTTGACAATGTGGAAACGAAGGAATGGGGCAACCCTTACAAAAATGTCCTGTGGTATTCCTATGGTATTTCTGAATGTCCTGTGGTATTCATATGGTATTTCTGAATGTCCTGTGGGTTTCTAGTGGTAATGTTCGTATTGGTATCAATTAATACATAGAAGGTACCTAAGGAAATACTCACACAGAAAAGGTGGTACCATAAGATACGCATTACTGCAGCAGTAGCCTGTGGTATATTGGTACAATACATATGTTATGGTATGTGCTGTATGGTTTTTGGCACAAATAATCGAGATTATCTGTGATTGAGTTTGTTCTTATTTGGCACAAAATCCTATATGGTATGGTATTCTTGTGTTTTTTTGGCAAATACCTTATGTATGATATGCATTATGTTTTTTTTTTGCCCAAATACCATAGTAGTATGGTATATGCTGTATGGTTTTTGTGGCACAAAATACCATTATTGATATGAGTATTAGCTGTAGGTTTTTCTGGCACAAATCCTAGTAGTTATTTTCTTGTGATTGTTTTATTGCACAAATCCCAATATGTATGTATGTTGCTTGTATGGTGTTTTGTGCACAAATACATTGTATGTATTGTTATCTGTATGGGTTTTTTGGCACAAATATTCCATTGTATGTGCATTATGCTGGTATGTTTTTTTTGGCAGCAAAGTACCAATATGTAGTGGGTATGGCTGTATGTGGTATGTTTGGGCAACAATATATATGTATGGGTTTATTGCAAAAATTACCAATTTATTGTATGGTGTTCTTGCTCAAGTACCATAGTGTTATGCGTATTCTGTATGTTTTCTGGAGACAATATAGCTCATATGTATGGTATTTTGTATGGTCTTTTGGAGCAATATCTATATGTTTTGGTATTTAGCTGTTGTTTTTTATTGCATCAAATTTACATATATTGTTATGTGTTATTGCTGTAATGGTTTGTTGGCCAACAAATCCGAGATATGTATGAGTATTGTTGTATGGTTTTTATTGTTTTGGCTACAATCATACTGTAAGTGTATTTTAGTATGTATTTCTTTGGTCATTCAAGATAACCATATGGTTTTTTTTTGCACAAATACCATATGTATGGTATTGCTGTATGGTTTTTTGGCACAAATACCATATGTATGGTATTGCTGTATGATTTTCTGGCACAAATACCATATGTATGGTGTTGCTGTATTTTTTTTTAAAACACATATACCATATGTATGGTATTGCTGTATGTTTTTTGGCACAAATACCACATGTATGGCACGAATACCACATGTATTGGAGCCTCTGTTACAATCGCCCCGTGTTACAATTATTGTCCCGGTCTCCCCTACCATCAGGGGCTGCGATTTCATGTGATGACGGTCAGGAATAAGAATAAGGCTTCCTAAATATTTGTATACCCAAAATTCGAAATAGAATGATCTATTTCACATAATTTATTATGCAGAAACTAATGACAATTTTAAGAATATAAGGTTGGAACAAATAAAACATATTCCACAAAAGACGACCTGAAGACATAGTTAAATCGTTAAATCATTGTATTGTTATTTGTTTGTGAGCGCGAAGCGCGAGCTAAAAATTTAGCTCTGTAATAACATTAATCATTGTATTCACTAGCTGATAATCACTAATAGAAAATACAATTCCGAAGAGCGAGTGAAAATCTCATTAATCAACGTTTTACAATATATATATATATATATATATATATATGTATGTTTGTAATCCCTTTCTGAATATGGTCACTTTTTATAACGATACGGACCTGAAAACAAAGAATTTAAAGAAACTTAAAAGTTTATTTCTATCACATTTGGACAAGTGGGCAAATACGAAATTTATCCAAATTGTTTAGAAAATAAAAACAAAAAGTAAAGCTTTGAAAATCAAGGGGACACGTCCCCCTGATTGACGCCAAATTTGGAGAGGAATTTAAATTGATCTGGCATTACTAGATCGGAATAATAGAGCACCCATAAGAGACTTGATATGGCTTTATCCGAAATCATAGATACTGACTACTCACTACATTATCACAAAGTTACAATAAAGCGTTGTAAAATAAGAGAATTAAATGAATAAGGGACTTGAAAAGATTATTAGTTTTAATATAATGCCCTGGTTTTGTTTATTTTGCAAGCGAGCGCGAGCGTCGAAAATTTGTTTTTTTGACATAGAATCTGGTGTCAATTTTAGCGCGAAAGTAGCTAGTGCCTCTTGCGTCTGATTATGATGTAATTATATTTTTGTTAAGCTTTAATGCGGGGATTGGACGTCCCCCAGAAAAACAAAATTGGCATGGGGGGTGGGGGTGGGTGGGAACTGATCTCCCCGTCAGCATCCGGGAAGTTTGTCTTGTCAGTGCAGAGTTGCAGATAGCACTGCAATATGAACTACCGTGTGTAGTATTCGGTCACAAGGATAGTTTTTTTCTAAGGGATAGTGTTATCTTACGGAATTGATAAGTGGGTGTTTGACCAAATCGATTGATAGGACGGAAATGGGAAATTAATTAGACACAAATGGATAATTTTAGAACTATTGGAAGACAACATCGCAACAGGGATGAACCAACGGGCATTCAGTCAACAGTGAGATTGTATGGGCAGTATTTACTGCTGAAATGTGTGGTAGTCGTAATGGTATTACCGTGGGACTTCGTGGGTACTATGGTAATTAGACGCTCATTCAACAATGTTTTGATCACAAATCAGTATTCTGGTGAATCTGACTCATTAACTAAGTAAGCTCATATTAATATTGTTTTCTTTTAGGCAAGTATTATTCCTAAACACAAAGTAAACAAGAGCGGATAGTTTGACATTTGCATTGATTATCTTAAGAGAGATAGGAAAATAAAGCTAAGCTGGACACAAAATATATTGCTAAATAGTGTTATAATGATACCAGAGTATGGATTCCTATGGGTTCTAGCGGCAGGTCCGTGCTAGACGGCGTGTGGTATCTGAAATTACGGCGTGTGGTGTTCGGTCGTACGTATGTAATGAATCAAATGGGTAACTGTGTGCGTATTGATGTGTGGTACTTGTTTTAGGGGATAATGCTATTAGTATTTTGCTGTATGGTATACTTGTAATGGTATTTTTTTGTGGTACTTGTGCTAAAATACCATAGGAATCCTGTGGTATTGTGCCGAAATACGATACATAGTAACCTAATGGTATTTGGCTGTATGGTACTCTCTGTACTTGGTATTTTGTGTGGTATTTGTGCAAAAAACCATAGGAAGATCTATCGCGTATTTTGGTTGTATGGTACTTCTGTGGTAATTTTTGTGTGGTATTGTGTGCAAAAAACATGAGAATATCCTAATATATTTGGCTGTATGGTATTCTGTGTGGTATTTGTGCAAAAATCCATAGGAATTTGGTATTTTGGCTGTATGTATCTTCTGTATTTGGTATTTGTGTGGTATTGATTGTGCAAAAAAATAGGAAATCCTAATGGATATTGGCTGTATGGTACTTCTGTATGGTATTTTGTTGTGGTATTTGTGCCAAAAACCATAGGAAACCATGGTATTTTGGTTGTTATGGTACTTCTGTATGGGTATTTTGTGTGTATTTGTGCCAAAAACCATGAGTCCTATATGGTATGTTTTTGGCTGTATGGGTACTCGTTGCTGTATTAAATGTTGTTGTGTATTTTGTAGCTAATCAAAGTTCATCCATTAGGAATCATAATGGTATTGTTGGACTGTGATGGTATACTTTGTTGAGTAGTTTTGTGTTGTGTATTTGTGCCAAAAACATAGAAGAATCCTTGTGGGTTTGTATAGTACCGTTGCGTGGTACCACACGACATTTTTGTAAGGGAATCTTCAAGGTAAAATATGGTCGTAAATATCTGAAATGATGTGACAATGAAGAGGATGATTAAGAGGATGAGGAAGAGGATGATTGGGAGAGTAATAAGTTCTATAAAAATTAAATTATAACGATAATGCAAATTATACATGTAGGACCGAAGTAAAATCCCAGTTAAATGGGGTTGAGGTATTGGAAACAATAATATGCCTATAATAAGAAAATAAAGTGAACGTAACGAAGATGATGAGCAGTTGTGATCTTTATCGGGAGAATGATAGTGGCTAGTAAACGAAATTATGATGGTTATGCAAGTTTGGATAAACGCAAAATCCAGGTACCACGCCCATGTCTGACCTGACCTGGAAAGACACAAATCTAAAGAGCGCCATTTCCTTCCTGAAAAAAACTCGGCCACACAACCGAATCGACCCCGGACCGAGTACAAGTCAACCCCTAACTTGTCATTCAAAGTAGTGCACATTTTTCGTTGGGCCTGATATCGACTTGGAGTCGTTCACGCTCTTCTGACCGGGGCATACCCACACACGACATGGCTCGATCGGAACGAACCCAAACCTAATTTTCTTGAATGGATCACGTTTTCACTTTATTTGAAGCCGAGTCCAATATTGTCTCCAATTTCCAAGTCCCCCAATCGACTCATTTACGTCCAGTTGGCAGAGCCCTGTGCCTGAAATGATATCCTGAAGTCTGGCGGAAATCGAATCAACTTTAAGATTCAATCCGACCATTTTTACCGCCGCTATTTGATGAGTTTCGATGGTTTCATTTAATTGTATATTACGGGATGAAAATGGTACCGCATGAAAAGCAGGGGGGGGGCGTTTCATGAAAGGACTTGTCGGACGTTTTATCCGACAAACTGTTATAAGCTACTGAAATGCTAGCATCTGATTGGCTGAGAGCAAATTTGTCAGATAAAATGTCCGACAAGTTCTTTGATGAAATGCCCCCCTGGTGTCTCGGTCAAGAGAACACCTATACATATTCCAATAATGTACGGGGCTTCAAGAAAGACTCTTTGAGACCTCTGTGAGTTTTTTTTTTTTTTTTTTTTTTTAAATATTTTTTTAATTATTAATTTGTACTATCTGATCGGATATATATTTTGTTCCATTTTTATAGATGAATCGTATTGTCGTCCAGACTTAAACTATAATGGTTCATTATCCCCATATCTGTCCATCGTATTCTTCCCTCCATTATAGTATATAACATTAATCATTTTGCGTATTAGAATATAAAGATATCATGATCGGGGAAAAGGGAAGCTTTTCAGGGGTATTAATATAAATACGTTGCTATATAGGCTCTATCATCATTTTATCTCAATTTTGTCAGTCAGTCATGATCATGTATTAATAATATTAATATAATAGAAATTACAGCTAAAACGTTTTATTATATCAAACCACATCACCCAGCCCCTTTTCTCCCGCACTCCCCCCCCCCCACCCTCTCTCTCTCTCTCTCTCTCTCTCTCTCTCTCTCCCTCTCTTCTTTTTCTAATTTATTTTCTCCTACAACTTCTTTCTCCATCGCAAAGCCATTGAGTCAGAGCATTATTTCAGCCACCGTCAAGTCAAATCATTTCTCGCCGACATTTCACATCCAATATCGATCACACCAAAGATCGATACTCGGAACAGGTGTCTGTAGACGGAGTCATTACGTAGACAAGAGAGTGTGATGGAGAAATCAAAATAGGTAGAGAGAGGTGGGAAAAGAGGAAGAGGAGTGGGAAGAAGAAGAAGAAGAAAAAGAAGAAGAAGAAGAAGAAGAAGAAGCAAAAGAAGAAGAAGAAGAAGAAGAAGATGAATAAGAAGAAGAAGAAGAAGAAGGAAAAGAAGAAAAAGGAAGAGAGAACGCGCACGCGCTAGAATCAGATAGGCGCTAGGCAGAGAGAGAGAGAGACAGAATTGAGAAAGGAAGAAAGTGTGAAAGGGAAGATGGAGAGAGAAGGAGAGAGAGAGAACGAAAATGTAAAGAAAATATGGAGAGCAATGAGATATAGAGACATACACATTGAGAGAGAGAGAGAGAGAGAGAGAGAGGGGGATGGAAAGAGAGAAAGAGAGAGAGAGAGAGAGAAAGGGGAAGCCAAGAATGAAAAATGAGAAGTCAGAGGATGACTCAGATTACACAAAACAAAAGGTGTTAGCCATCTCCGCTTCTTAATATTTTTATACAAACTAAAAACCCAACAGCACAATCGATTTCATTTTAGTGGAAATCCCACCTTACTTCCTACCCACCCTGCCTGCAAGTACAGTCTCTTTCCATCGAAGTTAAGTTCTGTTCCTATCATCACCCTCTAACCGCCTCTCTTATATCTTCTCCCTTCTGTATCTACCCTCTTCCCCCTTCCCCAGAGATTTCCATTGTGCATATTTACACTTGCTAATGATCTGAAATTATAATTTCCATTCATTTCTTGTAGTTCTTTGTTTGTTTTTTACTCATCTCCTACTGTAAGTCCTGCGAACAGACTTGACTCTGTGGGATGGAAAGTGTACACTTGTCCTCACCGAATAAAAATTAACAAACTTAAAACTAAAGGACATTCAACAATAGAAAAAGAAAGGAGAGGGAGATAGAGGGACATGATGGTGTAACCCGAAACACCATCTTATTATTACTGGATAACGAATAACCTTTCCGCCTTCACCGATTACATGCGTTATGCGTTTATCCTAGCGGCAGAAAAAAGTAAATAACATAAAAATTAACAAAATGAACAACTTTCTTAATCTCTGCCTCACCCTTTGCACTCTCTTTCTCAGGAAAAAGAATTGCGATATTTGGTAACATGGTTTAACTCCATCATAAAGGATGTCGCTAAACCCACAGGCATACGTGACATAAGATGGCACACCCCGCCCTTCCTTAAAACAACTTTCAAACGAGTAATCGCAGTATATAAGTTTATAAAAGTTCATACAGTGCGTCCCAGATAACAGTGAACCCAAATTTTAGAGCACCGTAATAAAATTGAAGATGCTAGTACTAGATGTTCGTATGTTACATTTTGGCCCTCTGTTACATATATGTAACAATGTGTCGTGTTCATCCAAGCGTAAAGACATACCACACAAAAATGGTACCAAAAGATGCGGGAGGAGTTACTCTTTCGGAATATGTAAAATAATTGAAGATGCTAGTACTAGATGTTCGTATGTTACATTTTTACCCTCTGTTTCTCAAAACTGATTTGATGTAACATAGGAACATCTAATACTAGCATCTTCAATTGTGTTACTTAAGTGTCATTATTTTTTATATCATATCAAAGAGTAACTCATATTCTATCCAGTGAAACCAAAATCATACCTGTACTGTCATGGATGACTGACCAGAAGCAATCCTGGCTTTCTGATCATTCATTCTTTGTGGGAGGTCAGTCTTCTTAAGTCCATTCATAAGTGACAATGGATCTCTTGGTCTATTGAAATGCAAAGGCTGCTTCTCCTCAAACTTGGAACATTTTAATTTTGACGCTTGTCTTTTAAAGCCCAAGTGCTCAGCCATCCATCACAACACGGATTTAAGTTTGGTATCATTGAATTGAAAATGAGTTACTCTTTATTATGAAATACATATCAAGTTTACATAAGCTATAAAATTTTAATATGAGGCTCTCAAAGTTGGGTTTACTTTTTTTTTCTGGGACGCACTTTATATTGGCAATGATAGCTGCTGAGTGAGAGAAAGTAATATAGGTTTTCCCGTCCAATTTCGCACTTAGTGCATGTAAACTTAAAGATAGGTCATTCATTTTCACACATAGTGCATGATAAAGTTAAATAGCCATTCAATTTATTAGATAGGCATCCAAAAATCACCAGTCGGTATTCAAATTCCCTATAGTGCAAACAAAATGGCCATTTATGGTATTACATAATCGTTTAGAGCAACCACATCCGCCACACGGCATACGGAATTTGTACATAGTGCAACCAAGTTCGCCCCGTGAAACCCCTCGAGCTATGTTAAAGCATTCAATTTCGCTATTGTGCATCCAATTATACAATTTGTGCATGCAAAATTAGCACAGTAATTTTTTTCTATTTGTTTTATAAATTCTCATGTTATATTATTCTTCCATTTTATGAGCTTACTATGTCCATATTAAGTCACGAAATAAAATATCGGATAGCTAAAGGCATATAAATAACAGAGGAAAATTTCCTGACATTTCCCTGTGTTCATATGTTTTCTTTTATCTTTGTATTTTTTTTTTCATGATGTTTATTTTCTTTGTCATTTGCCACCATCTCTTCGATATATGCAATTGACTAAAGACATAATCATAGCATATCATGATGTTCTTCTTTCATATATACTTTTATTGTTTTTTTTATTTTTTTATCTTGTATCTGTTTTCATATGACTTTAATCATTTCAAACATCTTTTCACCATCCACAACACAACAAACTTGATGTACCTTTTATACCATTCTCAAATTCAAACCCAACATACACAGTACATATTTTAAGAAATGGAATGTGTAACAGTTGTTGTTAATTACGTAATATCCACCAATGTAAATTCTAAAGCTACTAAAAAATATCAGTGGAAACCAAAAGATAAAATGCAAAGAATATATTACCGAAGGAGATGAAAGAAATAAATATATAATTTGCGCCAAAGATGCTGGTGAGGAACAAAATAACTTCCTAAATAAGCAGGCCACTGCTATCTATATAATACAAATTATTTTTTACAAGCATCTGTAAGCATAATGTAAATTGTCCGGTGCAGTTTATGAATGGTCACTGGTGGCACACATACTGCAGGTTGGGAAAAACAAGCAAAGAATATTTGATTATGTATTACAAGTCATGTAAATACAGTGCTAAATTGAATGCACTTGTTATGAACATGGATACCCAATAGCGAAAATTGAACGCTCTGTCTTCAGTCACGTGACCTCTGGTGCTAACTTGAGTGCACTATGGCGAATCTGAATGATGCTTTTACACATTTGATTGCTCTACGGCCAAACTGAATGCCCATTATGAATTTTTGGCGGCCCTATGGCGATTTTGAATGACTAGTTTGAAATTTTAATTGCTCTTTAGCGAAATCGAATAAACTATTTATACTCTTGCGTGCTCTAAGTGCGAAATTGGGCGGGAAAACCTATATTATTGATTATTTATTATACACTGTTCGTCATAAAGGTGGAATATTTTTTTCTGGCTCAAGCGTCATTATGTTGCTCCGTTATTAATTTCTTGAATGTGTTTGTCACCGCTTTCACTTTCTGGGATCCTGGGTATATCTTGGGCGTTTCCTCAACCCTTCCCGGGGATTTTTCTTCAAAAAAGTTTTTCACCCCCAAAAGATGGCCATTTTCGTCATTTTTTCTTATTTTTGGGGCCCTTTTTAGTTCACGCGACCCACCAAGGCCCCCTCAGTCCTACCCCAAGGAAACATGTCTGAGGTGGAGATTTGTTATTTTTCTTTAAATTAAATCTAGATTTATGGTTACAGGCTTGACTCTTTCGTCTAGGGGAGGGGTCAAAATTTATTTTGATTGGGGTTCAACATTCATTTTATTCATTTTTACACCATGGAAATTTCTATCTTCCCTAAATTGTATTGTAAAATTTCAACCAAACATATATCAAAATAAAATGCTATCAATAATGACTATTTACAGCCTTGTCATCAAGGCTAAACAAAATTTAAGGGCAAAATGATGATATTTAAGAGTTAAATATGGTTTTTCATTTCTTTTGTTTTCAGCATAAAGATGGAATAAAATATTCCAAATTTTCACCAATCTCGTTTTTTACTTCAACCCCTCCCCTAGACAAGAGACCTTAGCCTGTCCCCAGAAATATATATTTAACTTAAAGAACAATATAAAACAGTTTACCTCAGTCGCGTTTCCTGGGGTTAGGACTGAGGGGGCTTGATCGGCCGGGAAAACAAAAAGGGGCCCCAAAATGAGAAACAATGACAAAATTGGGCATCACGGGGGTTGACAAAACTTTTTTTAGAAAAAGGTCCACGTGAAGGTTTGGGAGAATGTCCCAGATATAGCCAGGGTCCCAAAAAGTAAAAGCAGGGACAAACATATTCAAGAAATGAAAGTCAGAGAAAAATCATGTCGCTATAGCGGCAAAAAAAATATTCCACCTTTATGACGGACAGTGTAGTTATTACTTTTTTTCGTTTTCGTTTAAATTTTTGAGGTGATTAATTTTGGAGGGGGTATAATCATTCACTTGGTTCCGCTCTGCCCCATCCCCTTCTCTCTCTCTCTCTCTCTTTCTTTCTCTCTCTATCTCTTTCTTTCTCTAATTTTGGCTATAGTATTATGTACATGTGCGGTATGGGATTGACTATACAAACATTGTGCGGATGTAACATAATGGTGCTATTACAAGCCCGATGAAATGAATTTTCTCACTTTATTTCACCGTGCGCATGATATACGCATCAAGACAGAATTCTATTATGACATGGTCTCAACCAGCCGTACGTGAATTTACAGGTGCATCCGATCGGACAACTGCCATCACCTGCGTTTTCTTGCGTTTTGAAGTGACTGCAGCAAGAGCACGTCAACCGCACTGCTGCTTGACTGAAAAAAAACCCCACTAAACAAGTACACCTTCGGCTGCGTCCGGCTGACGGATTTCCTGCGATATCCATCGCAGACCAGACTCAGAGAGCTGCACGCCTACGTACCAGTTGCGGACGCAGACCGACGTGATACAATGAATTTACCGGGCCCATGCGTAAACACAATAGAGCCGCTTTTGTCCCCAGACAATATGGGCCCCCGAAATGCATTCAATTCGGTTTTCTTGGATCCGCGCCTGCCTACTGCATGATAAGTTGTGAACACATGACAAGACCCGTGTCGCGCTGAAGAGACAGATACTAAAATACCACAATTTTCTTGTATTGATGTATCGGCTCAGTGGATAGAGTGTCTGCCTCATAATCGGGAGATCGTGGGTTTCGATCCCCGGCCGCGTCATACCAAAAGACGTTAAAAAATGGGAGTTGCTGCAGCTACCCTGTTTGGCTTTCAACAAGAAAGAGATAGAGCAAGGTCGATCTGGCGTTGCTCAGTGGCTGCCGGGCCCACGATTAATGGGGCAAAATAAATTTCCGTTTCACCTTTCAGAACTTTGTTTCGGACAATAAAATTTGGAGCATTTTTTTTGTTTTTTTTGATACCCTATTGTTGTGTGACGTATTACGAAAGCGTTTGCAATACAATGCATAAATATACATCAGAAAATATTGGGGCAAGTATATGAACTAAGCTAAAGTTCGTGGCAATAAAAAAGGTCTGAGTTATAATTGAATTGATTAGTCTGAGAATACATTAATATTGTATTCACTTTTCTATACGGTTTGTATTGATTCAATATATATGAAAGGGCCTGTATTTTCAATACACTATTCGCATGAAAGCAGGGGGAAATCCCGGTGTAGTATTATACCTGCATACCACTAATCAGCTATTGGAAGGAAAGACCTGCGGGTTACAGTGATTCGTTTTTCGCCTTCTAGGCACAAGTGACGCCAAAACAAATATATAATAACAATAATGATAATGATCGGTCATAGACATGATAGATGTATAGATAGATGACTATCAGAATGCTTACTATATCTGATTTCTCTATTGATCACACCGTTTAAAAAAATAATAAGAAAGTTGCTTTGAAAGGACTGGCATTTTCAAAAAAGAGGGTCGTTAATATGATATGGGCCAATGACTTTCAGAATAGGCCTACATATATCTGATTCCATTATACAGCCACCTCGTTTAAAAAAAAAACAACAAACAAACAGATGTGAAAGGACTGGTATTTTGAAATGTTTTGGAAGTTTTTCAATTGATGTAGATCTATGACTGTTAGGGCACATTGTCATTGTCACGGTGTATAGTCAGCTAAAGCCACCACAGAACTGTTCTGTAAATTTTATTAGTAGATATTTTCAAATATGTTCGGTTTGGCCCCGCGGCCTATGCCCCGTAAGTTCGCTCAAAAGATTTGCACCATTTACTTCCACAGCAGCTTTCCCATGACTTCTATAAGACCAAAAATATTCCATTTCACCGTTTTTCTTTTTTTCACTTCTTTTTTTTTTTGTGTGTGTGTGTGTGTGTGTGTGTGTGTGTATAGGTGCGCTGACTTTTCATGTTCATCCATTTTTCTCTTTCTACTCTTGGTTTACTAACTTGTTCATTAAGCGTTTAAGTGATATACCATGCTTCTTTGTATTTGGAGTACAAGTATGATTTTTCGAAAACTCATAAGTTTGCAATTTATTCTGCAGGTTTAATTGTATGTCTCTATTGGATATACCACCAAATAACCTTTCAATCCATATTCTAGAAACTTAACATAGAAAAAAAAAAACTGATATAGAATTATATCAACTTAATTATTCGTAAATTTTTAACCGATCAGTGAGTAATGGGAGGGGGATAATCAACGACCTGGTTTCACTCCTCCCCCCCCCCATCCACCTCCAGACTCCCCTCTCTATTTCCGGTTATATATATAATAATAATATTTGCATTATATATAGTGCTTAATACGATATCCACCTTAGTGTTTCTTAAGCGCTAATATAGTGTTAACTAATATTACCCGGCTTGGCTACCCCGAAAGGCGCTCACAGCATTGAAGGAATTGCTTCCTACCGGTACCCATTCACTCACTTGGGTCAAGCTACGGCAAATCTGCAGGTTGACACCTTGCCGAAGGATGCTAGTGGTATGGACGGGATTTACGTACATGTGGCTAGTCAAACACTGTATGGATATAACATGATGGTGCTTTATTCCAAGTCTTATGGAATGAATTTTCTCACTGATTCACGTGCGCAATGTACCCTTCAAGGTTATAGTGCTGAAGGTGACATCACACCAACAGCATTTTAAAGCTGGACGTTTCTTGGAAGTTGGGGAATACACTTCACGTAACTCGTAATTGCCATGCATTCAGTGAACGTTTTAACAACCGTTGCATGCGTACTTAAAATGTTGATATATCTGTGGCTATTCGCTGTAAACGATAGCTTATGTTGATGTTCGCATGAGAAACGCCATGAACGATTTTTAATTCTGAAAATTTTTAAAGAAAAAAATAAAAATTGACACCAACGCGAGTCCAAGCACTCCTCTGCGAACAAGTACTACTCAACATGAACAACGTATGTAATGTCTTGTCAAACGTCCTCCTAACGTCTGGAAACGTTTGTGAACGTTTCCTGAAAGCATTACCATGAAAGCATACCCAACTTCAATTGGCAATATTGAGTAATAACTGTGTATTATCAACTGTTCAAAAGTTCATGCGCAAAGTTAGAATTGCCATCAATAACTTGTGATTAGATCAATTCATATGTTCTTGGCATTTGTATCATTTCTGTTTAACATAAAAAAACAGTAAACGATAGCTTTTATTCAATATACCTTAAAGTCCCAGACCGGACCGAGAAATGAAAACCAAAATTACATATAAAACGAAAGCTATATTTTTCCTAATACAACAATCCCAGATTTAAGGCATTTTTATCTTCCATTTTAGAAAGTATTTCATTAAAAAGGTGATCGAACCTCAACCAGGCCATCCCTCCCAAGTACTCGTAAAAGTACCCCTATATATAATGCGGCTGATGACGTCAAAGAATTTTAAGGGAATGCTGCTGCCAGGCATGATAGGGTTTCGGCTTTAGAAAACACGTTTGTATTGCTATGTCAGAACAATAGAACCCCATGTGTGCAGAATTCTATTGTTCTGACATAGCAATACAAACGTGTTTTCTAAAGGGCCGAAACCCAATCATGCTCGGCAGTAGCATTCCCTTAAACTTCTTTGACGTCATCAGCCGGCATTATATAATAGGGGTACTTTTACGAATACTTGGGAGGGATGGCCTGGTTGAGGTTCGATCATCTTTTTATGAATACTGTTATGAAATTTTAATTCATTTTGGGGGTATTTATGTTATACGCCTACTTAGCTTTCAATCGATGTAAGGTTGTATTTACTCCGTCAACGGTCTTTAAGGGTTTGGTATTTTTAAAATTGCTAGGAGCTCATACAAAAGACTTGGATCAATGGCCCTCAGAACAGCTATGTGATTCCATTATAAAAGTCACCCCATGACCTCATAACAAAATCATCAGAAAGCTGTTGAAGAATTTCAGGTATTTCAAATGATCTCAGAATAAACATAACTTAATTACTAAATGACTAAAAATGTCAGCAATATATATATACATGTACAGAATAACCGTAATATGAGAATGAACGCAGTACATGGCACTTAAAGACAGAAAATTGATTAGCATAATATTGTACACGGAAAATGATGAAGGGAAAGAAGGAAGGAGGGCCAAAGGAGATGTTAAAATTACAAAAGGAATAAGAGAAAAAGTAAAATATATTAATATAAAGGGTTGACGTAATACTTTAGAACATGAAAAACAAGGAGAAAAACGAACGGGACGAAAAAAAAAAGAGAGAGAACAAAAAGGGAGGAAAATGTACTGATAAAGAAGAAGACCAAACTATTATTCAAGAAAGATTAATGTAAAATAAAAAGGGAAAGCACAATTTTCATAGAAGAATTAAAAGTTAGAGAGGGAAAATATGGTCAAGCATTATATACTAATTTTTTCCCGTTCCAATGACAATATTCATGATATTGGGGAATGGAAACCAAAATGGATGACTAATATGAGCTAGAAAAGTTTTTAAGTAGTGACGTGTTCGATCTATCATACTTATTAAGAATGATTATTCCAATAATAAGGAAAGGAAAGAAGGAAAAATTGTTTTTAATTATCTTTCTTTGAATTCACTTTAGCTTCGGAAACAAAACCCTCTGAATATTATATGATTTTAAACAACGTGTGATGTTAATACTTCTATTGTCTTTGCATTGTATGATTGTTATATATCTTCCTTTGTTAAGTATATTCATTGTTTTACGTTGTCAATCTCATCTCATGTTTTTGTTTTATGTTTATGTATATATATAAAAGCGCTTTATATCTTTTTAGATAAATGGCGCTATATAAATTATTAGTATTATATTATTATTTATTTTATTATAAATGTGTTTGTAGTTTTGTGTTTAATCCGTCTGTGACTTATTTCAGCACTTTTCAATGAAATTACCTTCTCACACACGTCTTTATGATGAATAGTTTTTATTCGACAGTCAAGGCCGGCAGACCTGTTGCAGTATTAATGTTCAAGCTCTCAAATCGCATATGCTCCGAATGAGAGATGCTCTAATAATTATTCATATGCGATTGCACGTATTGTAGTCAAAGCGTGAGAACATGTTGCATATTTTTTGTTTAAGCTGACAAAAAGGTCTGAATATGTATTTCTTCCTCCGCCCGTCTTCCAATTTCCCACTATTACGCGCGCTAATCCTACTCTCTCGTTCTCTCTTATTCATATGATCATTGCTTTCGTATTATGCCCCACTGTTTTCATCAATATCAATAATATAGGTTTTCCCGGTGAAGTTTGAAGTATCTCCGAACAATTTGACATTTCTTACACGCACTTTAGTACGAATTGTGATCGCGATTAAAAATCTACATGTTAAATTAACCGATAGCTCCGCTCCATGAGGTATGGTTTAAATTGAATGAATATTAACGAATTCGATTCAAAAGAGTTTAAGAATAACCTGGAAAACCTATACTTCCTAATTGAATAAAAAAACTACAATATTATCTTTAACATAAAAAGGTCATGATCATGTTTCCATGGTAATCAATTTCAATTTAGTAATACATTACATATAATTAAACATGGTAAACGATTTTCAAATTCCATATATTAGCATTCTATTAACTATATCATATCCGACATTCTTGCCTTTTTTTATCAGTGCAAATCTAAAGATTAGGCTATGATTATTCAACACATTATATAAATAGTGCATGCTCTACCATGCAACATACTAGATTATGTGCACGACAAATACTAAATTATCCCGAGGGCACATTTATTTCACCGAGGCCGTAGGCCGAGTTGAAACAGATGTGCACAAGGGATAATTTAGTATTTGGAGTTCACATAGTTAGTAATGTTGCATTAATAGAGCATGCACTATTTATTATAGTAAATAGACCCCTAGATATTTGACCTTGCCTAATTTTGTTTTATCTTTGCCAATGTGTGCCAAACTTTTGGTGCTAATTAAGCTATTGTGACGTATATTGTTGCTCCGCGTATCTATTGTTGTGCGCACCATTTTACTGTTATTATGCGCTAGCGCAACAAAGCAATTGATTTCGCCATTCATTTTAACACAGGATAAAACCGTTCAATATAACAAAAAAACCGTTCAATATAACAAAAACCGTTCAATATAACAAAAACGTGAATGACACGTGACATCATTTCAACCAATCACAACTCTTAAAATACTACCACTATTTACTATAAAGACATAATAATCGACTAAAATAATAATAGAGTACCAACCAATGTAGATTACATATACCATAAACATGCCTACATATGCGAGGGAAGACGTATATCCCTTCAGTTTTGCTCTAATTGCAATTCCAGTCGATTTACATTTGGAAAGATTTCGAGATGATTAAAAACGTTTTGAACTTCTCATTATTTACTGTGGCTTCAGAGATTTGTGTCTCTGGTGGTGCAATTAGGGTTTAATTTGGGCTAACAACCTCTATATGTAACCGCAATTAAGCACAGCAGAGGCATTTATCTACTTGCAGACTCTGTGGGGTAGTAGTGGTTTTAAACCAAGTAAATGGTGATGCCACGGAATATTACCCCCCAAAAAATATCTTGGAAAAAATATGGAATACTGTTGTCAATGATATAACCATATCTTTAAACTCCTTTTTTATGCTGTAAAAGAAGAACTGTAATTCGTTGTTACTTTAGAATCGATATTAACCAAATTGTTTTTATTTTACTTTGCCCATCCCCCCCCCCCCAGAAAGGCACAAAATGACAGATGGATTTGCTTTTGAATAGTTTCATTCTGAAAGGGTTTGAATCCACTTCTGCATGCAACTTCAGGGAAAAGGCGTCGGTTAACAAATTTCTTCCAATCGTCTGTTTATATCACAAGCATAAGTTTATATTTACATTATAGGTTGCCCTCAAAAATAACTTATATGTAAATATTATTATTGAATGACAAATGTCAACTTGTAAAATGATATTATTGACATAATTTCCATATAAGAGGATTTAGCACCTATTGAAGTTGGGCCCTCATAGTTTATTAACATGCTGTAGGAAATTCACATGTAGTTTGAATTACTTGCATTGGAATTCTCATATGTATCCGAACAATTGCCCCCGGAGATATACCTCGGACAATTACCCCCAAAACGACTAGGGGTGATTTTTCCTAGGGGTAATTGTCTGAGGTAGTCGTCCTTATAGGGGGACAATTTTTAGATGTAATCTTCTCGGGGTTATTGTCCGGGGAGACAATTTTCCGGGGTTATTGTCCTTGATGTATAGTTGTCTGGGGGTAATCACCGGAAGGTTATTTTCATTGGGATAGTTATCCTCGACTCAAGTAATCATCAAGCCTTAGGGTGCTATCTCACTTCGCGGAGACGTCTCCGTGACAGAATAGAAAATTTCGTCTCCGTGAGGGATAAAAAGTATTAGAGACGTCTCCGCGACAATATATGAAAAAAAAAATATAGCCCCCCCCCCAAAAAAAAAATAAAAAAATAATAAAATAAAATAAAATAAAAAATAGTCCCAAATCCGTCTCCGAGACGTCTCCGCGATATCGGAGACGTTTTTTATACTTTTTATCCGTCGCGGAGACGAAATTTTCTATTCTATCGCGGAGACGTCTCCGCGGAGTGAGATACCATCCTTATCTATGTAAGATGTGAAAGTACCAAAAGCAACTTGGAATTTATTTTTGTTATTTTTTACCGATTCCGTAATCTAACCGGCGTAATTATCCTTAAGTTAGTTGTCCTTGGGGGTAATTGTCATGTGATTGCCCAAGTTGTAGTTGCCCTAGAACAGAATAAACAAGCCTTATCTACATAAGATATGAACATATGAAAACGTTGGGGCTTCTTTCTAGGAAAACCATTTTCACGCACCGATTGTCAATGGAAGGAATGCCCGAAAAACGGGAGTTTTGTTGAATATACTGGAATAAAAAAAAATCGAGAAGATCATTTACTTAGTTACACAGGTTTTATGAGGGTTAATGTATATAAAACAAGATAAAACCTTGGGAAGAATATTTTTTTACCCCTAACCCTCGCGTTTTGAGCTTTAAAATCTCCCATTTTAGTCATTTTTGGGTCGTTTTTCTGTGTGAAAATGATATTTTGGTCAAACAGCAGTCACTAAAAGCTTTCTGTAAAATTCAGCAGCGCATCGATTTCCTAGTTACGCTGAGTGAAGTAAATATATTAATTTCTCTTTCCAATGATTTTAACTTCTTTGTGATTGGTCAATATTTTCCCCCGCGTTTTTGATATCATAAAAAAAAATATCATGATAAAATACTTCGATCCTGACTGCACAGCTTGCACTCTCCTTTTACACGGTCTTTATTCAGGGCATTGTTATCGCGATATCGACGGTCAGACGTAGAGAGAGTCTATACCCAGTACACACATTTCCCGTAAGATTCTTTCTGGTCGTTAGTGCACTGTAGTGGAACTGTGCGTGTTTGGTATAAAATAACACTGTCCTTTTTGATTGTTCACGTTTTCATATGAGTAGTATTTTCAACTGGAATTTAGTTGTTGTTGTTGTTGTTTTTTGTTTTTTGTTTTTTGTTTTTTTGTTGTTTTCTTTTGGGGGGGTTCTTTGTTTTTTTATCTTGTTTTGTTGCCTTTATGCACTGAGACTAACAATGTTCTTCTATTCTCAACATCACAACCCCTGTTATCTATAGCTTCGTGATTACTTTGTCAAATTCTTGTGAAAGAGTGGCAAGCAACTAGCAATATTATACTGTTTAAGACCTTCCAATTCCTCAAGGTACTACTACAACCAATGAACCTGGCAATGAACATGACAATGTTATTTTCATCTATGAACTAGAAAAACACAATTTATAGCAAGCCTTTTTTCGAAAAAAATAAAGTATTGTACTCTCGCAAAACTTTTCAGGTCAGCGTATCAAACCTTTCAGCTCTTTGCTTGAATCCAGCTCATTGTCTATCCAGTCGTTACATGCTATATGAACCGTAGGCATTTAATCCCACAGCTTACACCTTCGCCCACCTCCCAAATAGCTTTTTGACCGTTTACTAGTTTTTCGAGTGATTTCGTTGGAAACCGAGCGTCTCGAATGCCCGTTACGGATGATAGCTAATGTTACTCACGTCACTCATGGCTTGATCAAGTGCATTGAAAAAAGAAGACATCCCGCACTCCCTTCATTTCAAAACGGCCGCCATGGAGAAATCGTGTTAAAATTATGTTCGCTGCATTTTTATCAGACTATATGTGATTTATCATGGTTTGCATGATCAAAGTTTAGATCAAAATATTGTGTTTTTCAAAAAGTGCACGGCTGATTTATACGATTTATAAGAAGACAAGGTATTATTATTGACAACTGCGATATAATGCATCATTATAGCTGGAAAGTAATTGAATTGCGGTAATATACCTTATTGTGTTTAATTGTTTTATGTCATATAGAGAATAGATGATATCCGAAAGCAGAATAGCTATTATAATGTCATTGTTATATCGTTTAGATTGCTTTAGTTTATTTCCATGGTTGTCAACCATCACTTTTATTGAGGAACCGCAAAGTATAAATTTTTATAATACTTCATGAATACCAATAAAAACAATGTACTGAAAAATGGATAGCGTCAAACTTCTAGCAGGACTAAAGTTAAAACACTTTTGAAATTATCTCATGAACTTACAAATGAGATGAGACAAATACAATTAGTCATGTTATTCTATTGATTTATATAATTTATATTATCAAGGTTATAGGTCTACATCATAAAAAAGGGACATTGAACTGATTTGACATCCCTTTATTAGGTATGAATTGCTTTATTAGCAACCTCAAAGTTAATATCCGCCACACAAATTAATACCCGAGTCTCACAAGTGAAAGCGACTCTAATGTAATGCTACAGTCACACAGACACTTACGTTGAGTTACGTCCGGTTGCGTCCAAAAATTATTTTCTTTTCTGCGGATCCCCAGGGATGCCTACCCGTCATAGTCACCAGTGGAAATATTGATAATTTCGTTCACCCGTAAAACAAAAAAACAAAAAATACATAAGAAATGATAGAATAGAAGATGAAATAAGATTAAAACAACACAAACGTATCTATACATAAGTGTCTGTGTGACTGCAGCATTACAGTCACACAGACACTTACGTTTAGTTACGTTTTTGTTGTTTTATTCTTATTTCATCTTCTACTCAATCATTTCTAATGTATTGTTTTGTTTAATTGGATGAACAAATTTATTACTATTTCCACTGCTGATTACGATGGGAAGGCGTCGGTGGGGTTACGCAGAAAAGAAAATAATTTTTGGACGCAACCGGACGGAACTCAACGTAAGTGTCTGTGTGACTGCAGCATAAGAGCGACCATGGGTAAGGATTATTGTCGACAAGGCTGCAAAAATTGCAAATAAAAAATCATCATATTTTCCTCCCATTTATCAATCATAATTGAATCGTAAATTGACTCGGATTTAATTAGGTTTTAATATTCCGGCATTTCAACTAGAATTCTAATCCTATTAGGTTGTTACGACGTGTTATTGGAATGCAATTTTGCTAATAAAAAGGGGCGCATGAATTGTTTTAATTTGATTGAATGAAATTTAAAAAGGAAAAGCAGATATGAAATTAACGTTTCATTCTTTTAATGTTGTTTTCCTTAATAATAATCTTTGTCATACATGTGCATTCTAATTGCCCCCTTTTCTCTATCTCTCTCTCATATCCTCGTTATGTGTGTCTGTATTTTCTGTTTCTATTTGTGCCCTTTTCATCTCCCAGTTTCCTCTATCAAAATACATCGATGATAGACTTGTTAATTTATGCTCCCCTTTTTCTGATTCCCCCTCCCTCCCCTCCCCCCTCTCTCTCTCTCTCTCTCTCTCTCTCTCTCTCTCTCTCTCTGTGTGTCTGTCTGTCTGTCTCTCCCTCTCTCTCTCTCTCTCTATATATATATTTTTTTTTCTTTTAGTTCTCACTGCCATAATTTTTTTAAAGGTTATATCAGAATAGTCACAAGTCACAAATAAACAGCTTAAAAGAGATATTTTATAAATCTAAACAACATAATACATTAAGGAAATTCTTGACAAACAATTCATATTCAGGTATGATTCTGCTCATAACTCGGATTTTTAGAGCTTCCTGCCTTTATTAGGAAACCAGGCGCATATTAGTTTTCACACGACATTGTATAGTTAGCCTCAGGCAGTCAAGGACATTTGTCCTTCAAAGCTACGCATTTTTTTTTATCGGCCTTCTCGTACCTATTTCAGTCGTATTCTTGTAAAAAAGAAAACTTTGTGGAAAACATAATGCAGCTCATAAAATCTTCATCAACTTCTTTTCCACATGGCTATTTGATTATTGTTACCCCCCCCCCCCCCCCCCTCTCCCTTCATATCAATATCGGGGAGGCATTTCAGAAATGTTCGTCTAAGCACGTCAGGGATTACCCGTGCTGGTGCCTCAATATTATATTCGCCGTGTATATCCACATCAATTCATATCGGCTTAAATGTGATAGTATTTCCTCCGTTTACACCGAAAGTGAAATAATGTTAGAGGAAAGGAGATGGGGAGAATTCTACCCTGGAGGAATATTAATCCAATAGTAAAATAAATCCCGTGGAAAGCGCGATTGTCGAGCGCACGCTTGGTCGATGGTCCGTGGCGTCTATTTGCTCACTGGCTTGTGATGCGTAGGTCATGCGCGGCGCCACGGCTGGCCTTAATCAAGACGTTAATGTTTAAAGGTTTTCAAATGTCGGTTGCATGTTCATGCGGATGGTTTAATTTTAAGATGTGATTTAATTTGATGGACTTGAAACAACCTATGTTCCCTTGTTTTAACTATTAAAGAGGTGTCAATGTTAAACATGCTTCTAAACTTGGCATGTGACCTCCTCTTGCTCATTGCAAACCTACAGCGTTCACAGCGATTTCTTTTTGGTCTATACTATAGCAGTCAATTATTTTCTATCCTAAGACTTCCCGACTTTGGTCGGAATATAATCGGAGGCCAACTAGGTGATAACACATTAAATCTCATCATTATTTCCTGCGCTTTAGATCCTTCAGCCCCCAAAGAAAAAACAAAAATAAAAACAAACACCGACTCTCCAAGACATAGAAAATATGACTTTCCAGAATACTACTGTCTGGAGACTATATGGGTGCTTCATTCTAAATGGATTTTTGCTTTTCAGAATCATCGTGCGTCTACATGTATAAATCACACCAAAACATGTGTTCTGGTATGACAGGCATGATTTATATTAACAATGCTTAATCTACCATTTTAAAAAAAGGAGAAAAGGGCAGGGCGTGCTATTTTTAATAAATACCTCATAAGATCTCAATCAAAAAATGTTTATAGAAAAAAATGAAATTCATTTGGTGCCGCCAATTTATTCGATAATCAACTTTTGGAACAGACGTCACAAACGAACAGTATCAACATTTTCAGCAAGGCATGCGAGTGTTCCAAAGCAATCGAATGCAGTATGTTTGGTTAAGTAGTTCCTCAACGAATCATATTACCTCCGAAACCGTCTTTCGGATTATTCCATCAAAAAGTCACTGCAGATTATTTTATTTGGTTGGCATGGCAACGGGAAGACGATAAACATTGAACGTTCTCTTTCTCTCCTCCACAATGACGCATTATCCGGTTATGAATGTGAGATGTGAGATGATGCGACATTATTTCTTGTTTTTTCTTGTTTCTTGTTTCTTTTTCTTTCTTATTCCTTTTTATTCGGAAGTCACGATAAAAGAATGAGATGTAATTTTGTTTTCCATTTATTTTTCTCTCCTCTGTACTGCTTTGTCAACGGTTGCCATAGCAGTTATTTCTCGGCTTCTCTATTTTTACCCCTTACATTCTTCCCTTCTCGTTCCTTCTCTCTCTCTCTCTACCTCTTTCTCTCTCCCCCCCCCCTCTCTCTCTCTCTCTCTATCTCACTCACTCACTCACTCTCACTCTCCCCTCTCTATTTCCATCTATTTCTATCTCCCTCATTGCACACGTGCTCATATGAATTAATCTCGAAATTGTGATTTTGAAAAGTGACTGTGGTTCCAATACAGTGGTTATAGCTAAATGTCACGGTTTTATAAGCCCGTCTCGGTTTTCCACAATACACTCTAAGAAAATTATCATAGCGTATGCAGATTTAAAGATTAGATTTTCTTTCGTTCTGTCTGACGGAAAGATGAAAGGGAACCAGGCAAAGCACTTATGATCAAGTTGAAATAGTTCTTTTTTCGGAACATGTTTAATTAGCTATTGTGGTTTAATTACTTGTGTGCATTGCAAAATAAATAAAGCACGTTTTTAAACAACATGTTAAAATTAAGACGACGAATGAACGCCAATAGTTACACAGGACAAGAGAGAGGGTGGTTGAGAGAGCTGGAAAACGGGAAATGAAAGCGAAGGAGACAGAGGATGTGACATAAAAAATATATATCTAGAGGAGAGTTGATATGCGAAGATAGAGTTATAAAAAAAATCAAAGATATCTCTATACATCCCAATCAAAAAGCCACTCTCAATATCCATTTCAATATCAAAATTACAAAAGAACACGAAAGAACATTGCTTGTTAAATGCATTCCGTTCTAGCCAGTACCACTCTATTTAGGAACATCTATTTTAGATTTTGAAGAGAGATATTGATACCCAAAATGTCATCTTTCATTGCTTCCCTCGAGATGGATATATCAACATCTAAATTGACAAGGGATGCGGGAAGATGGAGAGAGGACGTCTGAATGTCAGAGAGATGAAATTATTACAAGGATTTTGACGGAAACAATTGCTGTCTCAATATATCGAGCGGACAAATTGGTTATCATGATTGCAATCTGTCTTCTTTTTACTTGTTCTTTTTCCTACTTATATACAATTCACTATGATGTTTAGATAAGAATTTTGCTATCGTAGGAACAGTAATAACTTTCCACATTTTTTTAAAAGAAGAGAAAGAAGAATTTTATTCAGAAAGGAACGAAATATACACTTCATGAAAATTGATATTTTTGTGCCAGACTATTGTCATGTACATGTACATAACCTTGAAAAAAAAAGTATTTTTATTGACCAAACACTGTAAAAAATATTTGTATTTTTACAGCAAATCTGCTGTCAGCAGAGTCGCCATTAAAAAAAATGTAATTTAAAAAAACAATTTTGTCGTAAATTTCTTCTGCAAATAATTACGTGAGAAATACAAAATATACATCAGGAGTAACACATTTTGTTCCGTTTTAACCAAATATGTAAAATATAGAACTCTAATGATTTTTTTTCTTCTCTTTTGTTAATTATTAGAGGAGAAATTTACAACAAAACTGTTATTTTAAATTATATTTTTGTATGGCGACTCTGCTGACATCACTTTGCTGTAAGTTTGGAGAGTAATAACAACAAAATACCTCAGTAAATATCAAATACAAACTAGTAGTTGGCAATGGTTACACGTTGCACTTAGGACGTGTTGTTACCGTCGCATAACGTGCTAATGAACACTAACCGATGGGTTTGGAGCTGACTTTTGACTTTTGTGTGTCCTAAATTTATATCTTTTTAAGTTCACGATTCTGATTCTGCATTATATTTAACATAATATAATATTATTAACATAATAACATAATATATTTAACATAATTAAAACCTAAAATGGTCGCATGATTCATTTGGTAAAGTTTCATACTCATTTGATAACTTCTTATATATATATATATATATATATATATATATATTTAGTTTTTATGTAAAAGCTCTGAATATATATCAAGGTTTTTTTTAAAGCCGTTGACTGTAATTCACAACGCATTTTGAAAAGAAAATAGACACAAACAGGTTCATTGCATGTGTTGCATGACAAAGAAATGAAGTATCGTAGTAAATACACTGCTTCTTGATAACAAGTTACTCTTGGCATCATTTTAATTTGAGATATACATAAGGGGTGGTATTCTGATAATTAAACCTAGCTTTAACCCCAGTCTAAACTAGAATTTTAGACCACACTTCTATTGAGTGCTGTGTTTTATCTTACATGATGTTCCATATTCATGGCAAAGATAATGTACCAATTAACTCATTAAAATTTATTGTATTTTCATACTTTCTAAATCTTCTCATTTCATGACACATATGACAATTTTTTTGTTGCCGGATTAGAATAATTTCTATTTGGTGAATGAATTGACAACTGGCACTCCATAAAAGTGTGGTCTAAGTTAACCTAGGGTTAACTAAACCATGGCTATGAGAATACCACCCAAGGACTTTAGCATTTCTACTTTGAACTAACTGAAAGAGAGAGAGAGAGAGAATGTAACGCAATTTTTTTTTTTTTATAAAAAAATTAGATTTTGCACAAGCACAACTGATTTCAAGCAAATGCCTTTTAAATTTACAAGTGAAGTGGCCATAATTTGAAGTATAACTAAATTTTGATGAAGGTCATGAATTTGAGGTAACATCGTATTTTTTATAATTTACTAAAAATCTATATATATACAAATGTCATATAGCCCCGTTTTCTCTGTGTTTAACCCCTACACCCCCTCCCCCCGTAGATCGGCCAATATCTTAACGTTATACTCAAAAGGATTTTGTAGCTTTGTGAGTGATCAATAAATCTCTGAGCTCCTGCGCCTTACATATGATTTATCATGATTCTTATGTAATGATATGTGAAAATGAAGCCATGAAAATGCATTTCAGATGCATCCGAAAATCATTTATCACAAAAAAAATTATATATATATATATATATATATATATATATATATATATATATATATATATATATATATATATATATATGAATGACTGGAAATACCAAACACTTTTCCTCCGTAGATTGCACTGATACGGTTCGGTAAATGGTGATACTCATTTGTTATATATCAGATTTTGTACATTCCACTTGCATCGAATTTTCAAACCAATATGTCGAATATTAATTAAGGCCTGGTAAAGGCTAGATATGACGTTTTGATTTACTAAATGCAGGGGACCGATGCGTATCTAATTAATGTACGCGGTGAATTGTTACGAGTTTAATACTACGTTATTAGTTAAAAGCCCTATCTATTGTACATCAGCTATTGGATAGGGAAGTCATTAGAAAAGTGCGCGAGAATAGTAATTGATATGGGAGTTTGATTTTATGAAATAAATTCAACGAAAGGGACGTGCACTGTCTATGACATCATTCATTTTGAAGCGATTTATGAATAACTGAGGTCACCACCAAAAATCGATTGATTTATTTTTTTCAATTTTCAATTCACTATGGTCAGTCTTTTTACCGGAAAGTGGTAGGACATGATTGCCCATACCTACAGTTGTCCTCATGATTGTTCATATCCCTGTCCACAGGCGCGGATCCAAGAAAATCGAATTGAATGCATTTCGGGGGCCCAATCGTCTGGGGACAAAAGCGGCTCTATTATGTTTACGCATGGGCCCGGTAAGTTCATTGTGTGACTCCGGTCTGCGTCCGCTACTGCTGTCATTAAATACAATTTTAGGTCATGCTTAAACTTTGCTACCAAACTACTTAACAATTAAGAAAATGTGAAATTTTGAGAATTTTTTGTATTCCGGGGTTATGAATTTTGAGAAGAACTGTAGACACTGTAGTGATATGAAGTCAATAGTAATAATGTCCATCAACAATCCCTGGTGTATAGGGAAATGGGCACTGTAAGAACTAAACAGGGACCAACGTTGGGAATCGTTAAGCTGTTTAAGTTTTTGATTTGGCTTACCGATTTTTCTGATGAGCCATTCGGTGCAGAGAGAAGTAATCGAACATGTAATGGAATACAGGGCCATGGCGTAGGATCCTTTCCTCACCCCATCGGAGTAGACCTGTCTGGCCTCAGACCCTGGCGGGGCGAAGGGGTCTCCACCGTACACCTCCTGCCCCATGAAATCCGTGAAGTAGAGCGAGTAGCAGAGCAGAGACATCCATCCCAGGAGATGCGTGAAGCATAGGATCCGAAGAGACGGTGGCATGAAGACAATGGACAGGAGGTACGTGCCGATGGTTGGAATCTCTTCTGGTTCATCACGACCTGCTTCCTTGTCTGCAGGAGATATGTCAGGCAAGGCCTGGTACATCCCCATCTTCCCATCGCTCTCATCTCCACCTTTGACCTTTGACCTCGCCCCGTGCACTCCATTCGGCACATCGTCTTTCCCGGTTTCATGTCCAACCGGAAGTACATCCTCTGCTTCCGGTTTCGCTACTGTCCCCTCGGTAACGGTTCCCGTTGTCGTCGGGACGCTGTCTGTCTGTCGCGAGCCATAGTTCTTCTTTCTCTGCTCGATGACCCCGAGCTCAACCTCCTCGTCGTCGTCGTCCATACCACCATACGTGCCCTCTCGTTTTCGACGTCGTCTTGATTCAATGGGGTTGATCTCGGCCAGGGTTTGTTCCCGCTCCGAGGTCACGGTGAGGATGAGGGCCACGACGAAGATGATCGTGATCAAACCGAAGACATATCTGATCACAAGATAGAAAAGTGAAAATATAGTAAGCATGCTGATACGATCTTATTTAAACAGGGGCCCCTTTCTCGAAACCGTCATAAGTCTAAATTATTGGACAGCCCATAGAGACACGTGTCGTAGAATTAACACGCGTTTCAATGGGATTTCCACGAACTTAGACTTATGACAGTTTCGAGAAACGGGCCCCAGTTGTCATATTCATGTACAAAGTACTAATTTAAAAGAGCTTCAACTAATTGAAAGTAGACAAATGTTATTTTTTCACAATTAGTGAAAGTACCCATTGAGCTTTTGTTGCTTTGTCATTGCACGGTCCGTAGATGGTAGCAGATCTAGCTATCGAAAGCTCACCTATCCAAGGTAACTTTACTGATTGTGAATATTTTCATAATTCTTGTACAAAGTAGTATTGAACGGTATATTTCATAATTTGAAGAGTATTGTATTCAAGATTGGAAATACTTAATTGTTGTATTTTATTTAATCCATTTTTTAAAAAATGCATCAAGTGCATCAAGTCACTTTTGAAATGCATGTGTTGGTTTTACAAACGATCAACTATCTAATTCAGTCAGCATTTGATATGGTCAACATAACACTGAAAAACAACGAATTTGAAAAGGTGATTCTGTGACATTTTCCATAAAAATCATAATGCATGATGTTGATATAAATTGTCATCTTTTTAGAGATTAATTTTTACTCATTATTGAGCGCTGAATGAGAGCCCGAGTAAAACAAATGAAGGGAAAAAAATACAGCAAAGTGATGTCAGTAGACTCTCCATAAAAAAAAGTTTAATTTAAAAAAAAAACAGTTTTGTTGTAAATTTCTCGTCCAAGAATTTATGAAAGAAAAGAAAAAAAGTCATTACACTTTCTACACCTTACGTATTCGGTTAAAATGGATCAAATGTATAACTTCTGATTTAATATTTCTCACGTAATTATTTGCAGGAGGAAAAATAACCTAAAATTTTACGGACAAGATATTGCAACTCTGTTGACAGCATATTTGCTGTAAAAATACAATTTTTTTTGCAGTGTACATATTCTCTCCAATCAATACAAGCAACAAATAATTGGATCTTTAATTATTCTTCCAATTGTGACAGATTCTTATTCCTACTTCCCGCATGTCACCCCCCCCCTCTCTTCTCTCTCTTGTCTCTCTCTCTTCTTTCTATCACCTCTTCTTCTGGAATTTCTTTGTGAGAGACTTTTACGTCTTTTTGACGGCGTCTGGTCTTCACTTTAAACATTTAGAGAGTTCCTCTTCTTCAAAAATGCGCTCGAAGCGAGAGATGCCTATGATTTTCCATCCATCATAACTACTATCTGTTTAGTAAGTGACATTTTTAAATGTCATAATGCGTGCAAGAACAGATACATCATACAGGGGATTCCGTAAGTAACTACATTTCCCGTATTAGTCTCGTAACAAGAAGAACAAAATAGTTACAAAATGCGGTAATCCATTTTTCTAACTACAGAGAAAAGCTTTTGTTTACCAAATTTTCATTGGCGCTATAGAAAAGGAATATTAAAATGTTCATTTGGTTTTATTGTTCTCAAAATGTAAGTATTTTTTTTTCATTGCAAAAGTAGTGGTGTTAGATTTAACCATGGATATATAAGAGTTATATATCCATGATTTAACACAACTGTTTTTGCAGCGTGTAAGATATATCCAATTATATACGACATATACTTTGATCTGCAAAAAAATTCAGCAAAGTGGAGTTTCAGATTATGTAGGGTACATGCAGGTAATATGGGCCCCCTAAGCTCATTTGCCTAATTTGCATAAAATTACGAAATGACACACAGTCTAATCTTTGTTTATATGAATCAATAATTTCTGCTCTAACTTTTATTGTGAAGAAAAACAATTATCACCAACCCCCCTGTCTGCAATTTTCAAATGTTGACGTCATTACCAAAGTGCCCATATTACCTGCATGTGCAGGTAATATGGGCAAATGTATTTAAAGTATGTTTTAAAAGCTACAATGACTCTACCATGTCTGGAATTTGTTTAAGATGTTGAAAATCATTAACTTTAAGATATCATTTGAAATTATAAGACCCTTCAGTAAATCCTATGACTACATATTTCATTGTTATGTATTTTGTATATTATTTCTTTTTTAAATATTTTTTAAATATTATTTTCATTATACAAGTCAATATAGGCCTACAATAAGTTATTTATATTAATTATATACTGTGAATATACCAAAAAAATCGTAGCAAAGAGATTGATGCCTCATCCCAATACTAAGTACCAGAATCATTTCCGCCATTTTGGATGTCCGATATTACCTGCACTAATGTTGCTGTGTCAGGCAAGCATTCAATGCCACATTGCACCCCTCCACTAAAACAAATTGACCTGTACACGCTAGTATGATCAAAATGAAACTATAAGCTGACTAAATATACAAAACAATTGAGGTTATCAGAGTAAACAAATGCCGTAAGTTTTACCTACCTTGTTGGTTTTCAGCAATTTTCTCAGAGAAATTTCGGCATCAGATGCTCTCACGACGATATATTTACGTATACAGTTCATATGAACAACATAATGGTGCTCACACCGGTCACCGGTCGACGGTCACGACATGATTTGCTTCAGGTGGCCCATATTACCTGCTGGCCCATATTACCTGCATGTACCCTATTTTGTTTTATGTAGTGAAATCAGGTGGTGTGAGAGGTTTGGTATTGATACTAATCCAACATCAAAAATTAAACACCAGCTCGGTTTTGTAGATATATAGAACCATAAACCCCGCAGAGTCAATCACAGTTTGACTTAACTGTGAAAACACTGTGAAAATGGGCCAAATTCACTCAGTTGTCACATTGTGAAGGACTCGGACACTGTGTTCAAAGAGTCGACTGTCTGGATTTGGCCCATTTTCACACTGTCGATAATGGAAACAATACGGCACGATGTGAACACACTGTGGGACACTGTGGGTTTTTTCGGCAGGAGAGTGTACTGAAAGATCATAACTTGTTCATTCACTATCACGCGAACGGGTAGCAAACATAATGACAATTAACCTGAAATCACTGACTGATACAAAGATGCTGTCTAATTGGGATGCCAAATTGCTGTTTTTCTTACTCCAAAGGTCGGTGATTACTGAAAAAGTTTGTTTTTGATAAATAGTTTAAAGATGACAGAAGATGACCGAACGTAATTGCGTTTAATCGATATCAAGCGAACGAGAATGACCATCGGTAGGCTTACCACGAAACCAATGGCTAACGTGCTCTCTAATCGGGCTGCCAATTTGTTGCTTTGAGATTACACATAATAATTACTGACTTCCGCAGTAAAAAAAATTCAAGTGTATTTATCACCATATATCACTGAAATTTTTTTGTTTCGTTCTGTAGATAACAATAAACATGATAAAGACGATGTAATCACAGAGCATAATGATTTTAATCACGATAGCTAATGAAGGCTAAGACAAACTGCTCCCTAAGTTGGATATAAAATTGCCTTTTTTATTATTTTCTTTAGAGCCAAGGGATCTTCATCAATGATAAACAAATTAAATCGCCCTCTTTCAAATCACAACTTGTGTCGCATCATACAGAACAACATTGTCTAATTTTGTATATATAATATGACCCAATCTTTCGTCTGTGATTCAATTTTATACAGCGAACTTCATGTACATCACATTAGCCAAAACATATTCTATAATCAATTCATCCTCATAGTTTTGAGAAGTTCTTAAGACGATTTCAAAAAATTATGCCCTGCTCGACTTGGTTAAAAAGACGACGGTAATAACTTGCAAAGTGAGTTTCAAAACCTCTCTGTCCATTTTAACCATCATCACCTCTAATCATGCTCCAAGATACCAATTCAACAAACGAAATGGAGAAGGATGCTATCTTGAGCGATGCCATTCGCTATCTTTTTGCATCCTACTGCATTTTTGTGAGCTTTGTGGGCTTGGTTGGGAACAGCTTGGTCCTTTTATCAGTGTTCATTTCGGCCAAGCTACAGACAAAACCTAACGTGTTTGTGGCGAATCTGGCAGTCAGTGATTTGTGTGCATGCGTGTCCTGTTATATAGAAGTCGTAGCTCTCTTGAAACCAGATAGATGGACACTGCCAGACTATTGGTGCATAGTGATGTGGGTAACTGCAAGGAATTCTTATTTCATGAGCATCTCATATTTAGCCATGATCGCATTAAACAGATTTGTTAAGATTACCAAAAATCCGGACTTCTATTCTTGGCTTTATTCAAGGATCAAAATAACATTCATGGTTATAATACTTCAGTGTATATCATGTGTATTGTCCACCTTAGGATCTTTACAGAATGAACATGGAACTTACAAAAACACGTGCGTGGTACTCAAACGTTGGTCCACGTTATCTATGAAGAATATGCCTATATCCTTGATAGCACATTCTGCATTTTGCCTGGGGTTAATAGTCATATGTTATGTGAAAATCGCTATTCATGTCAAAACACACACAAGGAAAATCGCTGCCGCGACTGCAGGACCAGCGCAAAATGGTCAAGACAACAGACCCAGTCATCAGGAGCCAGCTCAGGATCAAAACCCAATCTCCGCAAACCCATCAGAACCAGCAATCTCTTTATCCGTTCCCAGGGTTCGGCATAGGCCTGTCGCAGTTAACAAATTTAAAGAACGTGAGGTCACAATCGCAAAGAATATGACGTTGGTTACTGGGGTATCTCTATTGTGTCTGGGACCCATGTCTGTTGCGATCTTCATTGGAAACCCGTCCTCTTACGTTATCGGAACGGGTCTTGTGTTGATGAATTCTGCAATAAACCCTTTTATATACGCCTTCAAACATCCCGACTTTAAGAAGGTGTTTCAATGCATCATCACTGGATCTTTTCGCAAGGTTCCTCTCCCATCCCGACCTTTAAGAGCTATTCTACGGTCAAAATAAAAGAAAGGCATTTTCCTCGTAAACGTAGCTTTATCATTGATTGAAATTGGTAGTACACTTTGAAGGGGTGTGACACAAAGGTTGGGCATGTTATTGACATGGATGGTTGGTTGGGCTGGGTTATTGACATGGATTGTCGGTTGGGACCGAATATTGACATTGTGTAATTATATTTTAGAACGTTTATTGTCTTGATGAGGTTGCCTATTTCAACGCCTGGATATGCTTGTTAAAAACGGGATGTTTATTTGGGTTAAGCTTTGTTCTATTTCAGGAGTTAATACAATTCAGAGATTGTATGGATTTGTTCTTTTTTTTCTTCTCCTGTTTAGGAATTATACTCATTTCCCAAATGCCTCCTTAGGAAAAATGGTCAAGAGTGGCATAAAGGCCTACACCAACGGTGGAGACAGACCGGGATTACCAGATCTTGTGTATGAAAGCAATAGCTTAGTAAACTGGGCCTACTGGGTCGGGCACCATCCACCCAGCTGGGCCTTCGCATACCTTTAATGCAAGATGGTCCCATGGTCACGTGACCCCTGTCCCTTGGGTTCCCATATTTGGTTGTACAACCATGAAAACGCAGCCTGTCGCCTTCCCTCTATTATTATTCAATAAACATGGAATTGTGTCATCATGTGATCTCTCATTTCAAACCGGATTTATATTGAGATGAAATCATTTTGGTATGAATTATTAAAAAATAATGCCTTGATGTCATTAAGTATATTTTATTTGTTATTGTCATGTATATATTTCACCAAACTTGTATTATGTATTTGTTGGTAATTATTGTTTTAATGGTGTCAAGTTGGAAAACATGCAGTATGTCAAACGAAAACAATACGATGAGAAATGGACATCCTTGCATTATGTTGTATTTTTCGCCACAATTAATATTTGACAACAATCGCTTGACAGATATATTCAAAATCTATGTTAGTAACTCATCTAGAGGGCGATTCCATGCTTTTGTTTCTATTGCTTTTGCTTTTTTTCCTGTTATTTTTGTGTCCTGAACGACTCGGTACTATTTTTTATTTCAATGGTAAAGGATCTGTAATCGAGTCGAGTTAAGTTTTGGTTCTTGTGCCCCTTCTGGTACTACTTGAAGATCACCATCAACCATCAACCGGAAAAATTTTCAATTCTTTTCATGTCAAAAAGATGTCAAATGTTGGAAAAATGTCCCGTACTGTACGACACAGCATGGAATCGCTCTAAAGCGTTTCATTCAATATTTGTGTTGGTTTGAGTAGAAAATTAAACTACAGGCTATCCATATACACACATAAGTTAATCTTGATTTGGATTTTTGTTAAATCACAGCTCAAAATTATAGGGCGAAGTTAACATTTCCAATATCAATATTTAAAAAGGATTTAAACTTTCGGTTCTTGTAACGGCTACTTTGACTTCTCTTTTAGATAGATTGTGATGTTCAAAATCTTTGTATCTTAAAGCTGGTGTATAGTTTCGGGAGAAAGAAAAATTAATTTTGATTCACATTAAGATAAATTATGATAGATTGAATCCAATAACTATAATAAAGCAAATTGAAGTACTTGAAATCTCGTTTTAGTGTCTTTATTTCATAATATAAGGATTAAAAAAAAGATAAGTCGGGGCCCGTCTCATGTTAGCGCTCACGTGGAAACCAATGAGGATTCTCTTGTGTGGGTGTTACACACAGATCGTTCGCACTAATTCACGCCGTAACCTCCGGCATGCGAACCTGTCAGCAGAGGTCTAAACGGCAGTTAAATTACGCTTCATTCAAACTTTTTCAATGAAATTCATCGGAAATAATGAAAGGAATGTCACAAGATCTCTCACACATATATTTTAGTGCAATGTGGACAACATGTAACTACATTTGATCGGTTTTGTGTCAATTCCTTTTTTGTTACCAAAACTATACACCAGGTTTAAAGGTTCATTCAATATTTGTGCTGATTTTAAAAATATTTTAGTAAATATAAATCTATCCACATACTGAACTTATCTTGACATGGATTTTTTTTAAAATGATATGCTCACAATTCAATGGCGGGTTTAGCAGTTTGTAATATATATGTTTGAAAACGGTTTCTAAGTTTTAGTTCTCGTAACGGCTTTTGACTCATATTCTCTTTAGAGTTTATGAATTAAAAAACTGTGTCTGTAACATATCCATTGGCGGCGATCCCGGGGGGACGGAGAGACGTGTCTCCTCGCATCTTTTTCTGGGGGGGGGGATCGTCCCATATCAATTCTAGTTGTAAACTTAAGAGATAGAGGGCGCTACCATTCTACTCAAAGCGAACGCGCCCATTGACTTTTGTTGTTTTTGGACAGTGTTTCACTTTATTTTCTTTATTGTGGCGAGCAACTACGTTTTCAAAGAAATGTTCGCTCTGATTAAGTACGCTAAGAGTCTGAATTTTTCAAAAATAGGAATAACTTATTGCAAAGCAAAGAAAAAGTCCTGTCACTTTTGTCAATTCGAAAGCCTAGTCAGATCAAATTCCTGTACAATATGGTATATTTTGCTCTCAAAATAGCTCATGTGCTGCATAGTTTTGATCCTCGATGCCGCATTATTCTTTTATAGCTTATTGTTCGCAGGGCAATTAAAAGCTTGAATTCTCAGCTTTCCGGAGATGGTACATTTATTTTAATTGATTAAAAAAAAGTCCTGTCACTTTGAACATAATCATAAGAGGTTCTTGCCTCGACTGGTTAATATTTACGCTTATCACATGCATATCGCACAGAAACATGTGAACGGCGTCTTCGCAAGACTTGTGACAAGTTCACAATCTATGTCATTGTTTTGAGCATCAATATATATGAATTGCATATTCTGATTACAACTTCAGCACAATAATGTTATAAGCTTGCCCATATGTGTAATTCCTCCATCTGGTCTGGAGAATCTATTAACTAACACCATGATAAAAGTTCATCAATTTCTTTCATCTCCACGAGTAGTTTGCTCAAACGAACGGACAATACCATTCCACTGCAGGGAAGTCTTCTTACGCGAGTTTTTGTGAGCTGATTGATTATTGCAGCCAGCTGTATAAATTTCTGCGCTTCTCGCGTCTGGCCTCTTAGATAATGGACGCGCCTTGTTTAATTACGATTTAATGCCGCACATTGGTATACGTTAACTTTACATTTTACATAGAGTAAAATTGATATGCCCCTCGATTTTTAAAGCTTAACATATTTTTATGTAGTGATTAGCTTGTGAAGCTAATAAAGAGGTAAAACGTATGTCAAATACAATGCTAAATGTTATTATAAGGCAAATTTTTCGGCTCGCGCTTTGCGCTCACAAACATTTTCATTAGTTTCTGCATAATGTGCGAAGTATGCGAATTTTGAGTGTATTATTTTTCACTGTCGGGTGTTTCCGCCCCCCCCCCCAGTCGTGACATGAAATCGCCGCGCTTGAACATATCTAAAGCATTTCATTCATATATATATTTTTTTTTGGGGGGGGGGGTCAGATGGTTTTTTAGTAGAAATATTGCTATCCACATACATAACTCTTCTTGACTTAGTTTTTTAGTTTTATTTTTTATTTTTTAAAATAATCTTTTCAATTATATGCTCACAATTCAGGCCAGGGGCAAATTCAGCACTTTCCATGTTTAGGGCCACTATGCTGCAGAGGCACGGGAGAATGCAAACGAAGGGTCAAAACGACCACATTATGGTGTACTTGGGCTATTCGCCATTTCGGGTCAGATATTATAGCCCCAATTAACTCGGAATGGCTACAAATGGACTATGAATTTGTTTTTTTGGACCCAGCATTTTAGAGGAAATGTTAAATTATTCGGACTGGACATAAATTTCGTCGAACTCGCTTTCTTAGTTTGGTTTTGTCAACACCATCATAATGACACAATGTCCATAACTCAACCAACATAGTGCATTGAATTCATAATTAAAAATATTTTTCCATGCAAACTTGTTTACGTCAAAAAAATCGTGCTCACTATGTCTAGCAAGTTCGGTAATGATCGGAAAAGTTTTATTTCGTTTTGTAGATAGAACAATAAAGTACAATGACAGATCATAATTTGTTTAATTACGATCACCCGAAGAAGTATAGCCAACGCCTACCCTGAAACCACAGGCTCAGACATGTATACCCTCTAAGTGGGACGCCAAATTGCTGTGTTGTGATTACATATAATTGCGTAATTCCGCACTCCAAAGAGTGCATTTATCAAGATGTATCGCAAGTTTGGTAGTGACTGGATTTGCTTTGTTTTTTTCTGAACATATAACAATAAAATGAGACCTAAAAAAAGTAATGTATATAATGACAGGATGTGATTTTGTTTAATCATGATCACATGGATAAAAATATCCATCGTAGCCTACCCTGAAATCGCTGGCTAATAGTGCAGTCAGACCGGCCAGACCGACCTCAAACCGACTAAAATTGAATGAAAAGCCGGCACTAAACCGACAACCCCGATTCTCCCTGGAACCTCCCCGATTCTTTCAGGACCCCTCCCCGATTGCACACTGAATCTCTTTTGTTTCGTTTTGTTTGATTTGTATTCATCCAATGATTAAATTTGGATAGACGTTGGTGGGTTCTTAATCAATATTATATTATTTTTATGTTATTATGCGCTTATCCAGGATTTCACAACAGAGCCGGAACTGATTTTGACGCCCCAAGTAAATTCCAAAGGGTAACCCCCTCCTCAACAATAAAACTTCAGTCTACCGCTAAAATATACAATGAGATGGTATACAAAGTTCCTCTTTCAAAGTAAATTATCTGGGTTTTATTTTATTTTTTATTTTAATTTGTCTTGTTGATATAATCACAACAAAACACTGCACATTAATTTCATATTTATTTATATTCTAAATAGCGTTTTCATGAAAAAAAAAAATAATGTATTACCCTTTGAGAAGAAAAAATGTGAGCGTGAAGGGTAAGAAACAAATTGTATCTACATAATGACCCGATACTAAAACTCTTTGGGGTTCAATTTTGTTATATTTTCACGAGTATCATGTGAGCAGGAGCTGAAATTCTCAGGAACAGAATGTAATTACCTTTAAGAAAAATGATGCAAGCGCGAAGCGCAAGCAAATTATTTACTATGACCAGAAAGCATGGAAATTCAAGCACTTTTGGGTTTCAATCTTTTCATGAATAAAGAAATCTTTTTTTTTGCGATTTTGATTGCAAAAATGATTTTATATTCATGAAAAGATGAAAGGATATTCATGAATTGATTTTTCACTGGAGGTGCCACCTCCAGTGAAAGATCAATTCACGCCCCTGAATTTTCTGATCAATGATTTAGCTCCCCGTAGTTTCAAGTAAATTTAGCGCCCCTTAATTTCAAAAGTATTTTGGCGCCCTATGAGTTCAAGATCATTTTGACGACCCCTAATTTTAAGATCAAGTTGGCGCCCCTTAAGTTTAAGTTTAAGATCAATTTGTGCCCCTAAGTTGTGAGCCCCTAATCTTGCGCCCTAAGTTTAAGATCAAGGCACCCTCTCATGTCACGTAAATTTTGGCAGCTCCATAAGTTTGAGACATATTTGGCACCCATGAGTTTGTTATCGATTTGAAGCCCCCTAAGTTTAAGATGGAATTGGCTCCCTCAACTATAGATCACTTTGGGACCCCCTAAGTTGAGATCAATTTGCCACACCCTAATTTCAAGATCCATATGGTCATGATGGTGTCCTAAGTTAGAGATCAATTTAGAACCACTTCCACTATTTTTTATTTATGTATTTATTTCCCTCTTTTTCCCCCTTCGTCGTCATCTCTCTCTAGGCCTAATATATATTCCTTCCCCCCTCCTTCCTATTTTATTTTTCTCTCTTTTATTTGTTTTAATTTTCGTTCTCGTCTTTTCATTTCCTTCTTTCCCCTTTTTTCTCCCATTTTCATGCCCCCTTCACGCCCATCCGTTTGGCTCCGTGCCCGCCACCTTCCCACTAGCCATATGATTTGTATTGCAACCTCTAACAGAAAACCATGGAGCAACTGGAAGCATTTTTAAATGTTAAAATGATTTCCTATGCGCCCCGAATCTATTTAGCATCTTTGGTTTGACATCGTTTTCTTGTCGGACTCAATACAGCCCCTCTGCGGTTTGGTATCGGAGATGGAACGGCTTCGTTCGGTATTGAATCGGAAGAAAGTCTCTATTCATTACCTGATCGATGTTGAATCGGGATTAGTTCGGCCGATAGCAATTTGACTGAACTTGGTATTGAAACGACCACATTCCGATCTTTTATTCCGAACCGAAATCGAACCAAGACCGAATGCTCCCCGCTCTTCTCGAACTGACCCCGACTCGTCTCCGACAGCTCCCTGACGAATGGTCGGGGAGAAATCTTGTCGAGCATGCTTGAAAATTCCACCCCGACCCTTTCTCCAAACTGATACCAGACTGGCTTAAAACCGATAATTCCGACCTCATACCGACTTAAACTGACAACAGACCGAACCCTGCCATAATCATCCTGATGGCTGCCGAATTCATCCCGATTGGCACAATAGTGTTTTGGGGTGATCGGTTTGAGGTCGGTCTGCCGGTGTGACTCTACCAAATAAAATAACAATCATCTCTACTTGGGATGCCAAGATTGATCATCTCTACTTGGGATGCCAGATTGCTGTTTTAAGATTATACATAATGACCGAATTCCGCACTTTAAAAATACAAGGGTTTCTATCACCATGTATCGCAAGCTCGATTACGACTGAAAAATGTTTTGTTTCGTCAGTTCTGTAGGTATAACAATAAAGACGATCTAATGACAGAGCATAATTATTTTAATCACGATAGCCAACGCAGGCTAAAGATAAAGATGCTCTCTATTGTGGGATGCCAAATTGCTTTTTGAGATTATTTTCTTTAGAGCCATGATATCTTCAATCAATGATAACAAATTAAATCACAACTTGTTTAATATCATACAGAACAACATTGCCTATTTTTTTTTTTTATATATGACCCAATCTTTCGTCTATGATTCAATTTTATACAGCGAACTTCATGTACATCACATAGGCTACATGTATAAACGAACGTTTCTCAGTATTCATTTAACAAAATAGGCATGAGCAAAACATATTCTATAATCAAGTCATCCTCAAAGTTTTGAGAAGTTCTTAAGACGATTTCATAAAACTCTGCCCTGCTCGACTTGGTTAAAAAGACGAGGGTAATAACTTGCAAAGTGAGTTTCAAAACCTCTCTGTCCATTTTAACCATCATCACCACTAATCATGCTCCAAGATACCAATTCAACTAACGAGATGGAGAAGGATGCTATCTTGAGTGATGCGATCCGGTATCTTCTTGCATCCTACAGCATTTTGATGATCTTCGTGGGCTTGGTTGGAAACAGCTTGGTGCTTTTATCCGTGCTCATTTCGGCAAAGCTACAGACAAAACCTAACGTTTTTGTGGTGAACCTGGCAGTATGTGACTTATCTATTTGCATGTCTTCTTATATAGAAGTTGTAGCTCTCTTGAAACCAGATAGATGGTCACTGCCAGACTATTGGTGCATGGTGATGTGGATAATTGCATCGAACTCCTATGTCGTGGGTCTCTCATCTTTAGTCATGATCGCATTAAACCGGTGTGTTAAGATTACCAAGAATCCGGACTTGTATTCTCGACTTTATTCAAGGATCAAAATAACATTCATGGTCATAATACCGCAGTGCATATCATGTGTGATATCTTCTTTAAGATCTAGAATTGAATATGGCACTTACAAAAACACATGTTTGGTACTTAAACATTGGTCATCCTCTACGGGATACGCGCCTATATTCGGGACGGTATATTCTGCATTTTGTCTGGCGTTAATAGTCATATGCTATGTAAAAATCGCCAGTCATGTCAAAACACACACAAGAAAAATCGCTGCCGCCACTGCAGGACCAGCACAACATGGTCAAGACAATAGACCCAGTCATCAGGAGCCAGCCCAGGATCAAAACCCAATATCCGCTAAACCATCAGGATCAGCAATACCTATACCCGCTCCCTTGGTTCCTCAGAGGCCTATTGTCATAAATAGGTTCAAAGAACGTGAGGTTACCATCGCAAAGAATATGGCGTTGGTTACCGGGGTGTCTTTAGTGTATTTAGGACCCACGTCTGTTGTGATCTTCATTGGAAACCCACCTTCTTACATTGTCGGAACGTATCTTGTGTTGATGAATTCTGTAATAAACCCTTTTATATACGCGTTTAAGCATCCGGACTTTAAGAAGGTGTTTCGATGCATCATCACCGGATCTTTTCGCAAGGTTCCTCTCCCGTCCCGATCTTTAAGAGCTATCCTACGGTCAATTTAAAACAAATATAGGTTACCTTGCTCAGAACGCACTCATGTTGAACGCACTGAATGGCATCTTCCTCGTAAACGTATAATAAACGTAACTTATCATTGATTGAAATTTGTAGAACATTTTGAAGGGGTGTGACTCAAAGGTTGGGCTTGTTTATTGACACGGATGTTTGATCGGGCTTGTTATTGACGTGGATGGTTGGTTTGGCTTGTTATTTACATGAATGACTAGTTGGGCTTTTTTTATTGACATGGTTGGTTGGGCCTGTTATTGACATGGATGGCTAGTTGGGCTTTTATATTGACATGAATGGTTGCTTGGGCTTGTTATTGACATAGATTGTTGGTTGGGCTTGTCAATTTTAAACAACTGGTTACCTTGCTAATAACGCACTTAAAGGCTGAAGTGGCTACCCTCTGTAAAGAAGTTACTGGTATTATTATTATTAGGCATTTTCCTCATAAACGTATAATAAACGCAGGCCATCGGAAGTGGTGTGGCACGAAAATTTACCAACACACGCCCAATCGGCCCTCATCGGGCCATGGAATGAAGTCGCTATGATCATAGGTATTATAGGTCAACGCTCTGATTTTATGCACGAGTGTGGGACATTGTCCCTCAGATGCAGTAAGGGGAATTTACCAACAAACACCCAATCGGCCCTCATCGGCCCACGGAATGAAGTCGCTCTGATCATAGGTATTAGGTCAACGCTCTGATTTTATGAACGAGTGTGGAACATTGTCCCTCAGATGCAGTAAGCGGAATAGAAGATACATGCATTAGTAGGCATAACCATTTTATTTCAACCTAACTTCCATGCTTTCACATTGATAATCTAGTGGATCCACGGTTTGATTTAAAAAAAAATATTCAAATCTGAACAGAAATTTAACAAAATTAAATACGTACATTAACACTGTAAAAGGGTTAGTAGATCGTTTGTCAAAGTCATGGTTTTAGATTATTGAAAAGTTTACACGCAGTTTATAATCTGTCTTCTGTATGTAATTATGTTTTTTGTTATGTTTGGTTTGTTTTTTTTATGGTTTATGATTATACATGAATGTACATATATTATCTTTGAAAAATGGTTAGTAGATTGATTATGTGTTTCAGAGTCATGGTTTTTAGAGGATCGAAATGTTTACACGCAGTTTAAAAGCTGTCTGTTTCATATAATTATCTTTATGAAATATGATTGCAGAAGCCACGTATTATCTTTTTTTAATGGTTATATATAGGAGATTAATTATCTGTGTTAGAGTCATGGTTTTACACTGCGTTTCAAATAAAAGGTAATCCATTTTGTGAGGGGATATATTCCCAACTCATCCATTTTTTAAATATTTTTTTTCAATTTCTTTCTGTCATAATTATAATTAAAGACGAACTCCTCACCTTTACAATGATACGTTTCTTGAATAATAAATGTGCCTCATAACTGAATAAATTGCAAATGAAGGTGTCGGGTACAAAATCAATTTTTTTCCATGTTTTTGCCAAAGGATGAAAGACAGAGTGGATGCTTTCAAAGGAGTCACACATCATTGCACGCAATCCTATTCAATGATCTTGGACAGCAGGGACAGAATTCACTCAGTCTTCTTTCATTTTCTTAAAACTTATAAAGAATTGACTCTGCACCTGCCATTTTCATTTGCAATTTACTCATTTATGCTTTACATTTATGATTCAAGAAAGGTATCGTTGGAAAATTGGGGAATTCTTCTTTAATTATAAGTAACATATAAATAGCAAAAACAAATGAGCATGGAACATGGGCCCTCTAAAAATGGATTACCTTTTATTTGAAACACACTGTAGAGAATGAACATGGTTACGTGCAGCAATTTCATACAATTATCTTTATGACATGTGATTGCACGTATTATAGGCCTACAATATTGTAAACTAGTGATAGATTAACTGTGTCACAGTCAATGTTTTAGGGAATCAAAATCTAAACATTAAAACGTTAAAACTTTGTTCAATGCAAATTGTATGGTAATAATGATTCAGTGTAAGTGAACAATAAGTTTATTTATGTAAAATTAAATGTATTTTCTCACGGAAAATTGTATTCTTTTTATATTTTCATCGTCTGTTCATCTCTCAAACTAAACTAGATTACATTTGAAGACTGGCTGCACAAATGAAAATGACGGACCACACACATTTCTCAACCCTTCGTGGTCTCATCAGCGTACTACAGAGTGAGTCAATAAAAAATGTCCCATTATTTTGAAGGTTTCTTGTCAAAAAATATTAACATTCAGTCATGGGTTTTATGATATGTCTTGGTAAAGTCATCCTTCTAGCATATGTTGGTACCATTTTCATTTGGATCTTTGCACGCATGACTAAATAACAGACAATCTTCAGAAGGCGTTAATATGTCACTTGCGCCAAGTGGCTGGTTGAAGATTAAAAAAAAAATGGTGATAGAATATATGTAAACACTTACCTACCCACCCTCTCACCACACATAACACCCACACACACCCATCCTCCCTCACACACGCGCAAACCATTACACACGCACTCACACACACATTGAACAATTCACAATTAAATGTCCTATTTGACGTTCTGTTTACCAAGACCATCACTGAATGTTTGGGACGTAATAATTCCCTAACAACTGTTTGTGAGTGTGAGTGAAGGTGTGTGTGTATGTGTGTGTGGAGGGTGTATGTGAGGGTGTGTAGTAAGGGTGTGAGTGTGTATGTGCTTTGTGTATGTGTAAATGAGGGTACATGTGGGTGTGTGTCTTTGTGCATGCATTTAAGTTATAAATTTTTAATTTGTTTATTCTTCAACCAGCCACTTGGCGCAAGTGAGATCTTACCGTCTTCTGAAGATTGCCTGTTATTCATCCATGCGTGCAAAGTTCCAAATGAAAATTGTACCAACATATGCTAGGAGGATGACTTTACAGCCAAGCCATATCATAAAACTAATGATTAAATATTCATACTTTTCGCAAGTCAGCTTCAAAAAGGTGTGACATATTTATTGACTCACGCTGTAAAATGAACGCCCCGTAATATATAGGGGGAAAAAAAAGAAGAAGAAGAAGACGAAGAAAAAAAATTATAGACCGTCTGAGAATCCTCAAAAATAGGTTATGTTCGTGTTGTAATTTGTATCTATTCCACCATTGCCTTTCTTTAAAATGAAACGATTCATCGAATAGAACTGCTCCAATTTTTTTAAATTTTTCTTAAAATTAAACATGAAAATACATGGAAAGAACCGAAAATGCCTATTTAATGGCATTGGATATATTTTAATAGGCCCATATGCGATGACACATGTACAGCGCGAGTTTAAAGGTAAACTGCCAATTGGTCTAAACCCATTTTGACAGTTTTAATTGCCACGTCTTATATTTACCATTTCGTCTAATCCCCATTCCGTCTAATGTCTATCTCGTCTTATGTCCACTTGGTGTCTCACCACTTGGTCAAATTATGTAACAAACTAGTAGTTATACTGTAGGTTTTCCCGGCCAATTTCATACCTTTACCATCCGTTTTCATTTAATGTGTATTCAAATTCGT